>JABYQF010000015.1:600000-871912 GCA_022606195.1 Trametes polyzona
TGGTATCCAGCCATGAAGGCATGAAGTACGCCAGTCAGGATCATAGCGCGGTCTGAG
Source organism: Trametes polyzona (assembly GCA_022606195.1). NCBI lineage: Eukaryota > Fungi > Basidiomycota > Agaricomycetes > Polyporales > Polyporaceae > Trametes > Trametes polyzona. The sequence goes on from JABYQF010000015.1 coordinate 600,058, forward strand.
CAGATACCCAGCTTCCTTCAGGTAAGTGTACCGTTGTTGCCAGAAGAGCTCTATCGGGAGGAGATCGTAGCATCCTTCGCGAGTCTGGCGACATCAGCATTATGTCAACTACTTGGAGGTGTATTGGGGCCCAAGTTACTACCTTACAGAAAGTCCCATACTTGTCCTTTACTGGGGAAAACTTCAACCTCGGTCCGAAACTTGGACAAACTTTGACTTGAAGTGTAAACTTATACATACTTGCAGAGTACTTCAGTACACACTTCAGAAATATCAAAGTGTAATGTATACATATTATTAGAAGGCTATCTCATGTGCATGATGATCTGCATACTTGTTAACGTAAAAGGCATTAAAGGCATCTAGGCTATCTGTGTGTTTTAGTATAGCAGGAATTGGGGCATCACCAGCCACACCAATGAGGTGAGCCGCCCGCAGCATGCAGTCAAGGTGAATAACAGACATGACATCAACACCATGTCCATCCACCTCTGGCTCCACAACCCACATGCCTGTTAGGTTGCACGGCTCATCCCCCACTGGAACAAACCATGAAACCAAGGCACATGGATAATGGACACCATCATCTGCCTTGAATGAGAAAAATAAGTGAACACGCACAGCACCTAAACCTCGGAACCCTGGAGCATCTGGGTCCATCTCCACAAACGCACAGTCCTTTCGAGCAGGACCACCACGCCATGATCGACAAGCACAGATGCGCTCCTTCTTCATTCCCTTGGCACCAGAGAGGTCACTAGGGGCATAGAAGATGGCCAGGGCAGAAGGGAAGATAGTGATGCGTGCAGGAGGGGGAGGGCATTGAGCCAGGGGGATGTCAGCAGCTGCAATCTCGCTTTCAGGGTGAAGCTGAGCATAGAGAAAGTGCTGGATCAATTGGGGTAGCTGGGGAAGGCCAATGAAAAGAGCAACATCATTGAGGGCTGGGGGGTAGCCTTTGGCTGTGGACCTCATAAGCAATGTGGTATAAAACAAGCAAAATAATACTCACCTTTTCATTTGGCAAGAATGACTTCACCAAGGACATCGCCTTCAACAGGACCTTCATCTTCATCTTCTGCCTCCACAGCAGCCTCTACAGTCACCTGGTTGATGGCTGCCATGTCAGCCTCTTCATCCAAGCCCAAACCATGCCAGATATCGTGCTCTGGAACAGCAGGCAGCCTAGCGCAAGGCCCATTAAGCAGGCCACGGGACTGGAAGTCAAGACGGGCAGCAGCAAGCTTGTCGAGGCGTCGGTTGGTAAGCAGCATCTGGCCCAGGGCGTGATACCGGTTGGAGCGACGGTAGGGCTCCTTGACAGCCTTGATGTGTTTCGACTCGGTGATGGATGAGCAAAGACCATAGGGGCGCCAAATTGCTGGATAAGGCGAGGGTAATGCATGAGAGAGTGCTGCCGAGGGAGGGAGATGCCGTCAATCCGAACCCCAACTTCCTCGAAAATGACACGATCACGATGGAATCGCTCAAGTGCATCCTCAATTTGAAGTAGGGTTTCAGTGGTGATAACATCACGGCGAACCAGATAGCAGAACTCCAGAAAGGCACTAAGCGCTTGAACCATGCGGTCAGGCACATAGCCTACAATGGCAGGAATGTACACCTGTAAAACATTTGAGCTGAGTGTACATATTGACAACAGACAGACTTACCTTCATCAATGCTTTTGAATCATCCCCTGTCCATTGCTTGAAGCCACGTCCTTCTGGGAACCGGCGCAACCCAGGGAAACTGGGGACAGCAGCAATGCTGAAAGAGTATAAGTGAACTGTTGTAGGCAAGAAATCTGCTGCTTACCGTCGGTCAATATCAGCCATGATGATAGCAGCACCAGCTTTTCCATGAGTGATGACCAAGTAGTCCTCAACCCAGGTCACCAGATGATCCTTGAATGTGCCCTTGATCACCTGATGTAGCAAGTCAGGAGACAACATTTCATGAATGTCTGCTCGCGGGAAGCCAACAGTGAAAGGCTAAGAAAATGCTTAGTTTATGCAACATGTTGTATAAACACAAAACTTACCAAAAGGTCCCCAACGATGCCATATTCGTCCCAAAGCTGCTTGTAGTCCATAGCGTCAAGCAAAGCATCGGTGTGCTCATGGCACCGACGAGGAGCATCAGCATCATCTAGATGACTCCGATGTGCAGTACATCTTAAAAGGGGGTCAATATGAATGTGGGAAATATAGATTGAAAGGTGCTCACTTGGCACACCATCCTTGCACGATACAAGCCGGCAATACCTGCTTAGGGTAGTCGGCAATATATGGACCCAGACCATAGATCATATGGCGATAGTGATTATCGGCACAGCGAACAAGCTCCGGAACTGACTGTCGTGGATACGACGGAGACCCTGTATTTTTCCGCTATTTTTCCCTATTTTTCCTCATTTTCTACGGACAGTTTACGATACACGAGCAGGCTGAGGCATGTAGGCGGTCATGTGACTCTCACCTGCAGGTAGAGCAATACCGGTGCACAGACCGCCCTTTCGTTTGTACATGTTGTGGCCCCATCAAAGTAGTATATAACCGACCCTGTAGCGACCCTAGCCCCCATCTTGACCTCTTGGTCTTTGGGCTAGGTAAGCCGTTGATTGTACCTTTTGATTAGCGCGAATGTTAACCTTGGTCTTTGGGCTAGATTCGTCGTGAGAGTCTAAGTCAGGCGCGTGTCGACCTCGAGTCCGCCGCCCCAAGCAAGATCCTTTCTCCTTCCCTCAGCGGTAGTCGTAGACAGTAGCACGTTACCGGTCGCGTCGAGCCTAGCTCCGCGACACTGACATGCCAGGCTGCAGTGACTGAAGAATGGTGTGGAGGGATGTATGGAAGAGTTGCCGTCGGAATTTTCTGAACTTGGGGTCATCCGTATATTGGCGATCAGCTGAATGAATACTGTCAGCATGTTGTATGCATAATGGATTGCAAACACACTTTTAGGGATGGCGAGGAACGCAACAAGAGAGACTGCATTCTTCTGTGCACGACGTGCACTGTTATGGACCAGGCCATTGGACAGATAGAGCGGGTAGTATTCATTCTGCCCTGTTGCAACAGAAATGGTGGTCTTATCACTGCCAAGAATGACAGGGCAGAACGTGGATCCATGTGTCGTAGGGTCTTCAGCAACCACATCCTACACACCCAATCAGCTGAGATAATTATCAATGTATAAGAGATTACTCACCGCCTGCCTCCATGCCCATTCCCCTGACATGAAGTTCTTGAACTCGCGATGATCACCCTGATAGACACGCTTGGGAGCGTAGTCAATATCATTGACAAAGTCTGGGTTGCGCAGTTGGGAGTGAAGCACAGCACGTGGACAACGATACCATACTGTGTACTCCTGGTCCATCCATGAAGGAACATTGTTTGCAGGACGAGGGCCTACGTAGGTAACAATGAAGGCCTGCCATGGGATGTCAGCAAGGGGGATGGAGTCGATGGAATTATATAGATCCTTGTCATCAGCGAAGGGAGGGTCTTGCTCAGGTGGGAGAGTCGCAGCCCACAACTGCATGAGCTCAGAAATCTTTGCACCTGACATTTGCTCCTTGCGGAACAGAAAGTCGGCAAGCTCAAACTGGGCATGTGAGGTGTAAGGGGTGTATGCATCATCACCAGCAGCAGGAGGCGGAGGGGGGGCACCCGGAGGCAATGGCTGTCCTTGGGCATTACACGGACTCCCTGGAGTTCACATTATAAGCGACAGTACACGAGGACCAATGAATGGGAATATATTCACCATTGAGGAGAGGATGTGTTTCTATGCTGACCTCTGGTACATGACCTGGTAGTGGCGGTGGGGAACATGGAGGCATTGATGGGGATGGTGGTGGTGATGGTGAATGTGGCAGTAGTGGAGGGGACGGCGGGGCTGCAGGGTGAGGTTCATGGTGGCCAGCAGGATGTGGTGGGTGAGCAGCAGCACAATGGCGGCGACAGCCTGCTAGTGTCTTGAAGGTTTTTGTACACCCAGGTGTTGTGCATGGAATATTGCGTGCCCGAAACCTCCGCAAGAAGTCCATGACCTGGGATCACATCAGCAAGAACACAGATGAGAGCACACAATAGGATAGGCTACACGTACAGGCAACTGCAACAGGCAATGGGCAACAACAGCAAGGGCGCAGGACGGCAGACGTGGGCGGTGGACGTGGGCCTGGGGCGACGACAGCGGGCGACGACAGTGGGCAACGGACGTGGGCAGCGGGCAACGGCGGACAATGGGCGACCGGCGGGCGTGGGCGATGGACGACGGGCGTGAGCGATGGACGACGGGCAAGGGGCGGGCGTGGGCGACGGATGACGGGCGGGCGTGGACGGCGGGCAGCGGGCGACGGACGGCGGGCAGGTGTTGGCGACGGACAACCGGCGGGCGTGGACGACGGATGACGGACGGCGGGCACCGGGCAGCGGGCAACGGGCAGCGGGTGAAGGACAGCGGGCGACGGGCAGCGGGTGAAGGACGGCGGGCGACAGGCACAGAGCGACTCGGCGATGGGTGACGGACGTGGACACGGGGCGGTCGTGGGCGAGGGTGACGGGCGACGGGCAGGCACAGGCGACGGGCGCAGGCAGCGGGCGACAGACGTGGGCGGCGGGCGACAGACGTGGGCGGCGGGTGACAGACGTGGGCGGCGGGCGACAGACGTGGGCGGTGGGCAACGGCGGACAACAGGCGTAGGAGGGGGGCAGCAGACGTGGGCGACGGGCGATGGTGGGTGATGGACGTGGGCTGCAGACGTGGGCGTGGGTGTGGGCGACGGCGGGCAATAGACGTGGGCGCGGGGCGACTCGGCGGCGGGCGACGGACATGGGCACGGGGCGGTGGACGTGGGCGCAGGACGACGATGGCGTCCAGGCATGGGCGGCGGACGTGGGCGTACGGAGGCAAGCGCGGACGACGGGCGGGCGTGGGCGGTGGCCGAGGGGCGACTCGGCGACAAGCAACGGACGGCGGACGAGACAGGCGGCGGACGGCGGACGAGATGGGCGGCGGGCGTGAGCACGGAGCGACTCTGCAGTGGGCGACAGATGTGGGTGGCAGGCAATGGGCGACGGGCGACAGGCGTGGACACGGGGCGACTCCGCGGCGGGCGACGGACGTGGACCGGGGGCGGTCGTGGGCGAGGGCGACGGGTGACGAGCAGGCGCAGGCAACAGGCGCGGGCAACGGGCAGGCGCAGGCAATGGGCACGGGTGGCGGGCGTGGGCACAGGGCGACTTGGCAGCGGGCAACGGACGTGGGCGCGGGGCGATGGACGACGGACAATCGGCGATGGACGACGGGCGGGCGAGACGGGCGAGGAGCAAGCGTAGACGGCGAACGTGGGCGTACGGAGGCAAGCACGGACGACGGGCGGGCGTGGGCGGTGGGCGAGGGGTGACAACGGGTGTGGGCGGCAGACCTCGGCAGCACGCGTGCAGACAAGGGCGGGCGACGGACAACAGATGGCGGCGGTAGATGTGGGGGATGGATGTGGGCACGGGGCGACAACAGGTGACGGACAGCGGCGGATACAGTGGAGGTGGGCGGCGGGCGACGCACGACGAGCGTAGGCGGTGGAAGACCAACGGCGGGCGTAGGCGGCGGGTGTAGGAGGTGTGCAAGCGTGGGCGTTCACAGGTGATGGACAACGGGCAGGCGTGGGCGGCGGACGACAGCGGATGTGGGCGTTGGGTGGCAGGTGACGAGCGATGGGTGCGGGCGACTAGCGGGCGGCCAATACAGATGAATGCCGAATTGGCGGCGGACGTGGACACAGATGGGCGGACAGGCAGACAGGCAGACAGGCGGACAGGCGGACGGGCGGACGGGCAGACGGGCAGACACAGGCGTGGGCGGGCAGTCGTCGACACAAGCACGCAAGCGGACACGGGTGTGGGCAGGCCTCCGGTGTCGACCGAGGCAGAGGAGAGGCTGACGCATGGACCAAGGAGGGCCGGCAGCGAGGTGGAGGCTTGTAGCCTTGTGGCCGCGCAAGCCCAAGTTTGCAGTAGTCCACCTGGCCAACTCTATCGCTCTTTACCTCAGTATTCTCCCACTCGTTTAACCCCCCGGTTCGACACACCCTTCATTCGCCCTACACTCTTTATTCTCCGAATGGCTAGAAAACGCACGTCAGCACGCAAAGCAGAGGCCGGGCCTCTTGCACCCACCAACTTGAAGACACGAATGTCCACACGGGCACGCAACCAAAGTGTTCATCCTGGACGCTTTGATATGCCTGGCTTCAATCCAAACGAGCCCGACCGTGTCCCTACGCCCCCGGCAGAGCGTCGCGCACAGGCTTCAGTGGCCAGAGACGAGGCCGCTGCTGGCAATGCTGCAAAAGAGGCGAAGCGTGTTGCGGGCGTTGCGAAAGCTGCCGAGATCGAAGCACAGTTACTGCAAGAAGAGGAGGACGACAATGTTGCCCGACGCTGTCCTCCTCCTCGCCGCCGTGGACTGTCTGTGCGTGTCGTCCATCACCCCAAGCCGCACAATGGTGAGTTCCGGTGATGTATACTCACCGAAAACTCGTGATATTCTAACCAATATCCAGATCAGCCACCAAACACCCTTACCAATGTGTTACAAGACACCTACTCGTCCTCCGAAGAGCGCGATAGTGTTGTGCAGCAGTCCGATGCTGCTGTGGAGGATAGTGAGCGATGTTTCTGCAACAAGCGATTATATAAGCACTCACAATATAATAGCCTCCGTGGACCTGCAAGCGAGCGAGTTCGAAGTCCTGAGCTCGGGCACAGAGTCCGCGTTTGAACCAGACGAGCAGAGTACAGCCGATGAGATGGAGGAAGTGGACGAGCTCGAGGACGAGGACGAAGGGGCTCAATCGTGGACACCTGCGCACCCGAAGAAGCTTAAGGTTCATCGGGAAGACGTCAAGGCCATGCACGAGCGGTTGGCTTCCTCAGCCCAGAAGAGGAAGTCTATTGCTGACCCAGACGACCGCCCTACTGCCGCTTCACGGTGAGTGGGCCTATTTAACAGCTTGCTCTGCTCTTCTGACCGTGCGTTCCTGCTCCCCGCCCACCACTGTCTCCTGCTGCCTGCCTGCCTCCTACGCCTATCTCCTGCCACCTACGCCCGTCGCCCGCCGCCTATGCCCACCGCTCGCGCCTGCCCATCTCCCGTCTCGTCTGTCGTCCATCGTCCGCCGCCCGCGCCTGCCCATCTCCTGTCTTGTCCGCCGCCCTTCGTCCGCCCCCCTCGTCTGCCGCCCTCGTCTGTCTCCCATCTCGTCCGTCTCCCGTCTCGTCCGTTGTCCACCGCTCGTCGCCCGCCGCTCATCCGTCGTCCGTCGTCCGTCGCCCGTCTACCATCGTCTGCCGCCCTCGTCTGCCGCCCTCGTCTGCCGCCCTCGTCTGCCGCCCTCGTCTGCCGCCCTCATCCGCCGCCCGCGCCTGCCCCTCGCCCGTCTCGCCCGCCGTCCATCATCTGTCGTCCATCGCCCACACCCGCCCGCCGTCCATCATCTGTCGTCCATCGCCCACACCCGCCGGTCGTCCGTCGCCCGTCGTCCGCTGCCCGCCGTCCACGCCCGCCCGTCGTCCGTCGTCCGTCGCCCGCCGTCCGTCGTCCGTCGTCCACGCCCGCCGGTCGTCCGTCGCCCGCTGCCCACCGTCCACGCCCGCCCCTCGCCCGTCGTCCATCGCTCACGCCCGCCGGTCGACCGTCGTCCATCGTCTGTCACCTGCCGCCCATGCCTGCCCGCCGTCCGTCGCCCGCTGCTCACCGTCCGCTGTCACCTGCTGCCCACACCTGCCCGCCGTCCGCCGTCCACGCCCGCCCGTCGTCCGCTGCCCGCTGTCCACGCCCGCCCGTCGTCCGTCGCCCACGCCCGCCCCTCGCCCGTCGTCCATCGCTCACATCCGCCGGTCGTCCATCGCCCGCCGCTTGTCACGCCCGTCGCCCATCACCTGCTGCCCATCGTGCCCGTCGCCCGCTGCCCGTCCCTGCCTGTCGCCCATCTCATCCGCCGTCCGTCACCTATCTCGTCCGCCGCCTGTCGCCCGTCTCGTCCGCTGTCCGCCGCTCGTCGCCCACTGCTCATCACTGTACCTCTGACACGCTCACAGAAAGAAGCTCAAGGGCAAGGCCACGCCAGTGGGCCTGCGTAAAGGGTGGGCAAAGACACCGGACTCAAGCCGCACCACCGCTACGCCTGTGGCTGCCCCCCGCATGCCGGCAAACCATGCAGGTGAGGTGGCTGGAGATGGCCTGGCCCACGGTGGCTTCCTTGATGAGGATGACTCCTCCGAGCATCACCCTCAGCGGTCTCTTGCTGTCGCTACGCAAGCACCCTTGAACCGCCGGAAGCAACCGTCTACGACAGCCTCGACCCTTGAAGCCCCCAGCCATGTATGTGTCGCCCAAATGGACCCAATGAATGAGCTAACTGTGTCGCCCTCAGTCTAACACCCTCACCCAGGTCACCCACGTGCCTGCTGGCCTGGCCGCTGGCCCTCTTGTCAACGCTGAGACCGGTAAGAAGATGCGCTTCAGTGGCAATCACCTCGACGCCCGCCTGCAAGGTCCATTCAACAACCGACTCATCCCACTCACTCGGGCCACAATGGCCGTGCATACACCGTGGTACGCGCTTTCTCTCGATGAGCGCCAGGCGCTCTTCGATCGTGTTTTCCCGGACATCCCGCATGAGGTTGCCATCAACGACCTGGTATACACACTTGTAAGCTATGGCACCACATATGTCTATGTGCACTACACTGATCAATGCCTTCACAGATGAGCAACCGTGTTACCGACTGGCAGAGCAAGTTCGGTGTTGCCGCTGTCACAGCCATTGATGCAAAGTTCTCCAACGACCTCTTCTTGCTCACTCAGGAAGCCCGCGCTACATATTGTCAAGATGCCCTCGGGACACATGAACATGGGGTTGAAGCTATGAAGGCCCCCTTCATGTGGAAGAGATGGACGGATAGCGGCAAGAAACAGGTGCGCTTGTCTATGGTTACACAGCTGAGCTTAACTTACCTGGCATTTGGCATGCAGGGGAAGTTCCGTGGCGAGCTCATTCTCAAGACGTTCGCGTTCGCCCACTACCCAGTTGTGCAAAGCCTGCCTGCCGACCTCCACCCTCTTGTTGGTGAAGGTGTGGACGCTCGCCCTTGCGGAGCGCTTATCTTGTCTGTGCTTGCAGTGAGTACCCTAGATGTGACTTCTCTTAGGTCTTTGACTAACAGCTATACAGGTTGAGCGGGCCCTCCGTATGTGGCGGACAGGTGTTAAGACCATCCAGCCGGGTGCACTTGGCCACTTCTCCGCTGACAACTGGGGTGACAAGACCATTATTGTTAATGGTGTTGCCAAGCGGCAGGAGAAGGTCAAGAGGCTCATGGACCGTGCTCGCAAGATGGAGGCCAGTGCCTGGGATGTCTTCCTTCGGGAAGCTCGATCGCTCTATCTTGCCCACAAGAGCGCCCGGGAGAATCATGCCATTGTGATTGAGTCCCACTCTGATCTCTCCTCAGCCTCATCGGATTCCGACTTCACTGCTGCCGATGAGTAGGTGAGTATTTGCACTATCACATGTATAGTTGCTTACACTGTTTCAGATGTGTTATTGCATAGATACTTGCTGTTCAACCATATGCATGTTATTGGTAGGATGTTCAACCATCTTACTACATATACCCTCCCATCTCCCATTATTTATGGACTTGCCTGATTTTGCCCACCCCTGATGTTCAACCATCTCATCTCTCCTTTGTTGCGCTGTCAGCCCTTACCTTATACAATCCTTTGCTATTCCCCATAGTATATCTTTGGTAGATGGAATGTTCAACCATTCCCGGTATGTGCATTCATGTAGCTGTTCTCTCAATGGCAACTAGACCTTGCGGAGAATATTTGAAGTGTGAAAGGAGTGGTTGAGAGGTGGTCATAAAGTATAGCTCATGTGTGACTCAAGTGAATATCAAGTGCCAATTGATATAAGCACACGGTGAAATGCTCGGCTTGCATACTACTTCTATCTTACTTGAGCTCCAGCTTCAACAGTACTTTGGTCAACTTCGACCCCCTCATAAGTAGACGCCAACTTGAGAAGTCGGGGGACTGCACTTCCCAAGTATTCACCTTGTTTGAACTTGTAATACTTTACAAAACTTGGCATACTTCAAATAATGCTCAAGTACACTGGACATGTTGCTGATGGAGCGGCGGATTCCTCGTTCAGATAGGCATAATCAGGGAAGCGCTTTGGCTTAGGAGGTGCTGACATAGGCTGTGAGCGGCTTGGCCGAGGACACCTAGCCCGTGGAGAACATCCGGAACAAGCCCCGGGTTCGACGATGGCGCATGTTGCAGGAAACATGACCGGATTTGGTAAGTACGTTCGAGGGAGTAGAACAGACGCCCGCCTGCGGCGTTCTCCGTGGTACTGACCACCATGACCTTCAATTGTGAAACCGAGGGCGGTACACGATCTGAGATGATAGTCGCGTACTCTCCGCCCATCACCTCCATTTTTTTTGACAAAAATATGCGCACACCAGAAGGGTGTCAACCTCGCGGCACGTTCTGTCCACGTTTCCTCCGTGAGTACAGGCTGTTCCGCACGGGGTGGTGTTCACTCATAGCTCGAGCACAGAATCCCCTCGCATTTTCCAGGGGATGGCTTCGATGTGGAAATGCAGTTACTACGGCCGGCGCACACGAATAGCAACGGAAGCGAAGGCTCATAGTGTAACGAAGACGAGCGGCGCATTTGCGAATGAGGTGTGGATTCTCACTCACCGCATCTTGGCTCACCCTGCTCTCGGTGCGGTCTTGCTGAGTGCGCTTCCTCGCACAGTCAGGACACCATTCGCGCATGAATTCCCCCTAGCCGCCCGATCCTCATCATGCCATCCCTGCGATGTCGTTGTCCCTACTCTTCGATTGACAGTTGCGCCTCTGGCCGCTCGCTCCATGGTTATTGCGCCATTGCTTATGTATTCGCCAACTGTCAAGCATATTTCATGTAGTCTATTCATGCATAGCCCTCCCGGACACGGTCTTGCCAAAACATGTTGGTGCCGTTCCAATTTATTCCTGCTTTGACGTTCTCTATGGTATTCCGTTCGTTGTTGTGCCATAGTAAGTATCGTGTTCATCCCCGCAGGGTGTGCAGTGTTCACTGCGACGGGTTCAGCAGTCCGAACCGTCCGCTATCACGGCAGCCTGCCGTCGGCCATCAGGCCTCCTCTATAGTTGTCGCTGTCACACGCTGATCCGCACGGGCACGGGATACCGCGAGTAGGGTGTGGTATACGGGGGGCCGAGCATACTACGTGAAGTACTGGAGGACCCCATTTCCTCTAGCTCTGGAGCCTAATTGGTCTCAGGGGGATATTCTGCTCGTCCTCGTCCCCACGGTGTCTACAGCCTGGCCACCTACGCCCCGAGAAGTACGCTCCTCTCGCGTGTGTGTTCAAAGTCCAACAAGCCGGCCCTGAATGGGTCATTATAGAATTCGGGGACTTCGTCCTCTATCTCCGTCTCGGCCGCGCCGTGTTCCCTGTGGGCTCCGTTTCGGGCTCGAACGTCTTTCTCCGCAGGGAGCTCGAGTGTTGCACCGAGGTTGCCGAGGAGAGTCGACGAGATACCAGCGAACCTGACGTCTGAGAGGTGCACTGTCGATGTGTTATCCCCATTGCCGCCAGTATCAGCGAAGTAGAGCCCCCGAAGGGACAACATGAACCGGTAGTGGGCTATGACAAACACCCTGCGTAAGTGCATTGTAAGTGGCCATTCCCATGAAAATAGCGACCCAGCCACACTTGCACTTGGTCGAAGTAAGGCCACACAAGTGCTGGCAATGTCGCATTGATCTACAAGCCAGAACACGGTAAAACATGTATTAGAAGATTTCGGGATCACCAGGTGCAATCTCCGGTATGGGCGGGCGCACCGGTACGATGTTCAGCAGAATCAAGCTAGGCACCTGAACCGCGAGCAGTATCCTTGATACCATTGGTCAAACAACAACTCCTAAACATGGGAGGGTAGGCCTACAGGAAGCATAGCATTCCTAGAGCGTTGAGGTCCTGTTGGTACAATCATGTCCAGTAGAAAGGGGAAATTCTCCGCTCACCATCGTGGAGGAGCAGTGATGCCAGCGGCGCATGGGCGATAGACCTCTTGAGTGGGTTTCCTACGATGCCGAACGTCTTCATCCACGTGGTTACAACGAGGATGGCCGAGGCGACCATCGTGAGCACCTTACAAGCAACGGATACTAGAGGCATACACCACTCCCATAAATTCCTGCGCCGCCAAGACCAAGCCACACTAGTACTCACTTCTGCGATAATACAAAGGTGTGTTAGTATCATTCGCTGTTGTAGTAATCGCCTATGAGCAGCAAACATACTTATTTAGCATGACCTCAGACATTTTCCAGATGTATATGCACCCAATGGGATCTCCGGCTTGTTCCAGTGTGTAGTGAGTGTTCTTGTACTGAGGGATCTAGTTTAGAAAAGTGACGGTGGAAGAGTCATGGAAGCCCTACCATCACCACAACACCTTTTAACAAGCTGATCATCAATACGGGTAAGGCGAGCCTCCAATCCCTGCCCCACACACTGTAGACTCTTAACGAAACCATCACTTCCGTGGAGAGGATATCAGCCGAATGTGACATGAACAGAGAAAATGTACGAGCCTGCAATAGCTAAATAGTTGATGACGAGAAGAACTTCATCTGCATGTGTGATATAACTGCATCTGCACGCAATACTTCGTTGAGCAGACACGAAGCTGTCCAGAGCAATGAACTTACTCCTAGTATGGCAGGGTGAAAATATCACTATGTCAGACATAGTCAATAAGCTGTGCAAAGGAGGACGCACCTGATTGCTAGTTTTCCACAGCAGCACCTCCAGCACAAAGAACACCCTTTCAAAAACTGCCGTGTACCTGATAAAGAAGTATATCGCCGCACCTGCTCCTCCCACGTTCGGCTTATTATTAGAAGCGTCAACTGACGCGTTCCGTGCCACTTACTAGGATCCTTTCCTGCATTCTCCCTTACCCGCGAGCAAATAGCTCATTATCTCCAGCCAAATACACCATGCATGCACGTCATCCTCCCGAGTAATGCCGTATGTTCCCGCAATGTCCTCCGCAAGTCTCCGGGACCCATCGGGACCTACAGCCGGTCTTCCGCTGTGGTTCTTCCGAATTGCCTTTGTCCTAAACTGGTGTGTTGCATTTATTTTTGCATTCCGCCCTATTTCTGACATTCTCCGGCGTGAATATCCCTAGAAAGGAGTTCTCTGACATAAGCTCTCCCCGCCCTCCAGCGCTTTACTCCGCCCGCCCTCCAGCGCTTTACTCCACCCGCCCTCAAGCGCTTTACTCCGCCCGCCCCTTACGCGCCGCCGCCATCCGCTCCCCCGCTCCGCCCTCGGCACAACACTGCCATTCCCGCTGCACTCCGTTTTCTACACCGTCATACCTAGTGAGCTCTGCTGTGCATCTACGGACCGCTGCGCTTTCTCCAATCCGCCGCTTCACGCCATGGTCCGCCACGTCAGCTCCTCTCACGACCGACTGCGCGCCCACCACGCTCAAGGATCGCGTGGTATACATCGGTGCGCCCGCCAGCTTTGCCTCGCGCGACGGCCTACGCGTCGTTCAAGCTCTCCTCTGCCAAGTTACCTTCTCGCGTGACGTCTTGCGCACCCGTCAAGTCCAAGGGACCCGTTCGCATTTAGTCGGTGCGCCCGCCATCTTCCCCTAGCGCGACGTCCTGCGCGTCCGCCAAGCTCCCCTCTGCCAAGCTTCAATCTCGCGCGACGTTCTGCGCGCCCATCAAGTCCAAGGTGCTGGTTTGCGGGATGGCTCCGTGCCCATCAGCGATTGTCCTCGCGCAACATTCTGTGCGCCCGCCAAGTCCACGTCACTCTTTCGCATGGTGATCAGCATGCCCTAGCATGCCCGCCACATTCATCTCACACGGCGTCTTGCGCGTCCCACAGGCTTCCCCTCCGCCAAGCTGCCGACTCCCGCGACATTCTGCGCGCGTGCCAAGTCCAAGGCTCTCTTCAAAATGATGGTTGGTGCGCTCGCGAGAATCCCTTCGCGCGACGCTCTGCGCACCCTCCGCGGAACCCATATCTCCGTGCGATGTTGCCTTGTGTCACTTGCGTCCCTCTGTCCATGGCCATCCTCGCATCCCACTGTCTACTTGTAGTACTTACGTAGTACCTCCGCAGTGTGAACGCGATATGTATTCATTCAGTCTAGAACAGCCACACAGTATCTTATGCCCAAGATGATATTTGCGCTCCCTCTGGGATAAGAGTCGCAGTATACGTTGAATCTAACAACACATGTGGGAACAGGTGGGGACTCGGACGTACAGTATCAGGTTAACACCGTAAATCTCACAGATCATACAGCTGCGTCACGTGGGTATCAACTGTGCGAAATCTGGCATTCAACATCCCTTTGAAGCGCTCAAAGCTGCTACGTACGACCCACCTCTCAGCATCTACCAACTCCCTTGCAACGCATCTTCGCCATCGTCGCATATCTACATGTCCTAGTACTGCGTCGTGATGGCCCGAAACGGGAAAGGCAAGGGATCAACCCTTTCTTCCACAGTAAGGGTACGCTCAGGAGGCGTGTTCAAACGGCCACCGAAGAACACCGTCCAGCGCGTTGCTCACTCATCCGCACGTCGGTTAGAAGCCCTCAAGATACGTCTGCAACAAGTATCTGGTATGTACAATTTGTTTTCGTAGTGCTGGCGCATTACCGACATACTACGGATTTCCAGGATTATCGTTTGAGGAGCGCGACCTCCTCCAGCAAATGGAGATTGACCCTTTCGACGAAGACCTCGACTTGGATGGGGATTCTGTGCCCCTGCTACCACCCGGAGAAGAAGGGATATTTCTCAGTAATGCTGGAGGTGATGCGGAGCTCTGCAGCGACTTGTTCGCGGACGACACCAAAGCGTAAGTCTTCCATGCTCTCGTACTCACCGCCTTACCATGGAATGACATCAACAGGAAGCGTGTTGACCCGCGGACACGGCACGATCGGACTATCATCAGAACACAGGAGTGGGAGGCTCAGCGTGACGAGTTGGTGCAGGCGTACATACCTGCAGTGGCAGTCTGGGTTGACCCGCTTGGGCTCAGCTTCGTCATGGACAATGCATTGCGTGGACTTCTTCTGTGAGTGTGCTTGCCTGTCTGTTACGCGCGCGTGCAACTCTATCCTGACCCTTTAGTAGCCTCAGGACCTCAAACATTCTCCCCTTCATCAGGATCCGAACACATCAACGTGACTCTTGCTCTCCGAGGATACATGGGCACGGCACCAGTTCGTCCCTCGGTCGCTATCAGTTTCCAGACATTAGAAGCATACCGTCAAATGCATCGTGTTTGCCCCCGGCTCAGCATTCAAGCTCAAGTCCGCGCTTTATCTCACCTCCACCGCGTAAGTCGTCCACACTCCTCGTCTCAAGTATGGCTTGTTATTGACTAGTTGCAGTTGCAATTTGAGACGACGCTTGTTGACCAGTTTAGCATAGCGTTTGATATGTACCTTGATATCTTGCATCACGTTGATCTACTCGTGAATGCTGCTCTTCACCGTGACGACCCGGACTGGCAGATACGGAACATGTGCCGGCCGTGCATGTACAATCTGGAGAAGGAAGACATGCTCTCCCCATCCATGTTCGTCACCATGGATGGAAACCAGTCTCTCAAACTCATCGACGGTCTGTTCCGCTCGGGCACGCTCCTCAACGACACCCGCACAGCACGGAGCACGATTTGGATCTCCCCCGAGAAGGTCGATCGCTTTCAAGACGAAGTGAAAACTCAGAAGGTATGCACAGTAGCTCTGTTACACTCCGAACCTCATCGCTCCGCAGCCTAAGGGCACTCCTGTTTCCACTGCTGGATCTTCTACCACCGCTGCTGTACTACCGCGAGTCCCTCTTGTCAACGACGGCTCCGCTGCGCTCGGAGCTGCCGGCGTCTCCATTCCCGAGGATGCAGCGGCTGATTCACCATCCAGTGTTCCCACTTCCATCGCTCTGGGGCCACCCGGCGCTGATCGACCCATCTGTATAGTGACTCCTTCGAACGCTGGGCAGCCCTCGGTGTCAAGCTCAACTACTGCGCCTCCGCTGCCCATCGTTGACGACACTGATGACGACGCCGAATGGTTCGATATTGATGATCCGTCCTGTTCGAATCCAGCCTCGGTTTGCGTCGATCGGTGGCGGAACGCTGGGCCCGAGTCTCGCAAGAGGATGTTCGCCCTATTTGCGGTCACCGGGATCTTCGTATCTCTTTGTAGGCATGGTCATTGTTTAGCGATCTGTGACATGGTTTGTAGTGGCGAGCTGTAAGTCCCCGCCTTCCCTCGGTAGTCCTCATACTGAGCCTCGTTATCCAGGATGAAATATGCACTAGCGCATGTTGACAGGTTGATGGAGATCTACGGTTACAACATCAAGATCGCCTACGATGTGGCGTGTGCCTTCTTCAAAATACTCTTACGGAGCTCTCTGGGGCCTCGTGTCGCATCACTCAAGGTCAGCGGTGTTGTCCCAGCGTTCCACGGCCACAGCCACAACCGTGCCTGCCAGGTCGATTGGCATCCCCTCTACCAGGATGGCGTCGGTAAGGAGGATTTCGAGGGGTGCGAATGCCTCTTCTCGGAGTCAAATTTGCTTGCGCCAGGCACGCGGCTTTCGACGGTGTTCCATCGTCATCAGGCAATCGAGCAATTCATGGGGTTCTGGAGCGAGCAGAAACATGCTGATTCCGGTGAGTGATCATAGGTCCGCATAGGCTTCGCTCATTGACGTGACGTTCAGGCAAATTCATCCTCGACAATTATCGACAAGCCCTCGATATCATCAAGACAGACGGCGAAGCCCTTGAGCTGCTTTCGCAGCAACTAGGCGTCGGGCCGGCCGACTTCGAGCGGTACCTGCAGGAGGAACGTGCGTACTTCAAGAATCGCAAGGTGGAACCGCCCGAAGTAACCGCGGAGCTCGAC
This sequence comes from Trametes polyzona, assembly GCA_022606195.1. NCBI lineage: Eukaryota > Fungi > Basidiomycota > Agaricomycetes > Polyporales > Polyporaceae > Trametes > Trametes polyzona. Next base: position 617,137 of record JABYQF010000015.1, read on the forward strand.
TATCTCGACTCCCTTGTACGTCTCCAGACTGCCGGGTACGTGTATACTCTGTCAACGAATGAATCTTTTTTAACAGCATCATAGACTTCAAGTCATCGCCGCTCAAGCTGCCGCTGAGAAGCTCGATACCTTCATCCCGATTGACATCAGCAACCCGCAGGCGACCAGAAAGAAGCAGCAGCAGATCAGTTCTGTTCGCACGAAGGTCCGTACGACTCGATCCCGATGGGAGACGATCCATGAAGAAGTTCTGCGGCGTGAAGAAGAGCTCAACGTGGTCGAGAGGTGGAAGCCGGGTGACGCCAAGTACGATGAGATGTTCCGAGAACTTGGTCAGCGCAAGTACCGCCTTGCCCTGGATAACCTCGCACGGCTTGTCGTGCAACGTCTCTTCGAGCTGACGAAGCTGCAGCTCAGCGGTACTGGTGAGTCTTACCATGCGGTTCTCTACTGTCGACGCTCATCGCCATCCCCCAGGCTATAAACTCCGCGAGAAGATTGGCAAGGCTTTGAAAGCACGTGCAGACGCCATCAAGAAAGCTCTGTCGGAATACAACGCATGCGCCGCGGAACTGTCGCCTCCCCGAGAAGAGCTTCTTTGGTCAGACATCCTAGACATGTCGACCCTTGCTGACTTCGACCTCCTCCGGGAAACACGTCAGGACATCCGCGCGAAGCCATGGGCGAAACCCTCGCACCGACGAGCGATGAATCTCTACTTCAATATCAAACATGCACGCGAGGAGATTCGTCGTCTCAACGTCGAGATTCCCCGGCTCTTCACTTCCATGCTCGACGACCACGCTGACTATCACCTTGCCATCACCGCAAGTCTCGATACCAATGCACCGCTCGCTAACGAGCTTCGCAATTGCCAGCAGTATCAAGAGATTGTGAGCGCCCGGATTGTCAAACATCTCACTCAAGCCTCCCGTCTCTCGGAGTTTTCTGGGAAGATTGAAGCGGGGCGGCGTGTCGGGAGAACACCGCATGAAGGAAGCATCCCACTGCCGTGCTGGGCTGCGTTGGATCTGACGTCGGACACTAACACTGTCGAGACAGAGCATCTTAGTTGTATACCCGGTGTCGAGACGGAGCGTGAGGAAGAGGCTTTTGTCGATTACGTTGATAGTATAGGCGAACTGCCGTAGAATCTGACATGCTGGTATTGTGGCCTGTGCTGGATGATGGTGCGTTGCGGTACTCGTACTCCATCTTTGTACATCGTTGGATATTGCTCGGAATACCAGTCACGCAACCTCAGTGCTACGTGTATCAATATTGTCAAGAATAGACGTTAAACAGTGTGTTTACGATATTGAAGGTCAAACCCCTCGGACACGAGGGCCAAGCAGAAACGTCTGCATCCTCTCGTCTAACGATGTGTAAACATATGCAAGTTGAGCTGACTGCATCTGACGGATATTTGCTACTGCATTCATTCAGGATGCCCTCAGACAGTTCAGGTAGGATGAGCTAGCTATACTACATTTAAGCGTTGGGAAAGTGTATTCTCCGTAGTCACAAACTTGTCGCAAAGTTGACTCTGACGTCCGTCCCAGTAGTACCAAGGTGCAATGACCACCATTCGCGTTCAGGCTTGGCACGTATCATTATATCCACGGTTCCACGGTGCGATAACCTGCTCAGATAGCGGTAGGTTGCATATGCGCATAATATCAGTAGGGTGCGCAGATTCCGCAGAGACCAACTCCGAGTCAAGCGGGTCTATGCAGAGTTTACTCGCATAACACGTACGTTCAGATTGAAGATTGGGCCTACAGGCAACTTCGGGTCGGGCGGACGGTCACAAGAATACAATATACAACGATTCTCGGGCAGCCCTCAACTGCTTTACAACTGTACGAGTTCCCGTCGATCGCGCAGCACTACTGGTACATACCTGTCAATGTCAGCGCAGCGATGAGCATGATTTCGTCCGTGTGAAAGTAATAATTCACACAGCACAGCTTGCCGCGTGCAACGAGTCTCACTCAAACTTCTGTTATCGAACGCCCACGTTCTCTGCCTCTCGTCGCCTGACCCCTCTTCTATACTACCTAGGCAAGCAATACTGCCGATGTAGCTACTCAACGGTGAACTGCATTCGTATGTATGATGGGTTTCCGTTTTCGCCTGCTGGTAGACATCCTCATGGCGATGGAAGCAGCGTTCGACGTCGAGAAGGCGCTCGGCCAGCCTGCATAAATGACAGCGCATCCTCCCTCGCACTGCTGTTCCTCGCCCGCCATTTTCTCCAGCCAGGATGGCAGACCAAGCCAACCCCCCTCCTTTCGTGAACACGACATTCAGTCCGGCTGGCATTCAGCAGGTCGCCGACCACCTCCTTCGTGATACTGCTTTCGCAGGGAACGAGCGCAGGGCGAAGGCGATGGCGATGGCCTATTTTGCTTCTGGAGCGCATGATGATGGCCAACATGACTACGCAAACAAGCTGCACCCCTTGTATCGTACGTTTCGACACGGGTATACGGAAGACGAAAAGCACCGCTGGACGGATTCTCGTCAAGACTACCTAGAGGTCATGATGGATATGGTATGATTCCGCATCACTCTATCTCCGCCATAGTTTCTCATCTATATTCAGGCTACAACCTGGGACCGTTTCACTACCGGCGTGACCTGGTTGCTTCATTCAGACGCGACTTGCCGTCCGAACGCGCCTATCGAGCCGACTGAAGCCACGGTCCATGTCTACGTGCCCCCTTCCATCACCAACTCCGCCCCTTCTGCGCCCTTCGCTCTTGCTCGTGCCGTGCAGCTCTTCGTCGAGGGTGCAATTCTCGATGCAATGACACGTTGGGATCGTCTGACGAACAAGAGAGCATGGTCCAAGGCGGGACCGGCCGCTGATCCGCGCCCACCCCACTCCAGCCTCCTCCCCACAAGCGACAGCACTTACTTCGTCTTCCGTGGCCGTCCCGCCGATACACTAGAGCCGCTGATTCAACAGTATCTCTCGACCCGCACTACCTACTTATGGAGCGTTTATGCGCCTCCGCCGAAGACCATCCCTGTCCCGCCTCCTACTTCGCCTGCGCCTCCTGCGTCTGTGCCTCCTCCTACGCCTGCAAAATTGGAGAGCGCCCCGGTCTTCACTGCCCCTCAAGTGGCTCCAGCTTGCTCGAGCCCTCCTGGATCTGAGGCACCGACAAGAGTGGCCCTCTCGCGCAGGCAAGAGAAGGCGCCAGCAGTGGCTTCCTCGTCAATTGAGTCGATCTTCGGGAATGACGATGACCCATTTGCCGAGACCGATACGCTGGAGGCTCTGCGGCATCACTCCTTCGAATCCTTCGATTACATCGACCAGATCCGCGCCTTGGATTGGCAGATCAGGCAGCTCAACACTAACGCTTTCGACCAGGAGATGGAGCTGCAACGTCTGAGGGCGAGCATCACCCAGCTGCAAGAGGAAAACAGCAAGCTGAAGGAGCATAACGCGATGTTGGTGCCAGGTATGTCTGACATAATCTCGCAAGGCTCGCTGCTAACCCATCTGCAGAGATATTTCGTTTGCGGCTTGCAAATGTCGCCAAACCGCGCCAGCACTCGACACCGTTGGCCCTGACACCCGCTGGCTCGTCGACTCCGCCAATCGACGATAGCGACCTCAACGACGTATCGCTGGACTCCTTCTCCTCGGTGTCATCGGTTACTACGTCTGTGCAATCTCAGGCTCGTTCCGAGATCACTTCGAGGACGTTCGGTAGTCCCCATCGCAGCCGTCCCGGCTCCCAGTACGATCCGCTACCCCGCGTCACAGTCCAGGGACCGTCCCACCCGTCTTCGGCTGCCACTGTGCGGTCCATGACTATGGAATCGGGCGTAGCATTCCAAATCGTCAATCCGTCCGGGTCACCATCGAGGCACCGCCGTCTCACTCCCTTCGGTCCGGCGACACGTCATGTGTTGTCTTTGTACAACTTCGACGCGACAATGCATAGGGGTCTGTGGGATATCGAGGAGAACGTCCTCGACGATGAGTGGCCCGAGGCCGTCGGACGGCTGCTCGGGACTCCCGACGACGAAGTCATCGCTGCCATAGTCCAGGCGATGATGACGGATTCTGTGCGTTGAATATGGTATGCTGATATCTTTCTTGCCATGCCCGCGGACCTCGCTTCAAAATTCGGGTGTGCAAGCCCGTTGGTATTGCATCGTGCCTGATTCTGCTGACCTTTTCCGACCATACTATTGCTGTAGTTGTGCTCCTATGGTGCTCTCGTGCGTCTCTCATCGCGTTCCGTTGTGCTTCTGATCATGTGTTGTCCAGTGTTCCGAGTACGAGTGAGCTAGTGTTGTGGTTCCGCGCGTAATACAACTGTTTTTCTTGCTCGCTGATATGACCGTCTGCTTGTCCACCCCAATAGTCTTAAGGTCACCGGTTCAAGGGACGATGACTGCCTCCCATCTGCAACTCGCCAACGGCCAGTGTGAACATGTCTTCCACCGACCCAGTCGCGTTCGCCGACGTCCACTCCAACGTCTCCTGCCCTAGCCCCGTCGCCGTCCACAAAATTGCGCCCGCTACACAGCCTGGGGTCGCCCCCGTTTCCGAGCCAACCGCTCTCCCCGTCGCGTCGTCTATCGTTTCCATCGTGTCGTCCATCGTCCCCGTCACGTCGGCCATCGTCCCCGTTGCGTCGTCTGTTGTCCCCGGCGTGTCGACCATCCTCCCTGCCGCGTGTGCGCTCCCTGCCGCATCGCCCACCGTCCCATCCGCGTCGCCCACCGTCCCATCCGCGTTGCCTGCACTCCCCGTCGCATCGCCTGCACTCCCCGTCGTGTTGCCTGCACTCCCCGTCGCGTCGCCTGCATTCCCAGTCACGTCGTCCATTGCCCCCGTTGCATTGCCTGCGCTCCCCGTCACATCGTCTGTCGCCCTCCTCTCGCCCACTGCTTACGTCGCGTCTGCTGGCGCTCCTAGCTTGTCTCCTACAGCCCCCGTCACACCATCCACGACTCCCATCACGACCATGGCCGTGGTCTCTGCCGCACCGTCTGTATCCACCGCCACGCCCCCTGCTATGCATGGCACGTCTCCCACTGGCGTCTCTGGACCTTCTCCTACCGCACTGCCGTCCGCGCCGTCGGGGCTTGCCGTGAAGTCACCTATCACCATATCTTACGGTCCAACTTCGTGCGTCATAGCTCAGCCTCCAGCCCCTACCAAGCGTAAGGAGGCACCAAAGATACCTGCTGCCCAGCACGCTGCTATAACCGCTGCAAGTCGCAACAAGCAGCAACAGTTGCAGCAGGAGCTCGACACCTGGTACGACGGTGTTCAGCAATTCGCTGCTCAGTTAGCAGAAAGGTACGGCCACAAGCCTGAGCATTATATGAACCTCCTCTTCTCGGGTGGGGCCAAGATGCGGAAGGAGCGGAAACCAAACGCGTACAACGCATGGTCCTATGCCATCGCGAAGGAGATCAATGAGGGTAAGCATCGTTTGTTGTGCTTGTACTCCTGTAACTGACAAAGTCGATCTCAGATGCAGAGCCGGGCGATGCCCAGCATTTGCTGTCTATGCAAAGCGAGAGGATCGACGAGTACCACGCCCTCACAGCCCAGGAGAAAGCGAAGTACATTGAACAACTCCAGGAGGAACGACAGTCCCAGAAATTCGGCACACGCCTCACCCAGTCAGCTCGTACGGCTGATATGACGAGAACTAGTGAAGAGATAGAGAAGATGGTAAGTATTCAGATGCACACATTTCATAATCTAACCGCCCTCTGCTCAGTTGTATGCTTTGAAGAACCGGACCGGCGTTGAAGCCTTCGTCTGCATTGTCCGCAACAACAACGAGTTTCACGCCCCCCCCTACTGGTACTTCACCGACATGCGCCTCGATTGCTTCCTTCGCGGGAGGATTCGCGGGTGGGACTGCGTGACGATTGCCTCACTGTCGGAGGCGTTCTCCGTTGCGGGGTGTGACTTTGCCTGTACGTGCTCTGGCCATCTCGATATTCTACCTCATGCTCATCACCGCTCCTCACATAGCCTACTACACCACATCAAAAGCCAAGGCCGATCATTTCAAGGCGGAGATACGCGACAGAATCCGGGAGATGCTATGTGAGTACCATCGACATGATGTCTGACACAAGGCACGCTACTGACTGTCACCTCCCCATGACTAGGCACAGAGACCGGCAATAAGAAGGCTGTGATGAACTACGTCAACCATGAGTTGAACGTGGTACTTCGATACGGCGTCGAATTAGTTGGCTATCACGCGTCATTCGTCAACCCCTCGTCCCTCACGAGTAGCCTGCCTACTCTCCGAAACCTCCTTGCCGCGATCGACGATGGGACATGTCATTTCTGAAGAGTCCCGCCGAACGAACTACGTCAACGAGAGCAGGATCACGATGCTAAAGTCCGCGCTGGCGAGATCGCGCCTCGGAAGAAGCGGAGTGACACTGGCAAAACTCATGCAAAGTGTCGGGCGGTAAACGATGATGGTGATGGTAGCAACGCCGAGGACGCCCTGGATGAGCATGAGAGACCGATCGCCGGTCCATCACGTCAGGAGAACCATGCGCCGGCTGTGGATCATCAGGCCGACGCCGCTGTACCGCCACGTAAGCGGGGACGTCCGCGCAAGCAGCCGGCGCCGCCTGCTACTGGAGAACAAGACGCAAGGGACGAGCCTTCCCGCCCTCGCAAGTGCAGTCAGAAGACCCAGTCAGGTCAGAAGTAGTTCATCAGTTCATTGGTACAAATGTCTTGAGACCGTCATGTATAGCCATCTTGAGACTCTATCCCCTGAAAGGCAGTCCATGTCATGTGTGAAAGCTGTATGATTGTTGTATAATACATGCTTTTGACGCTGCACAGGTACTAACAGAATAATGGGAACGAATGGGGGTGGATAACCATGAACCAAGGTACCCAAGGGAAAAAGCGACATCGCGCACGCACATGAGCATTGCGGCGGCCACGCAGAACGTCGCGCGAGATTGAAGCTTGGCAGAGGGGAGCTTGGCGGACGCGCAGGACGTCGCGCTAGGGGAAGATGGCGGGCGCACCGACTAAATGCGAACGGGTCCCTTGGACTTGACGGGTGCGCAAGACGTCACGCGAGAAGGTAACTTGGCAGAGGAGAGCTTGAACGACGCGTAGGCCGTCGCGCGAGGCAAAGCTGGCGGGCGCACCGATGTATACCACGCGATCCTTGAGCGTGGTGGGCGCGCAGTCGGTCGTGAGAGGAGCTGACGTGGCGGACCATGGCGTGAAGCGGCGGATTGGAGAAAGCGCAGCGGTCCGTAGATGCACAGCAGAGCTCACTAGGTATGACGGTGTAGAAAACGGAGTGCAGCGGGAATGGCAGTGTTGTGCCGAGGGCGGAGCGGGGGAGCGGATGGCGGCGGCGCGTAAGGGGCGGGCGGAGTAAAGCGCTTGAGGGCGGGTGGAGTAAAGCGCTGGAGGGCGGGCGGAGTAAAGCGCTGGAGGGCGGGGAGAGCTTATGTCAGAGAACTCCTTTCTAGGGATATTCACGCCGGAGAATGTCAGAAATAGGGCGGAATGCAAAAATAAATGCAACACACCAGTTTAGGACAAAGGCAATTCGGAAGAACCACAGCGGAAGACCGGCTGTAGGTCCCGATGGGTCCCGGAGACTTGCGGAGGACATTGCGGGAACATACGGCATTACTCGGGAGGATGACGTGCATGCATGGTGTATTTGGCTGGAGATAATGAGCTATTTGCTCGCGGGTAAGGGAGAATGCAGGAAAGGATCCTAGTAAGTGGCACGGAACGCGTCAGTTGACGCTTCTAATAATAAGCCGAACGTGGGAGGAGCAGGTGTATCGCCGTCGCTCCCGTGAACCTTTGCTTCCATATACAGCGATATTCTTGGGAGAACGACACCAGGCAGTCATACCACAGGATCACTGTGACACCGACGGAGTTAGCGCCTTGTCTACCGTTTGCGGGACAATGGAGCCACATACCGGACGATGCCACGATGCAGTAGTTTTCCACCAGGCTGTAAGTGTTTTCAACTCATTTCGTCAGCTTGAAACACAGTGAGCCAAGCCAGATCATACATGGACGCACAGATCGTGCTCGAGGGCAGCAGTAATGGTATCCTCGTGCAAAGAATCGGCAGACATATGCCTTGCAAGACCGTGGCAGCTTCCTAGGGTTACGAGTTTCACTTTGGAGCCGTAGCGGGTGGGCAAGAGAAGAGGGGCGGGGAGAGTTCATCAAGTCCTGCCTCGCTGAACTGCCCCGTAGTGTACGTGATGAACCTTGGTGCAATAATGGAAGTGCTCCGTCTACTTGAGGCTATGGAACACCCCGGAGGTTCCTAAGCCCCGCCGCCTGGCTACGCTTGTCATTAATGACGCTGAGATGGACACTTCCGAGCTTCTGAATCTGTTGGTGCTGCAAGGCTGTGCTCTTGGCAGAGTCTGTGCCGGGAGTGTAGCGTGTCAGACCTTTGATATGAGATGTGTCGGTGCTCATTCGAAGGCTTATCGAATCGAGAAAGTCCTCACCGTATGAGAAGTTGGAAGTGCGGTAGTACGGCCGCCGCTACGGCGCCACAAAGCGCCAAGCATCAGCGCCCGTACCTCCGAGAACAGGCGCCGAATTGTGGGATGCACATGTCCATCTCACCCTACCATCTCTGGAATCTGGAGAGAATTTCTGCCACGACAGCTATGGTCATCGATATAGGAGTCATATCGAACACTGAGAAAACTGAGAGAATCTACTGTATTTTTACTCATGGCACGTCCGCCGGCTGGCGTCTGAGCCCGAAGTCCGAACCCGCGCTAGAGCGCGTCCTCAACGACACGGTCGCCGTCGCCTGGGAAGGCATTTACAGTTTCAAAAAATTTGTCGGATGACGGACGGCGTTCCAAATCAGTGAGTTATGTAGAGCAGCTGTTTCGTTGTCGCGCTCACCTCTCTCCTTCGGCTCCCCTTTGGTGTCCGTCTGAAGTCCTCATTTGTCCTCACGCCCTGCCCCGCTGCAGCTCTGAGGCGCTTCTATGCCCGCATGTGTCTCACTCTAGTCTACGCTATATCTCAGGTCCAGGTGCTGTTTCGTTGGAATAGGTAGGTGTGTTCGCTCCAAGGTGCGACTGTACTGACGCGTTTTAGATGTATCTTGTACTCGTAATCGATATATAAACTCATGGTAGTAGGTGGGCCAACTCAACCCGCGGGCCGGCAGGGCGGCCGTAAAGTGCGAAGCTCTGGGTGAATCCCCGTGGTGTTGAGATTCTTTGGCAAATTCGCTCGTTCCATTTTCCGCCGACTGCGATGGCCCGAAGGTAGGCGCATGAAAATCGTTTCCTTGGCCGCCTGTTACTTACCGAGCCAATCGCTGAACACTCTTCACCTAATTACATCACCCTAGATACTGTCACTACGATGTTAAGTCCGAGGACGCAGGGGAATGTGAACGACAGTCTAAGCGCCTTCACGAATCTCTGCGCCGGCCGTCACCCCGTCCTGAGCTACTCAGACGAGGAAATCATACCTGAAGCGTTTCGAGCAGTCGATACATACCTTCACGCAGCTCGTCCGCGTACCGATGCTTCCTCTGAATACAGAGTCAAGGAGACTCTTACACTCTACTCAAGTGGTTGAGGCATGAAGCGCGGCCTTTCCGGCATACCTCTGGGAGACCTGCGACGTACGAGGTACTCAATCGCACGGTATGTTGTAGGTGTGGCATCAGTTGCAGAACTGCGATATGGTATCACGTCTACGTTGGTACATGTGACTGCGCAGTACAAGGCGAATAACAGGAAAACAATACACAGAGTCGGGCGCCACGCAGCGGCGAAGACAGGAGGAGGGACAGCACGATGAGAGCGGTGACAGACTACGGAACTGATGGTAAGATTGACGAGACAGATCAAGACGGGATGGCGATGTCGAGTAGAAAGCTTCTATGGCGCGAGCTATGAAACGGCCCAAAGTGTTAGAGAGGATGAGTGCTCTGTACCGCCGCGGCGAAGCCGCCACCCGGAGTGCAAAAGGCCTGCGGAGTATGGCGCGGGGATGAAAGCGCGGGGGAAGTGTCGGCCGTGCGTGGCATATAGATAGACGTATCCATGGCGTACGCTGCCAAAAGCATAAGAACGGTAGCGTCAGGTGGTAAGGACAGAAACGGCTCACCCGAGAAGTCAGAGGATGCGGGTTTGACGGGATTGGTCCTGTACCCGTACCCGTAGGATCCAGAGCGCAACTCCTCGTGCCTGATAGCGCCCTAGGTACGACGGCGATAAGCAGTGCGATCACTCAGGCGGAGGGAGACTCAGACGCACTTTGAGGTCGCGCATGAGCACCTCGACCTGGTCGCGAAGCTTGTAGCACTGGCTAGTCACGCCATCGAATATGTGCCAGAAGTCGCGGATCGAAAACGGCCAGACGTCGGCCATGATGGCCCGGAGCTTATCGGCCTCAGATTGCAACCTTTCAGCGAAGAATTGAAGGTCAATGGGAAGCACGCCAGATTATAGAAGATGCACGCACTTGGAGAGTCGTTGAGGGTAGTCGGCCCTATACGCGCCGCTAAGGAATCCTTCCTCAACGCGCAGGGTGTAATACGTTTGGACCTCTCGGAGATCTCTCTCGAGGACGTATAGCTTGTGCGACGGCAACTGCCTGAGGAACACGAAGACACAGAACCCGAAGATAAACCAGAAGAATACGCTCAAAATGCCCATGTTGTCAAAGTCTAGGCGGTCAATGCACAATAATCTGAGTAAAGGGCAAGGGAAATGCAGAAAACGAGACGAGGGTGGCGAGCCGGTGTCGAGCGGGGTCAGGGGCGCAGCGTACGCTTCATATACGATTCCGACGCCCCCGCGTTCTACCACACGAGGCGGACGCATCGCCCTTCCTGCAGCCTGCTCATGTGTGTCCAGCCTCGTGCTCCGGGCGTGCATCGATAGAAGCAACTCGGAGGTAATATACACTTGTCGATGGCGGAGCCTCCTGCATGTACAACCATGGCTGTACGCGAACCACCGCCCTGAGGGTGCTCTCTCTACTTCTCATGCCGTGTTATTTGGGTTGCGTGATCAGCCTGGGAGTCGCGGCTGCTTGGCGGCGGGCACGAGCTGGAAGAGGCGATGCTCAGAAGTGCCATACTGCACACATCTTCCAAAGCGCAACAGTATGGCGAGAAAGAAACGTGTTGGCTAGGATCACAACGCGCACTCTTGCGCGACGACGACGCAGGAGGGTGGTGGATAAAGACAAGGACAGGCTGCGGGACGGCGAACTATATTGTACAAGGGATACAGGACGAGAAGGGATGCATCGTAGTGCATCACAATGGTATCGCAATCATTCGGGACCACTCAGAAGCACAACAGCAGCAAATCACAGGGAGTAGACTGTGAGGGATCGCCAGGCTGGACCATCTCGACATCATGTCCACAGATGGAACGCACGACGGGTCAGCCGGACAATAACGAGTGAGCGCTTCTGAGCGCGTCACCGGTTACCAGCCTGCAGGATAGATAAGAGCGGAATCTCCCATAACAGCTAAAGACAGCACGTACAGCCTCCATAGAAGCACGAAGACGTCCAACGTCTTCGGCGAGAGCGCGACGCCGTGCACCGTGCGGGTCACGGACCACGAGGAGAAGTTGATGGAAGGGAGACGAGGGCGTGTACGCGAAGTCGAGGCTATCGATCTCCGCTCGGAATCTGGGGAAGAGGCGTGGGCGGTGAGTCGCGATGGCTCGGACTTCTGTAGGACATAGGTACACGTACCCCCTGATGCGAGAGCGCGTCTCTCCGACGCTCTTCTCCGAGATGCGGCCCTCTTCAACGAGGAAGAGGAGCTTCGACTCGGCGCGCTCGACCTGCTCGGAGAGCGCACGGAGCGACCTCTTTGGCTGGCCCATCATGTAAATGAAGCCGGCGTGTAGGAGGGCGTAGAGATTGAGGAGAAGGAGGATGGAGATGGTGTACTCGGAGTTGAAGAACATTGTGGGCGAATAGCGGGGGACGCGTTGAGTGGCGGCGGCGGCGGCGGTTGGGGAGACAGAGGAGACAGAGGTCGTCGCTGCCTGTCCTCAAGGCGAGATGGGGTATTTATGCCTTGCAGCTGGGTAGGCCACGCGTCCAAGATCCAGTCCTCTGCAACGTGCGGCTCTAGCGTGGATGCTTCTTGTTGTCGGTAAAGCTTGCGAAGCCCTTCGGCGGCGTGCGTACTGGCACCATATCTGCATCATGACGAGTTGAGTGTATAGTAGTCTGCAAGCGCGACGCTTTGTGATGATGCCTGGATATCCAACCGAGAACAAGCTCATGCAAGTGTAGAATGCATGATGTCAGACTATAGTAGCGGGGAGCTACAAGGCATTTCGGGAGCCACGCCGGGAGATGATGTCCAAACCCACTCACGGACTCGATAATCTCCAGTAAGATAGCCTGTGGCCGACACACGTCCATCACGGAGAAGCAAGGAGGCATGGGGCTGGTAGGACGTGGGCTATGAAGGGTGATTCTCGCAGGAGGGAGACTATGACTCCACCTGGGTAAAGCACTGTCGTGATGATGGGTTCTTACACGCAGAGCATGCAGCTCAAGGACCGTATTGCAGCCGACGTGAAGCGTGCAGCAGAAGATGGAGGGCATCAGACTTCCTCTGGTTGAAGAAGCCGACCTCGTGTTTACAGGCGCATCGATGACGGCCCGGACGAGCGTTGCGGAGGGCGCTACCAACCAAATTCTTGCTCATATCTGCGCATCGTATCAGTACCACGAGCATATTGTCCAGAGTCTTCCCGCTTCATATGAGGATGCACCATCGGCCGACCGGAGGTAATCAAAAATAGAAGCGCACTCACCATTCCGACCGGCCGTAGCGCCCACCAACGTCCCAGTTAAATCATATCACTTTGCTTAGAGTACTATCAGTGCACCGGTAATGCAACTTTTTGATTTTGAGCTCGATTTCTCTGCTCTTACTACACCCCATCACTTCGTAATTTTTGCAACGCCTTCCAGTACGTCTTGGGCACCACTCCGATTTTTTTTGAAGTGGAACATCGCGAAACAGCCTCAGCAAGTCGTGAATAGCGATCGCAACAGTAATGCAACCGCTCTAGGCGCCCGTGTCACACAATGATCACCAGCGCTAACATGGTAGATTCACGCTCCGCCCGGCAGCGTAGCGTCTGCGCGCGGCCAGACGCACTCCGGAAAGAGCCCAATTTGGAACTCCGAAGGTAAGCGGTGGCGGAATGTCACGCTCTCGAGGCGTACATATGTGTTTCTCTCCTCATTCACGTAGCTCGTCTTGGATTGCCTCGGGAACACAGATATAGTATGGGGCGGCAAGGTATGATGTTGGTGCAAAGTATCAGCACGGTACGTGCTGAGGGAAAATGAGCCGAGCCCCATCAGTTCAGGAAGGAGCGTCCCAGAGACGTCTCTTACTCAACTATCTCGAGCAGTCCTGCACGGATCCACATGAAACTTGGCACTCCACTTGGTCATACAAGGCGCTATACGACAAAAAATCCCGGGAATTTTACGGTGGCAGCGGAGCCAGTAATACGAGAAGTTGCACTACTGTTGCGATTGCATTACCGGTGCACTGATAGTAGCAGAACAAGGCCAGACGTAATCACATGGTTCCGGAGCTCGCGCCGGTGATATTGGAATACGAGCATGGAAGGAGAGCATTACAGTGCGCACGCGGCGTCGTTCCGTCGATGTTTGACCTCGGTAAGAATACAGCAGTACGCGGCATGATGCCACCGGTGATGCAGAACATCATGAGTTTGCCTGTCCTTACTGCGTATCATCTATGCTCGACGCAGTGGGTGGGCGCAGAACCCGCGTGAAGTACACACGCACCGCGGACTGAGGTGCACCCATGTCTACACGCATTTAAATACATGCTCGGAAGCCGCCGCGCCTTAATCCGAACCTGCGTACCTGGACGGTCTGAACGGCATTGGTGTTCAGTATAGCCTTTCTGTTCTCCCAGAAAAATTGGAAGGCCAGCGGCGTTCGATAGGTTTGTATATATGCACAGTGCGGGCATCGAGAGCGCGAATATGATCCAAGCGGTGCAAGGCTGTCGACACACCCACGATCACTGCAAGCAAAATGAGCGGAAAACCGCGAAGCCTTGAGGGACACGTACGTACTCCTTTCCTCGGACCGTCGAAGAGAGAAGCCGTTACCCAACCATACGCTTCAGGTTGCCGAGGCTTGCGCGCGCGACGGCGACGGCGTCGTTGATGAGCTTCTCGTATGGCTGCTCGGAGCGCTGTACGAGACGCCAGCGAAGAGACGACACAGTGCATCCGTACGGGGTGAAATCCATTCGGGTAGAGTAGACTAGCGTCCATCATGATGTTCTGTGAGGCGATATACCTAGTTCAAGGTTCATAGTCAATTCCATGACGCTCGAATCGCTAACGCGTGCGCGATACGATTCCTGTGTAGGAACGCCAGGCCCTAAAACAATATGATGGTCAATAAAGAAATCCTACACGGAACTCGCGCCAGGAGCTATAGTATACCTCGAGCATTTGAGAGACAAAATCGACGATGTCCCCGACCGCTTGTAGCTCGGGATATTTGTATGGTCTCAGGTAAGGCATAACGAGTAACGACCCTCGAGGGTCCACGGGGTCCGGCAGGACTTCGATTGCAGAGACGCAGTGGGCGTCGGGCGTAACGAGAGTCCTCACAAAAATCTGGCGAGATGTTTGTTCCTATCCATGAAGGAGTCCATTCCGGATGATATCGCGGTCTAAGTAGATATCCTCGCTTCTTCAGGTAATCGTAACGATCCCTCCACGGCTCCTCGAAGCGCGAGAGATTGTAAACGCCTTGCCGAGTTCGTTTGTCAAATTCCAGCGCCATTTGTGGAGGCACATAGACCCAGTCGGGTAGTTTAGTAGACTTTGTTACAGCGGCCATGGCTCCCAGCAGGAGATGTAGTATGAATTGTGGCGAGAGGATGGGAGGTGTTCGTTGGGAAACGCAGTGTACAACTTTCAGCAGGACCCCCGACATTTCCCCAAAATCCCTGATGCCTAATCCGGACCTAAATCGTCTGAAGACGGCTCTATCCCTGATATATTCCGGACAAAATCTCCCTAAAAAGGGCCTATGCCTGGTGCCATGGTCCTGACATTCAACCGGGCGTTCCGAGAGGCCTCGTCCTATTCCGGACATCCAAATATGGGTTCCTCGGGGACCGCACGGGTCGGTTGAGGAAGTAAACTCACGAGGTTACCAAACGCTCTGGTAATAGGGCTTCTCATAAGTTTGTCCTGGTGCTACCGCTGGTCTAGGTCAAGGTTGTATATGGCATAGTATACCCTACAATACACAAGTTAGTTCACCCAAAGGAATACCGTACATGCTCACTCAACAACTTCTAATCACCACAACCGGTCGATTTCTGCTTCGAAAAACTTCGCCTCTGTCTGCCTCCTGCAACAACATCTGGCTATGTCACAAGTACTCTCTGAAGCATGCCAATTCATTCCTACTGAATGGATAGGGTGCGGTAAAGTCTACCCCAGTGCTGACACTCCGGAGTTCATCGAAGCTGCGAGACGCGAGGTTCTCACTATTCCCTCATGGTACACAACACTCCTTCCGGACTCAAAGCTCTCCGTCCTCGAGTTCTTAGCACTTCCACTTCCTACGCAGCCCTCTGTCCTTGTCAACTACGATGCTCAACGTGTGTTCAGCTTCGACAGTCCTACTGACAGCCTCACTATGCTGGTCAACCGCCCAATCCCCTCTCCGGAGTTCATTCAAGACATGCACAAAGCATTCGGTCAGGCTTGGTTCAGTGGGGCGCAGTCCATCATCGACCCTCGGTACAAGCAGTCGAGAGTACCCTTCTATGCCTTAACATACTGGAAGGAGATGAGCTTCGCTCTGGCGAAGCGTGCAGCTTGGAAACTGGCGGAGGGCTGGTTAGCACGGTGGGAGCGCTTGCCTGGGTTCCTAGAGGAGGCGGATCACGCCCGGGTCCTCCTAGGTGCGCTACCATGGAGCAGCCGGGTGGAGGCCCTGGGCAGTGACACTGGTGCAGAAAACCTCGCACTCCTGCTCTCGGACCAGTGGCTGGACGATGAGCTCATCAACATGCTCCTGCAGGAGCTCTATGGGCGAGCACGGTTGGACCCCAAGCTCTCCCGCTATGTGGTCGTCCTACCGCTTGCGCTTCAGCAGGTTGTCCACAACGCAGCAGCCAAGAAGGACTACACCCACGCCCTCCTTCAACGGTGCAAACGTTACGTGGATACTGGTCGCAGGCACCTCTACTTCCCTGTCAATATTGGGAACGCACATTGGGTTCCATGCATGATAGATTTTGAGGACGAGGCTATCCGATATGGTAAGCTCATGCACCTACGCTCCGCCGTCTGTTGCTTACAATTGCATTCATGGATACCTGCCAGGCGACTCTCTTGCCTCCACGAGTGAGAGTAGATCCATGAGGTCTATTGTCAATGACCTACAAGCGTGGCTCTTGCATTCCTTCGGTGTCAGGTTCGCCAGTGCAGGGAATAGCCTTGCCCATGGGTTGCAAGGCGACGGTCACTCCTGCGGCATCTGTACAGTGAATACAGTCGAGCATGCAATCTTCGGCGTGAAGCTCTTCACACACTCTGATCGCTACATCCTTCGTGTCCGGTACTTCAATCGCCTCATGATGGCACACAATGACCATGTGCGTCGAGTACTATTAGGTTTCCAGGTCAGATTCATTGACACCCAGCTAGGTCAACATCACCACGAAGAGGACGGCCTCACTGTGCTCGCTCACGCTGCCGACCGACCTCGCGCTGCCGCCCTCGCCACCGAGCTCCCTCGCGCCGCCGACCTCACCGCCGAGCTCCCTCGCGCCGCCGACCTCACCGCCGACCTTGCCGCCGAGCTCGCCGCCAACTGACCTTGTGCCGCCGAGCTCGCTCACGCTGCTGAGCTCCCTCGCGCCGCCGACAGACCTCGCGCTGCCGACCTCGCCGCCGACAGACCTCGTGCTGCCGACCTCGCGGCCGACCGACCTTGTGCCGCCGAGCTCCCTCACGCCGCTGAGCTCCCTTGCGCCGTCAACCTCGCCACTGAGCTCCCTCGCACCGCCAACCGACCTCGCGCTGCCAACCTCGCCGCGGAGCTCCCTCGCACCGCCGACCTCGCTGCTGACCGACTTCGTGCCGCCGACCTCGCTTGCGCCGCGGAGCTCCCTCGCGCCGTCGACAGACCTCGCGCTGCCGACCTCGCCGCCGAGCTCCCTTGCACCGCTGACCTCGCTGCTGACAGACCTCGCGCTGCCGACCTCGCCGCCGACAGACCTCGTGCCGCTGAGCTCCCTCACGCCGCTGAGCTCCCTCGCGCTGTCAACCTCGCCGCCGAGCTCCCTCGCACCGCGGAGCTCCCTCGCGCTGCCGACAGACCTCGCGCTGCCAACCTCGCCGCGGAGCTCCCTCGCACCGCCGACCTCGCTGCTGACCGACTTCGTGCCGCCGACCTCGCTTGCGCCGCGGAGCTCCCTCGCGCCGTCGACAGACCTCGCGCTGCCGACCTCGCCGCCGACCGACCTCGTGCCGCCGAGCTCCCTCGCACCACTGAGCTCCCTCACGCCGTCGAGCTCTACTGCATCGCTGGCCTCCATGATGCTATCTGCATCCACGTTTGTCATGCCTGTGGATGCCCAGTGCACTACACCCAGCCCGTGTGCTCCATCCTCTCTTACAGTCATCGACTCCTCGGAGAGTGACTGTTCCTCGGACTCGGATCTCTCTGATCAGGTAGTGAAGAAGCGACGTACCATGGAGGGGTATGTAGGGGCCAGTGCCTCAGCAGTGGCCAGCCAAAGGCTTAAAAACTCAATGCGCGATGGTAGCTTCAAGCCGAATCCTGCTCGGCTTCGTCGGTTCAAGACTACCTGCCAGGAGTACGATGCATTGGCCGAGTTCTCCCTGGAGGACAAATGGAAGGTCTATCATTCGGAATGTGGAAGGTGGTACACTATGAAGGAGGCATACCATACCCAACGCTTCCGTGCACACGTTGCGACATGCTCAAAGCGTTTGGAACATCTGGCTGCTGGACACTGTTTGAAGGGCAAGGCAGCAGGTCCTACCGTCCATCATGGCAGTCCAGTTCCTCATCGAACGTCGACACTTGATAGCTGGGCGAAGAGCCTCGGGTGGACGAAGAAGAAACGTGTCGACAAGTGCGCTCCAGTGGAGGACCCGCAGTCGCGCGCACAGACCTGCGGTCATCAGCCTGGGCCCGTAGGCAGCGACGTAGCAACATTGTCGTCGACGCCCTTAGCCAAGCGCAAAAGACCAGGTGCAGGCACAGATGAAGCGAGTAGAGGTGCAGGACGAGGACGCAAGCTGGAGACTGTCCCTTGTGCAGGGCTAACAGCAAGTTCGGAGCCGCGTGTGCTCACGTACCTGCGGCGAACGGGCGCCCAAGGTGGCGGCGCTCCGAGCGTGACCTCTCTTGCTCGCTCACTGTTCAAGAACGAGTCCATAATCTTCGCGGAGCTATCTCGTGAGGATAAAGAGACCGTTCTTACTGAGCAGAAACATCGCTGGGCGTGGCACAACGATCATACCCGTCTTGCCGTCTACTCTACCGCCTGCAACAAGACTGTGAAGCTCGGCAGTGTATGTCCGCCATGCGAGCAAGTTCTGTATACGAAGGCGTTCCGGAACGCGATGAACGTTCCCATGCCTGACAAGGAGAACTGCAGGTTCATCAACAACCAGTACCGAAATGCGGTCTTGGGAAAGCTGTTTGCACGTGTCTACGGTCTCGACGAGCTTCTCGAAGACAAAGTGCGTACCACATTAGTATTCCACCCAGCTGTGCATTGTATTAAACCTCACGCCATGTGGGCTACCTCTAGACGAGTCCAGATTCCATATTCACCCGGTTCTCCATCATGGCTCGACAGGGTAGATTCGATGGAGAGGCTCGTGCTGTTTTCCTCGAACTCATCAAGGCCATGGTCACCGCAGAAGAGCGCTCAGAACGTGGGGTAGGGAATCAGAAGTTCAACTATGGACCCGCATTGCTTGAGTTCTCTCATACATGTGCGATCATGAGCCCAGAACTCTACAGAGGGATGAAGAAGCACCTACAGCTCCCGGAGATACGGACTTTGGGGTAAGCGAGCACGTTGGGTTGCAACGTTCATGTACTCACTGAAAATCATTACGCGGGCAGTCGGCAACGAGCAAAACTACCTCCATTCCCAATCGACATCTGCGCCAGGAACTTCGAAAACGCGAAGACGTACCTCAACGAAATCGGATGCTCTGATAGCCCGGTCGCCCTCAGCTGCGATGACACAAAGCTCCACCCCGCGTGGAGAACGTACTATGACCCTGGGCAGAAACAACACTTCCTTGTGGGTGGAACGGGCCCGCCTCGCGCCATTGCTAACATCGACGAGCTGCGCACCATCCTCAAGGAAGCACAGGAGAAGGACAAAGCAACAAAGGTTCGCCGTGACCAATTCTTATACATCTGTTTCCTTGGATGCTGAACGTTTCATTAGCTCCGACTGTGGTGTTTACAGCCAACGTTACCCAAAATCCCTCCTCTCATCGTAGCGGCGAAGGCGATCCCGAACAGTGTGTCAGCAGAAGAGCTCTACACCATGTTGCTCACCGTTCTGCACGGCATCATCGACGCTGGGATTCAGGTGGTATCATACTCCTCAGATGGTACCGAGTCGGAGCGATCTATCCAGAAGATGCTCATCGACCGAGCCGACATGGTCCATACGTATACCATTCCTCATCCACTCGCACACGCCGATATCCCTATCCGCATCGCCGTCATCCATGGCCAATCCATTGTCATCGTCCAAGACAGTAAGCATGGAGCAAAGACGTTCCGAAATAACATCTGCAGCGGCGCACGCGCTGTCACACTCGGAAACCATCCTGTCTTCTTCTCGATGCTCCATGATCTGGCATTCTCTGTTAACAGCCCCCTCTACCACCGCGACGTCGTGAAGCTCGATCGTCAGGATGATAACGCTGCTACCCGTCTCTATGCGTCGGCGACTCTGCGACACATCATCAAGACGTTCCCGGGCTACATTGGCTTGATAGTCTACCTCTTCGTGTTTGGCGAGCTCATCGACGCGTACCAGAACCGCTCAATATCTCATCGCGAACGCATCAAGATGGTTTTACGTGCGAAGTACTTTCTCCAGCTCTGGCAGACGTTCTTGGACAAGGGCAAGTACCCGGCCTCGCGGTACTGCATCTCACGCGAGGCACTGGACATCGCTAGGATCCTCATCGACGGCTTGATCGCCCTCGTCATCTTACACCGCGACCACCTTCCTGGAGACCGCGTCTTCCCCTTGCTCCCATGGCTCCACTCAACTGAGACGTGTGAGCATATCTTTGGCGAGTGTCGTAAGTTGATCAAGGACTTCACCCACCTCGACTTCCTATACATGGTTCCTCGACTGTCCATCCTTGTCCGAGCTGCATGCCGCTTTGCGACCACGTCGGACCCTCGGGCTCGCGCTGGCGGCTATGCTCACACATACTTCGATTCCGGCAATGCCGACCTCGCGCTTCTGGCGGTCTTCCCCTCTGACTCCGCAATAGCTGTAGCTTCTCAGGAGGCATGGGACGAGGCCTCCAACCTTTGGGATCTCCTTGGTGTGAGCCCCCCCGATATCTTTCCCCAGGCAGCACCAGCTTCTCAGCCCACATCCACCGTCTTGCCAAGTGTCTCGTCATGGTTCCCCCACGGTGAAGATCCTGTCTATGACTGTGATCCTGATGCTCCGTCCGAAGACGAGTTCCAGGAATCCGACTCAGAGGATGAGCTGTGCGAAAGCGCACTGCTTCAGAAGTTCATCGACGCGGAGGAAGGGGCTCCGATGCGCACCGCATTGACGGAGGAGAGGATGACATCGCTGACATGCGCCGCAGTGGCGTTGACGCTGAATGACCTGAGCAAAGTGTGAGTACGTTTCCATTGCACCTCAGTGTCATATCGCTGACCAGCCCCAAACACACACAGCCAGGCATTCGAAGAACCAGATGCGTACACAAAGGCAACTCAGCTGCGAGAGGACGCCGCGGTTGTCGCAGACACGTTTGCGGCTGTTGCACTCCCCGCACTGTCCTCTCTCCCAGCCGATCCGGTCCGCCCATTCGACCGTGCTGTCGATGCAGGCCTTACTGATCTCGACTTGTCAACACTGGTTTCCGTTCGAGAGGGTCACGAGACGGAACGCGCACGCAAGGGTGTGCGAACGCGAACAGACTTGCAGACTTTGAGCCCACGCGAGCCTCTCAATGCCGCCATAGAGCCATTGGATGGTGCCCATGTAGGCAGTATACCGCAGCAGGAGAGCGCACGACAAGCATTGATCCGCGAGATGCAGCAAGCCTTGCGAGAGGAGCAGGACAGAGGAGCTGGGACAGGGCTCGAGCGCGACGCTCGATGGCGAGCGCATGTTGTGACCACAACGGCTGGCACACAGACCAGGAACTCCGCCAATGCGGCCCTAGCGGCCGGGGCGCGTGCGGCGGCAGTACGTGCATTCATAGTATACCATCCAGACCCGCAGATGCTCACAGCGCGTGAATTGGACAGGTTATACGAAGACGTCTCAAGTACTTCCAGGAACAAAAGGTGCCCATGCATCAAGACCTCGCCGACGCCCTTGTAGGCTCAAGTGCGGCATCGGCACGCCACGCGACTCTGCGCATCGGTTCATACGTAGTGGTCGTCCACAAGGGACGTCTATTTGTTGGCCGAGGTGAGTATTGGGTCCTTGTGTTTCCGCGAATTTGGTGTTGATACTTTCCGTGACAGTCCTTGCGATGTACACCCGCGGCGGCGGAAAAGCCGGGTTCCATAGCTCACAGGAGGAGGTCAAGTCCATCGGGCTGATCTCATACCTCGTCGTACAGCTCTACGAGCATGCCTTCAACAGACGATTCCGTGCCATCCATCAAGAACTCTCCACCTTGCAGATATACAAGTTTCTACATATCCCATCCGACGACGTTCTACTACGCCTGCCGGCCGAATGCACCCTCAGTCAAGACCAGCGTACCCTTGATGTCGACGCGTGCGCACACGACATCTTCTCGCGCCTGGCGTCGGCTACGGTACTGCCCGGCATTCGCGAGGCGACCAAATTGCTCGCGATCACTCGTCGCAGAGGCCGGCAGACAGAAGGAGAGGATGACGAGGGGCGCGCGCATTAGTCGCGAGCATAGGAAGTCGTCGAGACTGCTACCAGGAGCTTAATGTGTCACATATATCTTCCTAATATGATTGAACAAGTCCTCGTAGGTAACCAACCATCCTAGTTAGCCCGTAGCAGAATACAACGGCAAGGGCCCAAGCTTGGGACAAATCAGGCCTTTCCAGAGGCCTGAGCCATTGGATCCGGACGACTTTCAGAGGAAAGCATGCCTCATCCCCTATCCTGACAAATCTGGACGGACCGGCGCGAGGCCTGAGGTAATCCTGACTTTTCTGGGCGCTTAGAAGGCCTGATCTTCCGGACGGACAAACGCGACTTTCGCATCTTAGGATCAGGGATTTTGGGGAAATGTCGGGGGTCCTGATACCCAATCCTGATATATCTTCCAGAATCTCAACTGATGGACGACCGTTCTGGGACGGAGGTGCGGTGGCACCGCGAACGATCACCAAATTGACAGAAAACGTCAAGTCCTATCCATGATCACTTCTATACGTACACATGAATTAGTCTGTAACCTTCTACCCCGCTCTAGCAACCGCCCACGTTCAACGTCGCATTTACACTCTACGCATACCGGAAACCCAGGAAACTCAGAGCGCAGCCTGGGGGTTCTCCTTGAGGAACTCCTCCGAGAACGGGTAGGTCGTGTAGCCCTTCTCGTTCATCGGCAGGTAGAACGTGTCGTACTCGGGCTCGTTCAGCTTGATGTTCTTCTGCAGGCGGTATGGCAGGTCGGGCTGCGTCGGCGAGCCATACGTTAGCTACAGGATTCCGACCATGCGAGAGGTAGGCGGTTGTGACTCACGTTGGCGAGGAACGCACGGCCGTAGCCGATGAGCTGGCCCGTCTCCTCTGCGACCTTCAGCCCGGACTCGCGGTCGTAGCCGCCGGTCGTGACGACCAGGCGCGGTGCCCATAGCTTCCGGATAAACTCGGGGTCCTAGAAGGCAGCGTTTGTTAGCCACGAGATGTTTACGAGATGGCTGGAGACACGCACAAGGCCGTCCTTCGGCCACTCGTTACCCGGGGCACCGGGGGCGACGGAGTGGATGAAGGCGAGGTTGGGGAACTTCTCCTTCAGCTTCTCTACGAGGTACGTGAAGGTCGGGATCGGGTTCTCCATACCCTGGTCTGTGAGAAAACAACGCAAGCCTAATCAGAACAACATGCAACCCGGTTGAATATCAGCCGCACTGACCTTGATATTTGCTCCACGGGCTCAGGCGGATCGCAGTCTTCGTCTGGCCGACGGCAGCGACGACGGCCTCGGTGACCTCGAGCGCGAAGCGCGCACGGTTCTCGATCGAGCCGCCGTACTCGTCCGTGCGCTTGTTGGAGACGTCCTGGAGGAACTGGTCGATGAGGTACCCGTTCGCGCCGTGGATCTCGACGCCGTCGAAGCCGGCCTTATGGACGGAGTTGGACGCGGCGGTCGCGTACCACTGGACGTACTCCTTGATCTCTGTATGTGAGGTCGCATTGAGCTAACCGTTCAGGGCGTTATAGAGAATGCTGGTGCTTACCCTCCTTGGTCAAGGCGCGGGGAACGTCATCGGGGCTGGTGCTGAGAGGAATGGGGGAAGCGGAAACGTAGGGGTAGTCCGGGTTCTCCTGGTGCAAGGCTGCCGGCCGTGCTGCGCGACCGAGAGCCCAGAGCTGGAGGTAGATGTACGAGCCCTTCGCATGTACCGCGTCCGTGATCTACACACAATTCGCAGTCAGTACATACCAAGTTCGGGCATTCCAAGCCAGGCACGCGCGAGGCAGAGCGCCGCGTAAGACGAATTGGCTCAGCCACTGCAGCATGACGCATCCGGCTCGTTTCCGGTTATATCGGACATTCGAGCGCGCGCGTGGCCTCCCCGCACGCTCTTGGACGAACGACGACGAACCTTCTTCCACGCCGCGATCTGCGCGTCGTTCCAAATCCCGGGCACGTTGGGCATCCCGCCCGCCTGCGCGGTGATGTACGTCGCCTCCGTGATGAGCAGCGTGCCCGGTACGCTCGCGCGCTGCTTGTAGTACTCGACGCCCAGATCGGTGTGGACGTGCGCGCTGTCCGCGCGGAAGCGCGTCAGGGGCGCGAGCACGACGCGGTGCGCGAGCTTGATGTCGCCGACCTGGATCGGCTGGAAGAGCGCGGGGGTGTTGCTGTTGGAGGACATGGCAAATTGAGGTGAAATGTGTGAAGGATGGGATGAGCGAGGTGAGGAAGTATGGGAGAACGGCGGGTGGACGAGGGCCTTTTAAGCACACAGAGCGACTCGCGATCGTGTTGGAACTTCCAGTGGGTAAATGTTTTCCGTGGGGCTGACTGAGAGATGATGGCGTGCCCCGACTGAGGCGGCGAATCCTCACCCGGTCCACAGACGCAGCTTCCTGGCCGCCGCCGCCTTACAGTACGATGTCGCTTCGAGCGTGCTGCCCGTGGCGACATGTCCGCGCGCTCGGCTAGGACGAGCGCCGTTGGTAAGAGAGGTGTCATCCCAGCATGATAACGGAGAGCCAAGTGCCCTGCGGAGTTTCCCCGATCCGTCGAGCGGATGCGTCAGCATTTTCGCACTGGTACCCAGGCTCGCCATCGCGTCTCGAGTTGTGCGCGGAGTGCGATAAGTCATGCTCCGCGGCTTCCTTAAGCTCGAGGCTCGAGTGAATGGGCGAACGACGAACAGCCGGCGGTTGGTAGGACGAGCGTGGAGGAGCGTGTGAGCTTGTTTTGCACGCGAGCGCTGCACCGTTGCACAGCATGACCCTTACGCATGGTGAACGTTGGTTCATAGTTCAGAATGACCCCGCCATGCAATGTCATAGGCAGCATATACCGAGTCCTCGAGGCTGCTGATGAAGCTTGGGTTCTGCCAAGGTCGCTTTCCCCCGAAAGCGGGCCCTCACATTTGGTTGTTGAACAGGGTTTCCTCTCCGGCTTTACAGGCTCTTTTCGCAAATTATATCCCGAGCCAGCACAGATGTACATATCATCATCTGAGACCGTACATCGGCCAAGCCGAAGAGACCCGAGCACGCCGGGAGCACGACTCTCCTCAATCCTCCGCACCATGAAGAGAACTGTACGCGTCCGCCCTGTCCGTCCTCAGATCCGGGCGGGTCGGGCTCCGCATCTTCACCAAATGCCACAACCTCCGCCTCACCGACCAACAATGCCTCGAAGAACAACACATTCACCCACGCCGGGAGACCCGTCACGACCCAGGTCAACCACTGGCCGATTCGACGAGTCGGTGCTCTCCGGCGTGCCCCGCATACCCCTTGTGCGGACGAAGCCCCATGGCGGGGATCTGCGCATCGAACGAAGGGCGTAATCAGTCGCCAGAGCATGACCGCCAAGATGGCGAGCAGCGTGGCGGCCGTCCACAGCGGGAGCGTGAAGGTCGGAACGACGTAGTGTTCCAAACCGTACTTTACGTCGTCGGTGTCGGTGTCTATGAGACACAGTCGCTTGACCATGTGACGAACCCGTCGCGCGGCTTGCGTGGACCGTTCCGGGCGTTCTCAGTACGGGTTGCCGTTCTGAGTCAGCGTCTTCGGTCTCGCATACGGGGAGTACGTATGGGTGATCGTGGAGAGACGTACCGATGACATGCAGGTACGGGCGCCCTCCCAAGGCGACCGTTCACGCGATCGGGGAGAGTACCTCGTCCGGCTCCCGCCCGACGCGCACGCGTCTCCCTGGCCCGACGACCAGGACCTGTGCAATCTCTGAACTTCAATCGCGCAGGGGGCAGAGTGCACAAAGCGACGTACGTAGCAATTTTCCATACCCCATTCGTATTTGAGGGGTGTGAGGTCCAGGGAGCCGTCAACGTCCAGAGGAAGATTCATGCATAACGGCCCAAGACCTGCGGGCCAGTTTAACACAGCTGCCTTGTTGGGGTACCACTTGACGCGTATTGTGCTGCAGTAGGACGTCAGCGTCAACCTAGGCGAGAGCGCATTCAGCTGGACGTATGGGAACTGACCTCTCGGGATAAGGACCATCATGAAAAATCGTCGACATCAATATCAAAATCTTGTCCGGCCTTGTACGCCCACCTCGAGTGTTCCCCGGGCGAGATCCACGGGGAGGAGAAGACCTTGCGTGCGCCCTCGAAGCAGTATTTGGGATGGTACTCCCATTCAGAGAGTACCTGCAGACCCGCTTTCGCTATGATCGCGGGCAAGTCTCTCTTGGTGAGGATGTAGTAACACCAGTATAGGACCGAGAATTGTTCCAGGAAGGTGTAGGCTGGCAGTCCGAGGAGGCCGTCTACGCCCTTTCGTATGGCGTGGAAGTAGGCTCCGATGTACTTGGCGAGCGCGATGGGGTCCCGGTACATATCTTGTGCCTTCGGTAACGGCGCCTGTGTAAGCGCTCACCGCTAGCGCCTCCAGATCCGATCGGCAGTGTGCTGAAAGAGGACCCCCGACATTTCCCCAAAATCCCTGATCCTAAGATGCGAAAGTCGCGTTTGTCCGTCCGGAAGATCAGGCCTTCTAAGCGCCCAGAAAAGTCAGGATTACCTCAGGCCTCGCGCCGGTCCGTCCAGATTTGTCAGGATAGGGGATGAGGCATGCTTTCCTCTGAAAGTCGTCCGGATCCAATGGCTCAGGCCTCTGGAAAGGCCTGATTTGTCCCAAGCTTGGGCCCTTGCCGTTGTATTCTGCTACGGGCTAACTAGGATGGTTGGTTACCTACGAGGACTTGTTCAATCATATTAGGAAGATATATGTGACACATTAAGCTCCTGGTAGCAGTCTCGACGACTTCCTATGCTCGCGACTAATGCGCGCGCCCCTCGTCATCCTCTCCTTCTGTCTGCCGGCCTCTGCGACGAGTGATCGCGAGCAATTTGGTCGCCTCGCGAATGCCGGGCAGTACCGTAGCCGACGCCAGGCGCGAGAAGATGTCGTGTGCGCACGCGTCGACATCAAGGGTACGCTGGTCTTGACTGAGGGTGCATTCGGCCGGCAGGCGTAGTAGAACGTCGTCGGATGGGATATGTAGAAACTTGTATATCTGCAAGGTGGAGAGTTCTTGATGGATGGCACGGAATCGTCTGTTGAAGGCATGCTCGTAGAGCTGTACGACGAGGTATGAGATCAGCCCGATGGACTTGACCTCCTCCTGTGAGCTATGGAACCCGGCTTTTCCGCCGCCGCGGGTGTACATCGCAAGGACTGTCACGGAAAGTATCAACACCAAATTCGCGGAAACACAAGGACCCAATACTCACCTCGGCCAACAAATAGACGTCCCTTGTGGACGACCACTACGTATGAACCGATGCGCAGAGTCGCGTGGCGTGCCGATGCCGCACTTGAGCCTACAAGGGCGTCGGCGAGGTCTTGATGCATGGGCACCTTTTGTTCCTGGAAGTACTTGAGACGTCTTCGTATAACCTGTCCAATTCACGCGCTGTGAGCATCTGCGGGTCTGGATGGTATACTATGAATGCACGTACTGCCGCCGCACGCGCCCCGGCCGCTAGGGCCGCATTGGCGGAGTTCCTGGTCTGTGTGCCAGCCGTTGTGGTCACAACATGCGCTCGCCATCGAGCGTCGCGCTCGAGCCCTGTCCCAGCTCCTCTGTCCTGCTCCTCTCGCAAGGCTTGCTGCATCTCGCGGATCAATGCTTGTCGTGCGCTCTCCTGCTGCGGTATACTGCCTACATGGGCACCATCCAATGGCTCTATGGCGGCATTGAGAGGCTCGCGTGGGCTCAAAGTCTGCAAGTCTGTTCGCGTTCGCACACCCTTGCGTGCGCGTTCCGTCTCGTGACCCTCTCGAACGGAAACCAGTGTTGACAAGTCGAGATCAGTAAGGCCTGCATCGACAGCACGGTCGAATGGGCGGACCGGATCGGCTGGGAGAGAGGACAGTGCGGGGAGTGCAACAGCCGCAAACGTGTCTGCGACAACCGCGGCGTCCTCTCGCAGCTGAGTTGCCTTTGTGTACGCATCTGGTTCTTCGAATGCCTGGCTGTGTGTGTTTGGGGCTGGTCAGCGATATGACACTGAGGTGCAATGGAAACGTACTCACACTTTGCTCAGGTCATTCAGCGTCAACGCCACTGCGGCGCATGTCAGCGATGTCATCCTCTCCTCCGTCAATGCGGTGCGCATCGGAGCCCCTTCCTCCGCGTCGATGAACTTCTGAAGCAGTGCGCTTTCGCACAGCTCATCCTCTGAGTCGGATTCCTGGAACTCGTCTTCGGACGGAGCATCAGGATCACAGTCATAGACAGGATCTTCACCGTGGGGGAACCATGACGAGACACTTGGCAAGACGGTGGATGTGGGCTGAGAAGCTGGTGCTGCCTGGGGAAAGATATCGGGGGGGCTCACACCAAGGAGATCCCAAAGGTTGGAGGCCTCGTCCCATGCCTCCTGAGAAGCTACAGCTATTGCGGAGTCAGAGGGGAAGACCGCCAGAAGCGCGAGGTCGGCATTGCCGGAATCGAAGTATGTGTGAGCATAGCCGCCAGCGCGAGCCCGAGGGTCCGACGTGGTCGCAAAGCGGCATGCAGCTCGGACAAGGATGGACAGTCGAGGAACCATGTATAGGAAGTCGAGGTGGGTGAAGTCCTTGATCAACTTACGACACTCGCCAAAGATATGCTCACACGTCTCAGTTGAGTGGAGCCATGGGAGCAAGGGGAAGACGCGGTCTCCAGGAAGGTGGTCGCGGTGTAAGATGACGAGGGCGATCAAGCCGTCGATGAGGATCCTAGCGATGTCCAGTGCCTCGCGTGAGATGCAGTACCGCGAGGCCGGGTACTTGCCCTTGTCCAAGAACGTCTGCCAGAGCTGGAGAAAGTACTTCGCACGTAAAACCATCTTGATGCGTTCGCGATGAGATATTGAGCGGTTCTGGTACGCGTCGATGAGCTCGCCAAACACGAAGAGGTAGACTATCAAGCCAATGTAGCCCGGGAACGTCTTGATGATGTGTCGCAGAGTCGCCGACGCATAGAGACGGGTAGCAGCGTTATCATCCTGACGATCGAGCTTCACGACGTCGCGGTGGTAGAGGGGGCTGTTAACAGAGAATGCCAGATCATGGAGCATCGAGAAGAAGACAGGATGGTTTCCGAGTGTGACAGCGCGTGCGCCGCTGCAGATGTTATTTCGGAACGTCTTTGCTCCATGCTTACTGTCTTGGACGATGACAATGGATTGGCCATGGATGACGGCGATGCGGATAGGGATATCGGCGTGTGCGAGTGGATGAGGAATGGTATACGTATGGACCATGTCGGCTCGGTCGATGAGCATCTTCTGGATAGATCGCTCCGACTCGGTACCATCTGAGGAGTATGATACCACCTGAATCCCAGCGTCGATGATGCCGTGCAGAACGGTGAGCAACATGGTGTAGAGCTCTTCTGCTGACACACTGTTCGGGATCGCCTTCGCCGCTACGATGAGAGGAGGGATTTTGGGTAACGTTGGCTGTAAACACCACAGTCGGAGCTAATGAAACGTTCAGCATCCAAGGAAACAGATGTATAAGAATTGGTCACGGCGAACCTTTGTTGCTTTGTCCTTCTCCTGTGCTTCCTTGAGGATGGTGCGCAGCTCGTCGATGTTAGCAATGGCGCGAGGCGGGCCCGTTCCACCCACAAGGAAGTGTTGTTTCTGCCCAGGGTCATAGTACGTTCTCCACGCGGGGTGGAGCTTTGTGTCATCGCAGCTGAGGGCGACCGGGCTATCAGAGCATCCGATTTCGTTGAGGTACGTCTTCGCGTTTTCGAAGTTCCTGGCGCAGATGTCGATTGGGAATGGAGGTAGTTTTGCTCGTTGCCGACTGCCCGCGTAATGATTTTCAGTGAGTACATGAACGTTGCAACCCAACGTGCTCGCTTACCCCAAAGTCCGTATCTCCGGGAGCTGTAGGTGCTTCTTCATCCCTCTGTAGAGTTCTGGGCTCATGATCGCACATGTATGAGAGAACTCAAGCAATGCGGGTCCATAGTTGAACTTCTGATTCCCTACCCCACGTTCTGAGCGCTCTTCTGCGGTGACCATGGCCTTGATGAGTTCGAGGAAAACAGCACGAGCCTCTCCATCGAATCTACCCTGTCGAGCCATGATGGAGAACCGGGTGAATATGGAATCTGGACTCGTCTAGAGGTAGCCCACATGGCGTGAGGTTTAATACAATGCACAGCTGGGTGGAATACTAATGTGGTACGCACTTTGTCTTCGAGAAGCTCGTCGAGACCGTAGACACGTGCAAACAGCTTTCCCAAGACCGCATTTCGGTACTGGTTGTTGATGAACCTGCAGTTCTCCTTGTCAGGCATGGGAACGTTCATCGCGTTCCGGAACGCCTTCGTATACAGAACTTGCTCGCATGGCGGACATACACTGCCGAGCTTCACAGTCTTGTTGCAGGCGGTAGAGTAGACGGCAAGACGGGTATGATCGTTGTGCCACGCCCAGCGATGTTTCTGCTCAGTAAGAACGGTCTCTTTATCCTCACGAGATAGCTCCGCGAAGATTATGGACTCGTTCTTGAACAGTGAGCGAGCAAGAGAGGTCACGCTCGGAGCGCCGCCACCTTGGGCGCCCGTTCGCCGCAGGTACGTGAGCACACGCGGCTCCGAACTTGCTGTTAGCCCTGCACAAGGGACAGTCTCCAGCTTGCGTCCTCGTCCTGCACCTCTACTCGCTTCATCTGTGCCTGCACCTGGTCTTTTGCGCTTGGCTAAGGGCGTCGACGACAATGTTGCTACGTCGCTGCCTACGGGCCCAGGCTGATGACCGCAGGTCTGTGCGCGCGACTGCGGGTCCTCCACTGGAGCGCACTTGTCGACACGTTTCTTCTTCGTCCACCCGAGGCTCTTCGCCCAGCTATCAAGTGTCGACGTTCGATGAGGAACTGGACTGCCATGATGGACGGTAGGACCTGCTGCCTTGCCCTTCAAACAGTGTCCAGCAGCCAGATGTTCCAAACGCTTTGAGCATGTCGCAACGTGTGCACGGAAGCGTTGGGTATGGTATGCCTCCTTCATAGTGTACCACCTTCCACATTCCGAATGATAGACCTTCCATTTGTCCTCCAGGGAGAACTCGGCCAATGCATCGTACTCCTGGCAGGTAGTCTTGAACCGACGAAGCCGAGCAGGATTCGGCTTGAAGCTACCATCGCGCATTGAGTTTTTAAGCCTTTGGCTGGCCACTGCTGAGGCACTGGCCCCTACATACCCCTCCATGGTACGTCGCTTCTTCACTACCTGATCAGAGAGATCCGAGTCCGAGGAACAGTCACTCTCCGAGGAGTCGATGACTGTAAGAGAGGATGGAGCACACGGGCTGGGTGTAGTGCACTGGGCATCCACAGGCATGACAAACGTGGATGCAGATAGCATCATGGAGGCCAGCGATGCAGTAGAGCTCGACGGCGTGAGGGAGCTCAGTGGTGCGAGGGAGCTCGGCGGCACGAGGTCGGTCGGCGGCGAGGTCGGCAGCGCGAGGTCTGTCGACGGCGCGAGGGAGCTCCGCGGCGCAAGCGAGGTCGGCGGCACGAAGTCGGTCAGCAGCGAGGTCGGCGGTGCGAGGGAGCTCCGCGGCGAGGTTGGCAGCGCGAGGTCTGTCGGCAGCGCGAGGGAGCTCCGCGGTGCGAGGGAGCTCGGCGGCGAGGTTGACAGCGCGAGGGAGCTCAGCGGCGTGAGGGAGCTCAGCGGCACGAGGTCTGTCGGCGGCGAGGTCGGCAGCGCGAGGTCTGTCAGCAGCGAGGTCAGCGGTGCAAGGGAGCTCGGCGGCGAGGTCGGCAGCGCGAGGTCTGTCGACAGCGCGAGGGAGCTCCGCGGCGCAAGCGAGGTCGGCGGCACGAAGTCGGTCAGCAGCGAGGTCGGCGGTGCGAGGGAGCTCCGCGGCGAGGTTGGCAGCGCGAGGTCGGTTGGCGGTGCGAGGGAGCTCAGTGGCGAGGTTGACGGCGCAAGGGAGCTCAGCGGCGTGAGGGAGCTCGGCGGCACAAGGTCGGTCGGCCGCGAGGTCGGCAGCACGAGGTCTGTCGGCGGCGAGGTCGGCAGCGCGAGGTCTGTCGGCGGCGCGAGGGAGCTCAGCAGCGTGAGCGAGCTCGGCGGCACAAGGTCAGTTGGCGGCGAGCTCGGCGGCAAGGTCGGCGGTGAGGTCGGCGGCGCGAGGGAGCTCGGCGGTGAGGTCGGCGGCGCGAGGGAGCTCGGTGGCGAGGGCGGCAGCGCGAGGTCGGTCGGCAGCGTGAGCGAGCACAGTGAGGCCGTCCTCTTCGTGGTGATGTTGACCTAGCTGGGTGTCAATGAATCTGACCTGGAAACCTAATAGTACTCGACGCACATGGTCATTGTGTGCCATCATGAGGCGATTGAAGTACCGGACACGAAGGATGTAGCGATCAGAGTGTGTGAAGAGCTTCACGCCGAAGATTGCATGCTCGACTGTATTCACTGTACAGATGCCGCAGGAGTGACCGTCGCCTTGCAACCCATGGGCAAGGCTATTCCCTGCACTGGCGAACCTGACACCGAAGGAATGCAAGAGCCACGCTTGTAGGTCATTGACAATAGACCTCATGGATCTACTCTCACTCGTGGAGGCAAGAGAGTCGCCTGGCAGGTATCCATGAATGCAATTGTAAGCAACAGACGGCGGAGCGTAGGTGCATGAGCTTACCATATCGGATAGCCTCGTCCTCAAAATCTATCATGCATGGAACCCAATGTGCGTTCCCAATATTGACAGGGAAGTAGAGGTGCCTGCGACCAGTATCCACGTAACGTTTGCACCGTTGAAGGAGGGCGTGGGTGTAGTCCTTCTTGGCTGCTGCGTTGTGGACAACCTGCTGAAGCGCAAGCGGTAGGACGACCACATAGCGGGAGAGCTTGGGGTCCAACCGTGCTCGCCCATAGAGCTCCTGCAGGAGCATGTTGATGAGCTCATCGTCCAGCCACTGGTCCGAGAGCAGGAGTGCGAGGTTTTCTGCACCAGTGTCACTGCCCAGGGCCTCCACCCGGCTGCTCCATGGTAGCGCACCTAGGAGGACCCGGGCGTGATCCGCCTCCTCTAGGAACCCAGGCAAGCGCTCCCACCGTGCTAACCAGCCCTCCGCCAGTTTCCAAGCTGCACGCTTCGCCAGAGCGAAGCTCATCTCCTTCCAGTATGTTAAGGCATAGAAGGGTACTCTCGACTGCTTGTACCGAGGGTCGATGATGGACTGCGCCCCACTGAACCAAGCCTGACCGAATGCTTTGTGCATGTCTTGAATGAACTCCGGAGAGGGGATTGGGCGGTTGACCAGCATAGTGAGGCTGTCAGTAGGACTGTCGAAGCTGAACACACGTTGAGCATCGTAGTTGACAAGGACAGAGGGCTGCGTAGGAAGTGGAAGTGCTAAGAACTCGAGGACGGAGAGCTTTGAGTCCGGAAGGAGTGTTGTGTACCATGAGGGAATAGTGAGAACCTCGCGTCTCGCAGCTTCGATGAACTCCGGAGTGTCAGCACTGGGGTAGACTTTACCGCACCCTATCCATTCAGTAGGAATGAATTGGCATGCTTCAGAGAGTACTTGTGACATAGCCAGATGTTGTTGCAGGAGGCAGACAGAGGCGAAGTTTTTCGAAGCAGAAATCGACCGGTTGTGGTGATTAGAAGTTGTTGAGTGAGCATGTACGGTATTCCTTTGGGTGAACTAACTTGTGTATTGTAGGGTATACTATGCCATATACAACCTTGACCTAGACCAGCGGTAGCACCAGGACAAACTTATGAGAAGCCCTATTACCAGAGCGTTTGGTAACCTCGTGAGTTTACTTCCTCAACCGGCCCGTGCGGTCCCCGAGGAACCCATATTTGGATGTCCGGAATAGGACGAGGCCTCTCGGAACGCCCGGTTGAATGTCAGGACCATGGCACCAGGCATAGGCCCTTTTTAGGGAGATTTTGTCCGGAATATATCAGGGATAGAGCCGTCTTCAGACGATTTAGGTCCGGATTAGGCATCAGGGATTTTGGGGAAATGTCGGGGGTCCTTGGGTATCGCGTATACTACAT
Organism: Trametes polyzona; assembly: GCA_022606195.1. Classification (NCBI taxonomy): domain Eukaryota; kingdom Fungi; phylum Basidiomycota; class Agaricomycetes; order Polyporales; family Polyporaceae; genus Trametes; species Trametes polyzona. The sequence continues at coordinate 651,434 of JABYQF010000015.1, forward strand.
AGGACTTAGCTGGCGCTGGCTGAAAAGGAATCCCCAAGTCCTGTGAAAAGACATTTCTTCGGTTCATCAACACCATTCGCAGTAGTCACTAAACCTCGAGTGGTACACAGATCCTACATAGTACACTTGTACACGCTCGAGCCGTATACAACACGCTCGGCCACAATACTCATGCATAAGCCGGCGCTGACAGTCGACTGACATCATCGATTCTATCACTGGGAAAAAGGTATTGGCGAAGTCGACGAGCTTGTCCACGCCCGATATATAAGGCCCCGGCCGGAGTACTGAGCATCTGTTCCATCCGTACGTACGTGTGCCACACGTCGACATACATCTCAACTGCACAACTCTGCGCTCAAAAATTACAGACAGCTAGATCACTATGACGAAGTACGTTATTACGGGCGCAACTGGTGGCCTCGGGTCGCAGGTCTTCAAGCACCTCCTCAAGCTCGTCCCCGGTACGCACCCACCGACTACCACCGTATTAACAGAGAGAAAACTCACCCGATCTCCAACATAGCCTCTGACATCGTCGTATCGCTCTACAACCCCGCGGGCGCGACCCCCGCGATCCAAGACTCCGGCGTCGAAGTGCGGCGGGGCGACTACGGCGACCCCGCGTCGCTCGACCGCGCCTTCGCGGGCGCGGACAAGCTCCTCCTCGTCTCGTACCCGAGCATCGCGCACGGCCTGCGCGTCGCGCACCACCGCGCCGCGATCGACGCCGCGAGGCGCGCGGGCGTCCGGCACGTGTACTACACCTCGCTCGCGTTCGCCGCGGACAGCGTCGCGGCGGTCATGCAGGCCCACATCGACACGGAGCGGTATTTGCGGGAGAGCGGGCTGAGGTACACGATCTTGAGGGAGGGGATTTACAGCGAGAGTTATCCGTTGTATTTTGGGTTCTTCGACCCGAGGGAGAGTGGGGACGAGGTGGTTGTGCCGCATAGCGATGGGGCGATCGCGTGGGTGAGCAGGGAGGATCTTGGTGAAGGTACGGCGAAGATCATGGTGCAGGTAGCTTGTTCCTCCGTGTAGCAGCAGTGTGCACTCGAAACTGACCAGAACGCACAGGGCGGATACGAGAATGAGACCCGACTCCTGTCGGGTTCCCGCTCGATCACACTCACCGAGATTGCAGAGAAGGTGTCTTCTCTGCTCGGGCGCAACGTGCGGCTCGTAGTTGCCTCCGAAGACGACTACGTCAAGGCGAACTTGGGAAAGCACGGCCCGCGCGGCGAAGAGGGGTTCCTGCGCAAATGGGCTACGACGTACAAGGCGCTGGAACGCGGTGAATTGAACGTTATCGACCCGTTCTTGCAGCAGGTTGTCGGCCGGGAGCTGAAGCCGTTCGAGGACACGTTAAAGGAGACGCTTGGGTTGCAGGGATCGGTTATGGAGCAGTACGCAAAGTGAATGGTGGAACAAGTGATAGGTCGAAATCCGTGGTCGTGTACGAATGTATAATGCAGAGTGGACGTAGGGTATAGCTATGCCAGCCTACTGTGATCTGCGAGAGAACCAAGGTCAGCCATATAAGACGGACTTCACGGATATGCTCACTTGGGCTCCGGGAAGATTTGCTTCCCCGTCCCACTGTCCAGCTTGAACCGCTGCACACCCTGCTCAGGGCCCCACGGGACCTCCTCCTCCCAATGGCTCACCACGATGCACGCCTGCTCCTCCGACAACCCCCCTCCGCCATCCTGCAAGTACTCATGCGCAGCCTGGACCATCGCCTTGTCCATCCCCGCCCACGCCTCATCCAGCAGCACCAACGGCGGCGCGCCGACCAGCGCCCTCATCAGCAGCACGACCGACTGCTCCCCGGGTGTAAGGTCGGCAAACGGCTGCGCGAAGAACCGCTCTGCTGTCATCTTGTCTGGGTGCGCGTGCCACCGCGCTGGCCCAAGTGCACGGACGACCTCGTGCATGCGGTGTACGCGCCATTCTTCCTCTTGCGAGCCGGGGGCGAGGTCGGTCCCATCTGAGGAGAGCCCGACGCGCCGCTTTCCCTTGGGCACGAACCCGCCGTCGAAACCAGTCCCGACGGCGTCCCAGACAGTGAGGGAGTGGCGGCGCGGGAAGGCGTTGAAGAGTTCCGGCGAGACACGGCCGATGCGCTGGTGCAGCATCGGCGTCGGCCACCGCGCGCGCTCACGGTCGAACAACCGGAGGTTGGCTGACTGGGTGTAGGATTGAGGATGTTCGCCAGTGAGGAGCGCGAGGAGCGTCGTCTTGCCCGCGCCGTTCTCGCCGATGAGGTGCCACCGCGAGTTGGCGTGGATCGTCCAGTTGACGGAGGAGAGCACGGTTCGCGGTCCGTATTGTACGGTTACGCCTGCCATGTTGATGAGGGGCGCGCCGTGTCGGCGGTGCCTGTAGCTTGAGCCCTCCGGAACGGACTGGTGCGCGGGGAATGCGGGGGTGAACGTCGAGGAGAAGACATCCTCCTTCCTGCCTGTGTGTACCCGCCCATCGTCTTTGATCAGCGCGACGTGTGTCGTCATATCCGGTAAAGGGTCTTGCGCGCGCAGGCCCATGATGACATGGGGCGCGTTCGTCGTCCGCTTGAGCTCCTGCAGCAGGTCAAGGAGTATTGCTCGCGACTTGACATCGAGACCGGCTGTGAACGGGCATAGATGTCAGGGACGAACGCTACCTTCATTCGCGGGATTGGAGCAGCGGACTGCCATACACTCACTTAGAGGTTCGTCCAAGAGCAACAACCGTGGATTCGCAAGGAACGCCTGCGCAATCCTCGCCCTCCGCGTTTGCCCATTACTGAGCGCGACCATAGGCAAGTCCAGCAGGTCCTTCAGCTTCAGCCACGTCGTGAGCATCTCAAACAGCGCCCTCCTCTTCTCCTCCTCCGCCTTCCTCGCCTCCCCCGCCTCGTCCAGCCTCCTCTCCGGCTTGTGCAAGTCGGGAACGGCGAGCTCGTGCAGCGGCCGCGCGATGTCCGGGAAGAACGTCTCGCGCAGCGTCTGCCGGTCGCCCTCGCGCACCGCGCCGTACCGCGCGGTGAAGTCGTAGAACCCGTCCCCGGACGCGCGCCCCCGGTGCGCGAACCGCACCATCTGCACGTACTTGTGCGGGTCCGCGTCCTCGAGGAACGGGAAGAGGCCGCCGGGGGGCGGGGGCGGGGGCGAGATGCGGTGGGTGCCGGTGAGCGCGCCGAAGAGGGCGGGTTTGAGGTGCGACGAGGCCGCGCCGTCGGTCATGACCGCCCATGATTCGTCTGGCTGGACTGTCCAGGAGACATCGCGGAGAACGGGTTCCTGGCTGCCGAGCTCATAGATGGAGGCGCGGGGGATGTTGATCACAGGAAGAGCAGCCTGAGTGTGAAGGCGCGAGACTAGATTGGGATGACGGGGGAGACGTCTACAGGATATAACCGACTTTGGCCACCGCATGCTGGCAGGGAGTCAGATACGGGGACGTGACGGCGACAAGACCAACAGACACGGTCAAGATGGAGGGCAGAGGAAGAGAACACGCAAACTGTGGAGGCTTATACTGGCCCTAAAGAGGGTATGACTCGATAGCTTGCATTCCACAATATTGGAACGACGGACATAGTGGTGGTCGCAGATCAAGTGACATAGCTGCCAACATGGATCGAATGTGAGGTGTGCAGACTCGAGCCTCAATTCCCATCCGTGGCGCAGTTGCGGGACTACCATACTTTCGTGTATCGGGACGAGAGATCTTCACCAGCTCCATTCGCACCCGTGGTTCCAACTGCGCGCATATACAGTTTTGGCTTTGCAAGTCGCATGGGCGGATAGCATTGGGGTGGTACGACGCATATGCATACATCGGTCATGTCATGATGGGGCCCGGGCAAGCACCAATGGCTCAGAGTACATAGATTCCGCGATAGCAGAACAAAGCGGCGAGAGGTAGGGTAGACGACGAAGGGAGAACAAGACGCATCGTTTAGATGAAGCCAATCTGGAAGGTCGTCAGCCACACATGCAGAGCCGAGGGACAGGGGACACTGACCTTGTTCGCAACGTCCAGCGCATCGTGGTCCGCGGTAAGGCGAACGTACGCCTTCTTTTTGCCGTCGGGGCTGCGGACACAAGGATGTCAGGACGATACTCGTGCGAGGAGGGTAAGCGCGACTGACCGGATGAGGGTGTTGACCTTGGCGGCCTGGACGTCGTAGAGCTTCTTCACCGCATCCTTGATCTGACGCTTGTTCGCGCGGATGTCAGTGATGAAGACGAGGGTGTTGTGCTCCTCAATCTTCTTCATGGCCGACTCCGTGTTCAAGGGCCTAACCGTCCCCGTCAATTTTAGCCTCCAAAGGCATGGGTGCACCAAACTCACGAGACGATCGTCCTGAACTGGTCCATCCGGGGTGCATGGGGGATGGATTTCCGGGGGTACTTGGGGTTACGGGGGAGGCGGAGGGTCTTGGGGCGGTGGAAAGAGACCGAGTAGCGGACCTTGCGCGCAGCGTGTGCGTGCGTGCCATGGAGCGCGGCCTTTTTCGCGGCCTTCGCCTTCGCGTCCTTGTCCGACGCTGGATATCGACGAGTCGCATGAAGATGGGATGGACAGTGTGGAGGTTCATGCAAACGTACCCTTCGTCGCCTTACCCTTGGGAGTCTTCGTGGGGGCCATTGGTGAAAGTGTTGATCTAAACGAATGCAAGAGTTAGGTCCAGTGGAGGCCGGCGAACCGAGGTCTTGCGGTCCTGCGAGTAGGCTCTCGGCGTGCGGGGTTGTGTTGCGCTGGGAGCGTTCTCCCTCCAGAACGAAAGGATCCTCCAGAGACCCGCCCTGCCAATGCTCTGGCTGCCCTTACCATACCGTCATCCGACATGCCATCCGGCCATCCATCCTCTGCAGCCCACCGAGCCAACCTCACACGCTTCCCAGCACGTCGAGAGCCCTCCGCAGGATCTGTAGGAGCATTATCTCGGCGTAGAATGGGATACTCACCTTGACGATGCCGCCTGTGTTGTGGATGCCAAAAATTGGGTGGCCTTGAAGCGGACGCGATACTGTGACCGTGACACAGACGCCGTTACTCTGTTGGGGTCACAGCATGTCACCATGCGAAACGGGCGTCTACCTGTCGCTGGAGCCGGACGTCATCGGCGTTTGCGACGATGGGCGACCTCTCCTCGTCCTCGACGCCCACGACGCCGGCGAGAGCTCCTCGACCGTCAACGAACGACCACAGAGCGCAAGTCTCCAGTAATACCCCCAATCCCGCTATACATTGACAACACCGCGCCCCATCCGGGACGCTCGCCACCGCCATGCGACTCACGAAGCTAACCGAGCCGTTCAAGTTCGCTCCCAATCAAGTCACTTTTCTCGCAGTTCTGATCTATGCTGTCGTATTTGTGAGCGTACTTGTGTACGATGAGCTCGCCGATGTGCCGAAGAACACCCGCGGCCTAGACCTCGAACGCGCGTATGACACCTTGAGTGAGGTGAGTCGCCGTGGGCGTGGGTGCTCGTATTTATAGACGACAGCTCTTGCTGGCTATCTCTACTCGTACTCACAAAGCACTTCGCTTGTATTTGTCAGTACGGGTAAGGGTACTAGAGCACGAGTTATGGATCATGTGGTGTCGCAGTATCGAGGACTAGAAATGCGGATGATACTCCCTACAACTCTCTATGGATAAACATAGACATGCAGGGTGTGCTTTGCTCCCCCGAAGATCGTTCAGGGTGACAGGCGGATACGCATACCGTTATGTGTCTACAGTGAGGCCGGTCGAAGCCGGCGGTCGTGCGGTTCACTGGCACCCGGTACTCCCGCGGCCTCGTTGGTTTCCTGCATGCCTAAAAGCGCAGCATGCGCTACTGTCGGTACATCGGGTCTATTGAGGCGTACCTTGGGTACAATTGTATGATACCCGGATAACTCTCCCCCATGCTGCCCGAGAGCGCTCTTCTCTACCGGGGTGGCGCTGTCCATGTTACCGCGTTTCAAGGATGCCCTCGTCAAAAGCTACTATCATGCAAATACCATCATTAGCTGTTGACTTGTCAGACATACGACTTTGGTGTTCTGCTTGCTTACCTTAGATTCCTAGATCACGGCGAGGCCGCACCCCTACGTCACCCATGCCAATGACGCTGTGCGAAACTACATCCTCTCGCGCCTCAGACCGCTTGCAGCCCGCCATGACCACGTCCACCTCTCGAATGACGAAGTCTCCAATGTGACCTATGTCGCGGCCTCCCGAGGCGGCTACGCTGTCTATTTCGAAGGAAACAACCTGCTGCTCAAGATCGACGGCACAGAGTCGTCATCGGACGGTGTCCTCTTTTCCTGCCATTTTGACTCCGTGTCGACCGCTCCTGGTGCGACTGATGACGGCATGGCCGTGGCGACGCTACTCCAAATGGCTGAATACCTTTCCGTGCCCGAGAGGAGACCCCGCCGCACAGCCGTGTTCTTCTTCAACAACGGTGAAGAGGACGGGTTGAACGGAGCTCATGCTTTCTTCGAGCATCCCTGGTCCAATCTTACCTCCGTCTTCATCAACCTCGAAGGAGCCGCGGCGGGAGGGTACGCTACCTCTAGCCTGAGAGATATATGTCCGCATACTCACCGAACATGCCCCCCAGACGCCCCCTTCTCTTCCGCTCGACGTCATATGGACCCGTGCGCTCCCTGCGATCAAAGCTAGTCAAACACCCGCACGCTACCGTCCTCAGCTCAGAAGCGTTCTCCGCTGGGATGATCCGCAGCGCGACTGACTTCGAGGTCTACGCCAAAGGCATCGACCGGGAGGTGACCGGTCTGCAAGGATTCGACTTCTCGTTCTACAAGAGACGGGCATACTACCACACCCCGCGCGACTCGATCCCTGGCATGGGGCATGGCCAAGCGCGGAAGGCGCTTTGGGCCATGCTCGAAACCGTGAGAGGAAGTGGCTTGAGCCTGCTCAACGACGACGAACCTGGGACGGACGAGCGCCCTACCGTATACTTTGATAGTACGTTTTGAAGTCACCGTTGTCCTTGTGTGCGTTCATGAGCTGACTCGTACGATAGTTCTCGGCACAGGCGTAGTTGTGCTCACTCAGAGCACGGTCTACGCCATTAACGTGGCTTTGCTGGTCTTAGGACCCCTTAGCACCATCGGTCTCGCCGCATGGGTAGTCGTCGCGTCCAAGAAGCGCTCGCGTACGTTCCCTGCGCCTAACATTTAGCATTCTACTCACGGCTGCCCTTTGCAGAACAAGACTCCGTTCCGGCGTCCCACGATGAGCCCAGGTGGAGATTCTTGCTCAAGGCGATCCTCGGGTGGGAGCGATTCTGGGTCGCCCTGATTTTCGCCGGGTTGGCCCACATCGGGTTGGCAGCTGCTTTCCTCAACATCAACCCTTACGTATGACCTCTCTTCTTCTGACCTATCGCGCTCGCTGACTATCGTCCCAGATCGTGCATTCGCACGCATATGCAGTCCTCACCGCCTACCTCGGGTTCTCCTTCCTCGCCTTGGTGCTGCCGCTGCAATCCCTGCACCGCATGCTGCCCCCGACTTTCGTCTCCCAGAAGCTCGCCGTGTTGCTCTCTTTGTACAACTTCAGCTGGATCCTCCTTGTGGCTTCTACGTCCTTGATCGCTTCGCGGCACTATGGCTCCCTGTACTGGGCCACCGTGCTCAACGTCAGCGCATGGCTCGCCGTCATGCTCGAGTTCGCTCGCGCGGGACGGCGCCGTGACCCAGGCAACGAGAGAGGGACGTACAGCTTCCTTTTCAGCTCGCACGAGGAGCAAGAGGTGCGCGCAGAGGGCGCCGTCGCCGGCCGGCGACAGGTCCGCGGAGTGCTGTACGAAGCTCCGGAGCACTCCTCTCAGGAGCCTGAGACGGGCGCAAATGGCGACCGCGCGGAGGGTGAAGTCATCGAAACGGACCCGACTGAGATCACGCCCCTCATCCACCAGCACCGGAGGCGAACACAAGGAGGAGGAGAGCTACTCACCGTGGACCCTCCTGAGGATGTGAAAGTCGTCGGCCAGCCTGCTGACGAACATGGGTGGTGGATTGCGCAGCTCTTGTTGCTCGTCCCGCCTTTCGCCATGTTGCTGTTCCAGCTGGAGGTGTTGCTGCTCAATGCGTCGATGCATACCCTCCCCGACGGCAGTCCGCCACTGGTTGGTGAGTGCCTGTCTCATTGAACTTATCAATTAACCAAGTTGACATGTGACCTCTCTCAATAGTGTACTTCATACTCGGACTGTTCTCGACGCTCATCTTCGTCCCGCTCACGCCGTTCGCACACAAGCTGCCCCAATCATTGAACGTCGTCGTCGCGGGCATACTGGTCCTACTCCTTGCCCTTTCTTGGACGGTCTTCCCTTTCACGCAGCAATGGCCCTTCCGCGTATACTTCCAGCAATCCGTCGAGCTCACTTCTGCCCCCGCCTCTCACGCGCTCACTTTCAATGCCGTCGCCAACAATGTCGCTGTACCTCCTCAAGTCGTGCGCGCGGAGACGACCCTGACTGGTCTCCAAGGCTACATTGACAAGTACATAGTCCCGGACATCCCGTCCTCACGACACGCCGACGTCCAATGCGATACGAAGGGCCTCCGGCCGGACCTCATGACGTGCCACTGGGCGACGGACCTTATCCCTTCCCCAGACGGGAACATCTCCGCCCCATCCTCCACCTCTGGCTGGGTAGACGTACAAACCACCCGGCTGAACGCGACGCGGGCGCTCCTCTCCGTGCGCGGCGCGAATACGCGCGGATGCAGGCTCTACTTCGACCGGCCCGTCACCTTCCTGTACGTCCACCAGCCGTCCGACTCCGCCCCGTCGCCGCGCCCGGCGCCGTACGAGAAGATGCGCATCCAAGGGGGGTACGAGATGCCCGCGACGGGGGTCCCGGAGGTGCGGCTGTGGAGCCGGACGTGGGACAGGACGTTCCACGTCGAGGTCGGCTGGGAAGGCGGTGCGGAGGGATATGGGGAGGAGGACGAGGCGGGGCTCACCGGGCGTGCGGCGTGCCAGTACGCGGAGTACGAGAGCGCGCTGGGCGGGGCGGGCACCGGGCTGATACCCGCGTTCGAGGAGGTGAGGCAGTTCTTGCCGCTGTGGGCGTTGCCGACGAAGCTCTCGGATGGGCTGGCGGAGGTGTGGGTCAGGTTCTCGGTGTAGGATTGGCGCTGAACTTGTCGGTGGCTGCCGAACTGAACGTATACTTCTTGGATGTAATTGGATGGAATGGAATAACCTTTCTTGCGGAACAGTGCGCGCGCGATTGCTCCATCCTCTCTTTGCAGCCCTAGACAGATGCTCCAGGGCAGCCAGGGGTCGATGAAGTTCCGAGGATGTTGGAAATCATAACGCATAGTGGGTAGGTGAAAAGTACAGCATACATGGAGCGTGATCGAGAGCATAGCAAAGCATAGAGCGGGAGAGCGTGGAGGACAGCATACAACAACATCATCATGAACGGGACACGGGTCGCCCTCCCCGTCTCTTCGGAGGGGGCTGGGACATCCGGGCCTCTACCTTCGCAATCACCCGCGCCAGGATGTCCGCCACGACCTGGGTGACCACCCAAGGCCTGCGGCAATTCGGCGGCGCCTGGCCCTTCGCCCACATCTTCGCCTCCCACCGCCGCTGCGTGACCCACCAACGCAAATCATCGTAGAACTTGATCGACAGGATGATGGCCATCTGCGCGACGAAGACCATGACCGGCACCGCGACCGGCAACACGACCGCCTCAACGCGGGCCTTGATCCTCGAGACCTTCGCTCGGAACCGTTCTCGGGAGTTGTCGGGCAGGGCGGCGACGCCAAGCTGGTACACGCGCGAGGCGAAGAACACGCCGACGGCGGAGAGGGTCACCGCCATCCAGAATAGCAGCGAGAGCGCGGGTAGGACGAGGTGCGTGAGGGGGTAGGAGATCTCTCGGAGGGTGATGTCTGCGTGCAGCACTCGTTTGACGAATGCGCGCGCTTGCCGGGCGGCTGCCGTAGTCGGCGTTGGACGTTCTGCGAGCGGTGACTGAGTACTTCAAGGAAGCGGTGTATGAGCTACGGGCACCATACCCATGACGCATACACTTGTGCCCCCGGTGGAGGCGACCATCCAGGCCAGGGGTGTCAGCTTCTCGTCGGGGTGCCGCCCGACGCGCATGCGTGGCCCCGGTGCAGGGAGCAGTACCTGAGGGGGGTGCGCGATTAGTTGTCAGCCATGCGACGAGTGATTCATGCGTCTAAGAGACGAACTTACATAGCAGTTATCCATTCCCCATAGACGTTTCAAGGGGCTGAGGTCCAGGTTGTCATCAGCATCAAGAGGAAGGTCCGTCCAGAGCTTCCCGAGACCGTCAGGCCAGCGATTTGCCGCCTCCTCGTTGGGAAACCACTCTACGCGCATCTTACTACGCCGAATTGTCAGAAAGTGTATTCGTGAGAAGGAGATGTCACTTACTGTTCTTCGATAGGACCGTATACCACACGGCGGTGGGCCTTAAACGCTTTCCTCGCATGGTCTTCTGGGGTCCGCCACGGAGGGAAGAGGAACTTGTACGCCACCGCAAGATAGTACATCGAGGCCTGGATGCACTGCGACAGCGCCTGACATCCCGTCCGTCCTACGATGGCGGGAAGACTCCGCCTCCGGACGACGAAATTGACTTCCAACCAATAGATGAACCACGGGTAGTGCGCAAAAACGTAAATCAAGAACTTCAGGAGAGCATCTACACCCGATTGGATCACTCCGAGGTATGCCGACAGGTCCTGGGCGAATTCGGCGCGGTGCTGGATGATTGGGTGTATTGGATGTTCATTGGCGTCCAAGTGAACACCGTCGTCCGCATGTAAAGCGTCGTCCACATACAAGGATTCAGATTTGATGCGCCCTTCAAATGGCATGGCAGCGAGTCGAAGTTAGAGAGCGTCAAGAAGTTCTGAAGCGCGTCTGGGGCCCAGGGGAATGTGCTTGTGCAAGTGAGGGCCGGTATATATTACTCGCTGAGATCAGTGCACCAAGTGCTGTTGCCCGTAACATGGCAACGTGAACCGCTCGCTCCACGCGTAAGAAACAAGGACAGGACAATAACTGCGATGTTCAACTGAGGGGGAACGTACTACGTTGTGGTCAAGAACAAGGGATGGGCGCCTACTGGACGTTACTGCTTTATGGTCCGGCGCTCGTAGTCCTCGAAGAAACGGAAGCAGTGCTCCTGAAATTGCTTTAATACATCATGGTGACGGTTGTACAGCAAGCAGTATAGCACATACAGTAGACAGCGCAGAAACGTAGAACTGGGAGAAAAGCATGCAAAAAGCAACACATGCATAAAACAGGTCAAGACACATCCATGGGGATGTCCATGTCCATCTCCCTCAGCATCGCGAACGTAGCCACCTGCTTCTCGACCATCCGCCAAAACGCATCTGTCGCCAAGGTCGCCTTTGCGGCCTCGGAGCTAGTACTCTCCCCAGAGTCGGCGAGTTGCACGTCTCCCTCGACGTCGGTCGTCACCGGGGCCGTCTTCGCGGAGATTCTCTCCAGCGCAGGGAAGAGCGTGGCGAGAAAACGCGACATGCGCGCCGCCCCCGCTTCGTCTTGCGGCACGAGGGAGTCAGAGAGGTCGACGGAGACGACCCGCGTATTGGCTCGCACGCTATCTGCCTTCAGATATTGAGATGACGTAGCGTCGATGGCGACGCATAGCTCCTCGAGCATCGGCGCCAATCGAACTATGTTTGCCAGGCCGGCGAGTGTCAGTCTGGGGGTCGTGCTATCGGTGGCGGTGGCCGTAAGGGCACGATGAAGGCCCCAGCGGTGCGTCTTTCCCAGCGACAGCTTCTCGAGTGCTGGCCACCTTGGGAGGACGGTGGCTGGAAAGGCATCGTCAAGCGCATAGGTAGCGGAGACATCGATCATGAGCGCACGAAGGGAAGGGAAATGCGTGAGCGGGAGGAGTGGATCCGACGTGATGGTACACTGATTCCCTCCGACGTCTGAAGACTCGGAGGAGACACTTGGTGACTCAATGTCAGAGAGAGAGAAGGTGAGCAGCGTGGAAGAAGTACAGGAGGCAGCAAGTGTGGCGAGGAACTTATGGAGGGTCGGTGTTGAAGGGCGTTTGTCGCAGGTAACGGTCAGTTTCCCGAGTTGGCACCTGCCAAGCGCGACGAAGAACGATGTGCAGTTCTCCAGAGAGGGTGCTTCGAGAGTCAGGTCTACGAGAGCGGGGAATGGGGCAGTTCCGTGCTCATGGGCGAGCCATGGGAACTCCGCACTGGCGAGGTACAATCTCGTCCGACGCAGTTCGGGGAGAGCCGCAAGCCGCGCGAGGTCCTCATCCTGCCATGCTTGGACGTTAGTCCACACCGTCCGGAGTTGCGGCATCGCACCCAAGAAGTCACGGATCGAATCCGCGTACCCCTCAATCTGGGGCCATACCAACTCGACGTCCCGAAATGCAGGACATTGTTCCGTGATTGCCTTGAGAGTGTACCTGATGAACACGGCGTCCTTATAGTATGCTGCGCCTGGGGCCTCCGGGTCCGTGCTCGCATCAGGAAACTCGAGGGTGAGTCCCGTCAGGGGTGCGTTGAGGAACATATAGACGTGCGGCCGGATCTTCAGCGCGGTCTCGTGCGTGGTCCAGCGCACGCGCCGGACGTTGGGAACGAGCTCGTACGGCGCGCGGACGGTGCACATGCTCGTGAAGAAGTCGAACGGGACACCTTCCCTGCGCCACGACGGCGCGGCGACGAGCTCGGCGGTCCCGAACGGCGCGCGGGGGTCGTACCCGAGTTCCTTGATCTTTGCCGCGTAGTAGTCGAAACGGGCCCAATCTTGCGGGATAAAGACGCGAGTGGATTTCTGCCGTGGCGTTAGTCGACGGGGGGAACGCAGGAAGTCAGGCGGCGTACGATCAGTTTCTGCTTCATGCCTCCAGGACCGGTGGCGTCGCCGTCGTATACCTCCCAGGCGTTGTCTGGGAGGGTGCGGGCGAGGTTGAACAGAGTGAGTTGCCTGCGCCACAACTGGTCAAGAGCGGGCTCCAGGAAGGCGCGACATGTCAGGGCGAGCGCGAGGACCGTCCGGAGATCGAGTGGGGTATCAGCGCGGTTGGCGCCCCAGTATGCATAGGAAACTACAGAAGAGATGATTTCAGCGTTCTGCGCCACGGACGGCATCGTAGTGGACAACGAGGATGACTGAGAGGTAAGAGACCAGATTCGGATTCGACCTATATGTGGGTGCTGATGGCTAGGAGCACGCGATGGCGGTCAATCGACGTCTGTGAGACTGCTGTGTTGTTCTCCTTGTGGGCAGGCCCGGAAGCCGGATGAACGTGATATAAGTTACGGCATCGCCTCGTCTGCCAACAATTTAGTAGTACTCATGCTGTTTGTCACTATTGAGATCTGTTACTTGGGCGAGAGTAGCAGCCAACGAGCAGCCTATTCCTCACCTTTCAAGATGTCAGTCGCAGTGCTGTCTCTCTTGCAGGTACTTATGTGGCCGTAGTTCGTATATCTCACAACGATCAATGGCGCTTGCATTGAAGAGTTCCATGCGCCTTCCGGTACTGCCAGTCTGCCACGACAAGCGCATGACTACAGGCATCTATAGTGCGGTCTGGCTGTGTATGTACTTACCACGGTCGACAAAGTGGGTTGGAGTATGAGTGAAGTGACGCTTATATCGTAGCACAAGACGGAGCTATACAACTGTAGTATCCACAATACAACGCATTACACTCGACGTAAGAAAGTAACTATCTGGATATGGTGCATGGGGTTAGGGTTAGCACTAAGGACCGACATAGAAAAAGGCCCGCCCAGCCCGAGGGCCGAAGCGGGACAGGAAAATATTGGGACGGTGCATGAGCCGAAGCCCATACAAACCGCAGGGTCCCCCTGAGGACAGGGTCGCCGTGCTATGAGAGGCCCCCACGGCCCACGAACCCTGGTACGTGAAGGGGCTCGTGCCATCAAGGTAAGTATGAGGTGCGTTGGTGCTTGCAGATGGATTATATACCTCCAGGGCGCGCGCACGGACCAGGGGCGGGATTGGTCGTCGGTGGGCGGGTGAGCGGTGCCCGGCGGGCGGCGGGGACGAGCGGGTCGGAGTATCTGAAAGGCCTGGCGCGTGGAGAGCCCACGAGGAGGCCATGACCGCGGCAGCATTCAGCGCCTTCAGACGTTCCGAGGGACACATTTTGTGAACGACCGGATGGAAGGAAGCACACCACAGGACACGACGTACGGAGAGCACGTAGAAGCAGAGAAAGACTAGCATTGTACAAGTGTATTACTCGTCTACTTCGGTCGTCGGAATACCCTACCCACCCGTCAACACTCACTACTCAGCACCCAGCAATCAGTCCTCGTCCCAGTTCCCCGACTGCTGAGGTATCTTCGGGCCTCCCGCAGGTCTGCTCATGATGATGCTGTCCACGCTGAGCACCGACGTCGCCGCCTCCGTCGCAAGCTTAATTGCCCACTGCTTCGCGGCGAGCGAGTCGAGGATTTCGTGCTCCGTCGCGGAGAGCGTTCCGTCCGTCTCGGCCTGTCCACCACACAAAAACACGACATTCGATCAGTTCCTGCGACGCAACAGATCGCACACGTGGAATAGAAACGCACCTCAACGTCAACACCCCATGCCTCGCCGCCCGCGCTCTCGTGTTTCGCCCAGAGCCGGCTGACGACCTCGTTGCCCTCCCCGCCACCAAGCGCATTCTCCGCAAGAGTGCGGGGCACAACCTCGAGCGCCTGCGCCCACCGCCGAACGGCATGCTGCGAGAGGCCCTTGAGACCGCTACCGTACGCCTCGACGCGCTTCGCGAGCTCGAGTTCGGTTGCACCTGCGCCGGGAACAAGGCGCGCGTCCTTGAGGAGCGCCTTGATGACGTTCACACCGTCGTCGACCGCACGCTCGAGGTCGTCCAGCCGGTTTTGCGTCGCGCCACGGAGCACGATCGTCGCCGTCCGCGTCTTCTCGCCGCCCCCGGGCGCGGAGGGATCGTAGTCGGGGTCGCCATCGATGACTTGGCGGAGGACGGTGACGCGGTCGCCGCCGATCTCGATGCTCTCGAATACATCGACGAAACCGGCCTCCTCGGCGGTGGGTGCACCGACACGCGCGAGCGGCGTAGCGTTTACGACGCGGCAGAGGCGGCGGAGGTCGAACTTGGAGAGCACCTTGAGCACGGCAATGTTCATCCGGTTCAGGTAGTGCAGTGCGAGCTCGCCGACTGCGGAGCCAGCGATGATGACCTTCACACCAGAGTCTGCGATCTCTTGGAAGATCTACACATTTCAGATGAGCGGTCACCCCTGCAGAAGAGATAAGGAAGGATGTGCTGACCTTTTCGAGGTGCTTCTCCTCACCGCTCGTGAAGTTGAGCATCTCATCCGCATTGCGGATCAGCACCGTCCCCTTGGTCTCCGTCTGCGCGATATCGAGCGCGCAGGTGAACACCGCGACCTTCGCCTTCTTCACCTTCTTCACAATACCTATTACAATGCCGCATATAGTCAGGTTTTGCTTCGGACAATCGCGCTGCGACGCACCTTCGGGCTCCCTGCCAAAGACCATACCACGAACGACCGTGCTCCCCGAGAGGCTGCCGCCCATGATCTTCACGACCCGCACGTTATCGACGTTGAAGTTCTTCGGGTTGGGGGGCATGACCGCCAGAGCGGCCTCGGCGACGAGGTTCGCAAGCTGGTCCTCGTAGCCATACTGCTTTGACGCGATCGCGGGCTTCAGCGCGGTCGCGAGCGCCGACTTCGTGGGTGGTGAGGGAAGTGTTGATGTTGACAGAGCTAAAGAAAGAAGGAATTTAGTGTCTTCCTTATTTAAGCATGTAATCGAGATGCGTACTCTCAAGCTCGGCGAGGGCCTTGGTGCTTGCAAGCTCGTAGCCCTTGATGATTTCACTTGGGTGGAGACCAATGATGAGAAGCTGCTCCGCCTTCTTGAGCATTTCGCCAGCGAGGATCATCACGCTGTTTGTTGCATCTCCCATCTAAGAACCATGATGTTAGCTGATGCGGATGAGAGGGTGAATCCTGGGTGAAGCATCAAAGATCATTCGTCCGCGACCTCATGGCGAACCGTGCAGGGCATGGAAGGCTCCCCGGCTGCTGAATACTCTTCGGAAGACCGTATATACCGCCAAAATACGATGTATGCGCATCGTATTCGCCCGGGTGGGATGTGTGCCATGCGCGGCCATCGCGTTCATTGCCTCACAACTACTCCGGAACCACCGCCTATGCCAAGGGGCGTTCTGAGAACAGAGATGCCAGGATCTTCCCCCATGTAGATTCTCGTCTGAGCGAACGAAACGTACCTCTGCCTCCTGTGCCTGCGACGCCATCACGAGCAGTTTCGCCGCGGGGTGAACGACCTCGATCTCGCGGATGATAGTCGCCGCATCGGACGTCACGAAGAGCTTGCCAATATGGTTGATCACAAGCTTATTCCTGCCTGGGGGTTTGCACAGGAAAGTTCAGCAGGTGAGATCTTGCGCACACGATAAGCAGACGCACCGTTAGGCCCAAAGCTTGTCCTAACCAAGTCCGAGAGTTCTGCCACTGCCTGGATGTTGCGGAGGACGGCATCTTCGAGGCCTTGGAGGTGCTGTGGGAGGACGCGTCGGATCTCTTCAGCGCGTTATTCTCTCGCTACGCGGTCGGAACCGACCTTGTATCCGTCCTTGAAGAGTTGAAGGTTTTGCGCTTTTGGAACCTTGAGAGACATCGTGCGACTAGCTTGCGAGCGGGTGCACGAAAGATCGAAGATGGAGAGAAAGGTAAGGGAGAGGAGGCACGAATTCACATTTCGTCGCGCAGCGCGTCTAAGGACACCTCCATCCAGAACCGTCTAAGCGCTGATATATGTAACTTGATGTTTACTGCACTACCTGCAGGATATCTCTAAAGCGTTACCAACTCTAAAGCGTCGGCGTTTATGTGTCTAATGCGGCTGTCTGCTGCAATTCAAGGAGACTCAAAACAGTGGGAAGCCAGGAAGATATACAATAAACCTTAACCTTACCAGAGCCACCGTGCACAGGACCCCTGCCTAACCGCCGGAAGGTCCGATCCTCAGGGTCACGTGCGCAACCAATATAAGGTAATTTCATGCTGATAGAAACGGCCATTTGGGCGGCCGTCGAATATTTGTTTCCCATTTTATGACTTGAGGAAGCTACGAATACCGTCGTGGTATCACCAGGTACATGTACACCATTTATGCGAGCATTATGAGATCCTTTAGGGCGCTCCGGAAGATCGCTCTATAGCGATATAACAAAAACATCGTTTCTATCAGCATAAGATCGGACCTCTAAGCGCTTAGGCAGGGGTCCTCCGTGCACTCACAAAAGGAGAAATCTTTTGACTCCGCTTCGCCGACATCGACGATGATCCATGTGCATGAACCCCCGACCTCCTCATGGTTTGCACGCGACGACGACCACTACATTAAACCTAACTCTCCGCTGCGGCTATCGACAGCGTAATCACTCTACTACAATCGTCAAAAATTGCTTTAATGACCGTCACAATCCTTGCTTCGGCCCCTGAGCAACAAAGACATCAAGATGAACCGAACGTTCATAAAACACGCCGCATTGACGGCAAGGCTCCTTCTGTGACCCGAGATGTTTCCTTTGGAGCAGTAGAGTCAGTGTCTGAGAACTCACGATGGGCGATGAAGGCACGTCTACCTCCCAGGTCGCCGATTCTCTCACATGGTATCGCGCTAACCACCGATTGACCGTAGGAAAACGACCTCGTGAGTCTGGACGGCACACGAGAGACCTTCGCAGAGGGTGCCAATCCGGTGCTCGAGACTTCGCAATGGGCTATGAAGGCACGTCTAGACTTCAAACTCGGGGGATCGCCCTATACCGTAGCCGGCTGACTACGAATCTCGTATAGGAGATAGACTTGGTAAAGTTGAATGAAGAAGGCATCGCCTCTGCTGCGCGGTACATCCATTCGCAGATGCAGCGCGAGTCCTACACTCCACGCACCTGGCGAACCCACCCGCTGCACGTCTGTCCGACGGAACCATTCGCGTGGGACGACCCGTCGACGCGCGCATGCCTCGACTGGATCTTCCTCATATCCTCCCTGAACTTTAGCTTCTGGTCGGAATATGAAGGGCAGCGCGGCCGCTACGGCGTCGAATGGCGCTCGAGTTGGGACCCAAAGAGCGAGGTCGTAGTACACACCGGGTACTGGTCGCTTGTGGCGGCGGTGGATAGAGGTGAGCACCGCAATTGTCGAGTCAAATAGGTTCATGGGACGATCTAACCGTATATATGCTGCATAGCGCTGGAGGAGGGCATTCCGATCACAGACCCGTCATTCTACGCCTCGGAGACGCGCTGTCCGGACGAGCTCGTTGAGCATGTCTTCCGACCCGCGGCGCAGTCTGTGGAGGGCATCCCGCTGTTGCGCGAGCGCATAGCCATCCTCCGTCAGAACGGTGCGATCTTGTGCGAGGTGTGTCATACCGCAGCGGTCGATAATACGCAGAGCTCAAAAAGCATCACAGAAGTTCGGCGGCTCATTTTACGGGTTTATCCGCGCATTCCGCAACCGGTACCATGACCAAGGCACTGCGCTCCAGCTCGTGAAGATGGTCACGGAACACTTCCCCTCCTTCCGGGACGAAAGCACCTTCCAGGGCCGCCGAGGTAAGCAACTCCATCCCCCGCCCGCACCGCGTCTCACGCTTATCGTGTGCTTCGCGTCGCAGTGTACCTCTGGAAACGGGCGCAGATCCTCGTCGCCGAGGCCTGGGCCGCGTTCTACCCGCCGAGCGCGGCCGAGCCGCACCCGCTGTTCCCGGGCTCGTCGGGCGCAGCGATCTCGGAGCTGACGATGTTCGCGGACTACCGCGTGCCGCAGATCCTCCACCACCTCCGCATCGTCACGTATCCGCCCGCGCTCGCGAAGCGTCTCCGTGCGCACGCCCCGTTCCCCTCGGGCTCCCCTGAGGAACTCGCTATCCGGACGGCGAGCATCGTCGCTGTCGAGCACGTCCGGAGGGAGATTCTGCGAATCGTCCAGGAGGAACGCCGCGCGGACGGGGAGAGCGAGGGCGAGGAGGAGGTGAGCAGCGTGCTCATCGACTTCTACCTGTGGGATCTGGCGAAGCGTGCAGAAGGTGCACCCGACGGGGTCTCCGGTGTCGAGACAACACCGATGCTGCCTATTCATCGTACGCGGTCGATTTGGTATTGACGAAGCTCAGGCTTGGACGCGCGAGATATGCGCACCGGCTGGGGATGTCCGTCTCTTGGGAACCTCATGTAAATGGTACTAATAGTGCGATATATGCGCCTTACTCGATGCTGTACAACTATTCACAATACATACTGTAATCTGTCATTGGGCAGTTTGTCGTCTGCTACACTGCCAGGCGAGGCTGCTCAGCTTACGAAATGACGTACTTGCAGAGCGGACGCTGGGCACTTGAAAATTATGCCTCGTCTTTCACCTCGACCTTCATCTTATCCCTTGTCCGTTGCTCCTCGGTGTTGCTCCGAACACGTACATCGAGCAAACGAAACTCCGTGGACAGGGCGCTCTTGAGCCCCAAAGAGTTCGTATGATCGCTCACCACCTCTCACCACCTCCTCCGACCCCAGAACCGGGCGAGCAAGGCTAGCATGGTTCGAATACGTACGAGCGTAACGACATCCCCCACACCGATCGGGCATTCGCGCTCGCAAACACCCCAAAGGATCCGTCGGCAGCCCATGAGGAGCGCGGAAGGTCGCGTATGCTTTTGTTAGACTGCACGCGCTGCGAAGCCGACGATCACCCCGTTCGGCCGTCCATCCTCGAGGCGTTTTCCCTGCACGGATACAGGGCGAAGCGAATGGGAAATGGCCACGGAGGACGAGCGCAGCTTCTGGCACGGAAGGCTTGACGTTCGGTCTGATTCTGATCCTGCCGCTGGTGGCCAGCTCTGTGAGTAATTCCTACACGATGTTGAATGTACGCAGCTGGTCGCTCGGCGAGCAGAGTACTTTCGGGCCTGCAAACGTGCGCCGTGGCCGAGGGGAACGTAATGGTGCGTATGCGCACGGTTCCGTTTTGGGGATCTGCTCTCGCGGCGCAGAAGTCATTCTGCAGACTGCTTGCCCGCCGAGTGCCCTGATCGGCGCGCTATCGTCACCCATCGCGCGACCAAGACCGAATGGGGGACCTCCGCGTTCTGCGTTCTGACTGGCCGCCACAACCGTCTGGGCAGGCCGACGCAGTCGTTGCCGGGGACAGTTCCGCAACAAACCGTCCGAGGCATGGTTTTCGGCGAGCTGCAGGAACCGAAACCGGGACAATCGCAATGCCTCGTAGGGTCCGCGTTCGCGTTCGCGTCTTCGTAGCGTCTTCGGTAACATCAAGGGTGGCTTCGTGCCTCCCTCGCGGCTGCGGCCTCACACGTCGAAGAGGACCGCATCTGAAACCGCGCAGGAGAGAGCCAAGGACTTGGACGGCTCGCGCGCAGACGGAGGACGAAATCGATGGACTTGATCAAGTTCGGGAGATTGACGGGCGCTTGTTGGGCGACGCACGCGAGGCGCGTAATCTTTTGCCGTTCCCCGCGTTTCGTGCCCTGTCTCTCCCGTATATAAACCCCCGCGTCGTCCTCCCCAGCTTTCCCCTCACCACCCTTGCACCGTCCATCGTTGCATGTTCTCAAACCAACTCGGGAGCTCTCACAATCGCCACAGAGGTTGCAAGCACACCTGCGGCGACGGCCTAATACACTGCTTCTAAGCCCCTCTTCCTATACTCCTCTCATCCACATTATGTCTACCACCAACGGAACCGGGGCGAACACGCCCGAGTCCCAGCTCGAGTCTGTCCTCCCCATCCACCCCACCGCTGAACGCCGTGGCAACCCCATCGTCGTGCAGTCCGACCTCACCTCTTACACCAACGACCACATCATCTCTAAATTCACCAACCGCGGCGCCGACGTGTCGGTCGTCGAGGGCCAGTACATCGTCACTCCCACTGCCAAGCAATATGAGTTCCAGACGGCGCGCAAGGTCGCCAAGACTGGGTACGTCCTCCTTTCTCGCGTTCAGACGCGTTTGACGAGACTGACGCGCTCATACTCACAGGCTCATGATGGTTGGCTGGGGTGGCAACAACGGCTCGACGCTCTCCGCGACGATTCTCGCCAACCGTCACAACATCGTCTGGCGCACCAAGAACGGCGTCCAGCAGCCCAACTACATCGGTTCCCTCCTCCGCGCGTCCACCGTCCGGCTCGGTACGGACCCGTCCACGGGCAAGGACATCTACGTGCCAATCTCAGACGTCCTCCCTATGGTTCACCCGAACGACCTCGTGCTCGGCGGCTGGGACATCTCTGGGGCCCGCATGGACGAGGCCATGAAGCGCGCGCAGGTGCTCGACTACGACCTGCAGCGCCAGGTCGCGCCGTACATGGCCGAGCTCGGCGCGCCGCTCCCCTCGATCTACTACCCAGATTTCATTGCCGCCAACCAGGAGGCCCGCGCGGACAACGTCGTTCCCGGAACGGACAAGCAGGCGCACCTCGAGCACCTCCGCGCGGACATCCGTCGCTTCAAGCAGCAAAACGGGCTCGACCGCGTCATCGTCTTCTGGACGGCGAACACGGAGCGCTACAGCGACATCATCCCCGGCGTGAACGACACCGCCGACAACCTCCTCAACGCGATCAAGAACTCCCACTCCGAGGTGTCCCCGTCGACGCTGTTCGCCGTCGCCTCGATCCTCGAGGGCGAGCCGTTCGTCAACGGCGCGCCGCAGAACACCTTCGTGCCGGGCGTAATCGAGCTGGCTGAGCGCACGCGCTCGTTCATCGGAGGCGACGACCTGAAGTCTGGCCAGACGAAGCTCAAGTCCGTGTTCGCCGAGTTCCTCGTGAACGCGGGCATCAAGCCGCTCTCGATTGCGTCCTACAACCACCTCGGCAACAACGACGGCCACAACCTGTCCGCGGAGCCGCAGTTCAAGAGCAAGGAGATCAGCAAGAGCAGCGTCGTCGACGACATGGTCGCCGCCAACGCGCTCCTGTACAAGCCCGCGGAGGCCGGCGCGCCGAAGGGCTCGAAGGCGGCCAAGGGCGAGCACCCCGACCACATCGTCGTGATCAAGTACGTGCCCGCCGTCGGCGACTCGAAACGCGCGATCGACGAGTACTACTCTGAGATCTTCTGCGGCGGCCGCTCGACCATCAACATCTTCAACGAGTGCGAGGTACGTAGCTTCTTCTCCTATCTAATCGAACGCGCATCACTGACGTAGTTTGTCTAGGACTCGCTCCTCGCGACGCCCCTCATCCTCGACCTCGCGATCCTCGCCGAGCTCCTCACGCGCGTCAAGTACCGCGACGCGTCGCCGGGCTCCAAGGCCGAGTTCGCGCCGCTCTACCCGGTCCTCTCCCTCCTCTCGTACATGCTCAAGGCGCCGCTCGTCAAGCCCGGCACGGACGTCGTGAACAGCCTCAACCGCCAGCGCAACGCGCTCGAGGCCTTCCTCAAGGCGTGCATCGGCCTCGAGGGCAGCAGCGACCTCCTGCTCGAGACGCGCATCTGGTGAGCGCTGCGCCTGCGCCGCCGCCGCCGCCGTCGTCGTTGGAGTGCTATAGACTTGTGAGGGTGGTCTGAGGTTTCAACAGCCTCGTATATATGTTTCCTAGTCTGTTACGTCTTGTAGCGCCGTTCAACCGGCGAGCTTCTCTCGTCAATGTCAAATGAAATCCCTTCTGTGGTCACGATCAGATAATTCCGTGCATGCGCCCTCATCACCGTGGCCGTCTGTGGGATGCTCGCTGTAAGGTAAAATTCACTCCGAGCGGGGCCATTCGGCGCGTGCACGGGGAACATATCTCCGTGTCGCGTTGGCGTTCACGCGCTATGCTCCTCGAAGTGTCGCGTTCTCCACATGCCACGTGATCGCGTTGGGCTATCAGTGCCACTTCTGCTCTTCCGCCCTAGCACTGAGAGTAATATGCTCGCGCAATGGCGCGGGGTGCCTGTTTATACCTTATCATCACCAGAACCTTCCCCAGTGAGGTGTGCTATCTTCGCGGCCGTGCGTCGCGGCCGGCCACAGCCAGATGACTGTGAGCCCTCTTGGGGGCACACCAGGGGCGCGGAGACGCTGCGACGCCGTTAGCTCTGCGCTGTGCATCGCGTCAGGCTCGCGATAGGGCAGGCGCGGCCCGCGCGAGTAGAATCCGGGTCCGCGCGCGCGCGAGCCTTGCGGATCTCCTAGGGTAGCCATCCCACCCGTACACGGCCCGAGATTGGGTGCCTGCCACCCGCTATGAGTCAAAGTTAGCAATGGTATAAGCACACCCTGCTCTCGCGAGCACGCCGCGCGACAGCGGGGCGACTCAGGCTCGTGGCCCGGGATGCCGAACTTGGGGGCATACTTCAAGCCCGAGCATGGCCGGCTGTGAGGGGATCACAGTGAAGGCAACTCCCGCGGGCTGCTGGCTCACTGTCCACTCGGCAACCTCCTGCCCATTTGATGACATGTGGGATGCAGGTGTCAGCACAGCACCTCACAAGGCACCCACTGCATCCAAGAGGCAGCAGGGAAGTGCATCCTCCCCACCTCCACCACTGGAGATAGAAAGAATACACTGCTCCGCCACCTCGCTCCCTCCTTTGCTGTATCATTCTGACAGGCAGACAAGGAGAAGAGAAGGAGAGAGAGAGGTGAAGATCAAATTTTCGGCCATGCCCCATCCATCAGCAGCCTCCTGACAGCAGGGTGCCAGAGTCGGCAAGGTCCGCTCAAAAGCCCACCAATCAGATCTCTCATGCACTTCGGTGCTGCAACTGATCTCCGAAAGGAAGTTTCGGCAGAAGCCCAGCCCTGGGAAAGTCCGCAGCAAGTGTTGACGTGTTTTGGCCCCTGCCTGTCCGATTTTGGGGCATGCACTTCTGCAGCTGTCTCGCCTTGCCTTTTGACACATTGTTCTCTGGAAACAAAGGGTGTGGATCTCATCAGGAAGCTCGGAGTTGTGCGCGATAGCCGATAAGCGCGCTGATCATGGCCTTCATTTATACTGGGGTCGTGTTCAAGCAGAGTGCCCTCGTCTTTCCTCCCAAAAACTGCTGGTCTGCGAGTCCTTTCCCTGAGCTCTTGCAACATACTGGCATGCCAGCCGAGACAGTCAAAGGCAACAAGGCAAAACCTCCTAGGCATGGGCTCTCGAAGGAAGCCAAGGCAATTCGGAATGGTATGTACTGTTGCGATTGTGCCAGCTCCGAGGCATCCCTTGACAGAGTATATTGTGATGTGCTGTTGTAGCATTGTATGCTGGTAGAGATGCATACCACCTACCAACCTTGCCAGAAAAAGAGGCAGTTCACAGGGCAATACTTGACTTGTTTGATCCGCATACTGACCACAGTTGGTACAACGCACATCGGCACCTGAGCTGGTGCTCCTCCAAGGAGACTCAGCTCAAGTCAAAACTGGCCAAGGGAGCTGGCTACAACACCAGCCTGTATGGTATGTATTCAGTATTTGTGTGTAGCTGGTTGGAGAATGGACATAACTGATGGTGAACAGAGGACCTGCGCACAAAGCTTGCTCATACGCCCGACCCACCCATGTCCTTGATCTGCACATGGGCAGCAGAGCTCGGGATCCCAGCAACTGCTTTGTTTGAGAAGCTGCAGAGCCTCATCTCGGCGGACCAAGCTCTCACGCCAAGCACATCGGCGACTGCCTCAATCCAGAGCCTCCAATCCACCGATATGGTACGCAAACGCTCGTGGTATTCGCGGCTCTGATATTCAACTCAACTTATGGTTACCTTAGATGGACGCGCACAACGGCGAGACGCACCGCCACGCTGGAACAGACGCCCACGGGGTGTCGCACGAGCAGGGCGCGCGCGAGGACGCGTACGAAGGGCAATGGTGGTCGATGGAGGCACCCGAGTCGAACATGGACTACAATGTGGGCCTGGGCGACCCATCGGGCGTGTACTGGTCTATGGAGAGCACTGGCGAGAGCTGGGGCGGAGCGGGCCCTAGCGGCTTGCCCGGACACCTTTAGGCATGACCGACGGAGACTGTTCGTGCTGGACGCTTCTTGGTCGTCGCGGCTGTCGGGTTTGCGGCACGTAGGGAGGGAGGATCGTACTCATTAAGCAATAGCGTACTGTAATGAAACGCCGTCGTCACCGCCACGCGACTACGTAGTTCGTACATGCCGGACGGCGGCGCGAAGCAAGACTGCTCAGAGGAGCATCGGACGCGCTGCCTACTGGCCGGCGGGCTTCGCCGCGCTCTGCTGGCCCTGCGCGGAAGGCGGCGGCGGAGGCGCGACCATCGCCTGCATCGCACCCCAGATGGTGCTGGGCATCTCTTTCGCCATCGCCTCCTGCTCCTCCTTGATCATCCGGTCGAAGTTCTCCTTGTTAGCCGCAAGGTAGTCTTGCTCCTCCTTGTAATGCTGCTGCGCCTCAAGACGCTTCTGCTCCAGGTAGGTCAGGGGTACAGGGGAGGCGACGTGCTGCGTACACAGCGTTTCGGTCAGTCCTGGCGAATCGTTCGTAGTGTGCGAGTATGGCGTACCTGCTCGGAGCCGCCGAAGAGGCTGCTCAGTGTGAGGCCGCCGCGGGACAGGCCCTTGCGGCTGTGCTCCCACTCCTCGAGATGCTTGCGCTTCATCTCGGCCTCCTTCTTGGCGAACTCGATCGGGATGTTCTTCCCCTCATACGCCTTCAGCACTGGCCGCACATCAGGCGTTTTGAAGATCGCGATGGCTGTCGTAGGGTACGTGGCCGTCAGTGCGATGTTACGACAAGCTGTAGCAGAGGTAGGACGCACACTCGAGGAACGGGATCATGGCAATGAGTCCACGGTCCTTGGGATCTCCCGTCCACTTCGGGAGGATGATGGCGTTTTCGGGGTTGGGGGCGACGTGTTCGGGGTGCGTATCAAGGAGGATGACCTTGGACAGATCGCGGTTAAGGTACTTGAGGTCCTTGACGGGCTGTCCCTGCTCAGATCTGCATGCGTCGCGGAAGAGTCGATGCATGATGTAGAACTGGTATGGATCCAGCTTATCTATGATGGGCATGGCGGTCTGGTGGACGAAATGGTGAGATCAAGCCTGAATCAGACACCGAAGTGCGAGTGAATGCACGTACGTAGTGATACTGAGTGGTGAATACTACGATCTCGTAGAACTGAGAGAGGTAGCCAAGGAAGTAGTCGACGCCGGGGCGCTTGGCTGTTCGCCAACCGTGTTGCCGCTACAGAATTCAATTGTGAATTTGGGTAATTGGATAGGGAAGCGCGGATACATACATCCCATGTTGAAGTTACAAGAAGGTCGTCCACGGAAACAAGGAGGGTGTATGGTCGGTACAGGTGGCCCTGCATAGGTGGGGGCAAGAGTTCGGGCCATAGCGGCTCTGTAAACGTCTAGTGGCAGACAACTCAGCATAAACTGTTGTATGAGTTCTACAATCTAGTACTTACATCGAAGATACTAGAGAAGCGTAGCTTTGTCCGCTCCCACCTTGACTGGGGCGCGTCCTCAGGTGACTATAGCTGGTGTATGAGCGACGACCGTCCGGCCACTGTACCCAGAGAACGCACCATTTTCCGCGCCTTGAGCTCCTCCTCGTCAAACGGCTGACCCATTTGCCATGTCGCTACACCAGCACCGACCAAAAGTACAGCAAGAGATAGGCGGCCGAGGAACCGCCGCCTCCGCTCGATACTGGAGAGCGAATCCTTCGATGACCGGGCGCCCGTGCGTTCTTGCCTCGCCTCCTCCGCTGAGGGGTCAAAGTCCAGGCTCGCCACAATCTGCGAGTTTGGAAGCGGTTTTGAAGCCTCGGCGGGTTTCTCGCTGGCCGCAGGGGGCGGCGGAGGCGGAGGAGGCTTTGCAGACTTGGCGGGCGGGGGCGGAGGCGGCTTGGACGCCAGGCATCGCACAGAGCGGTGAGCAACTCCGCGAGTCGCGGTCGACCTGAGGGCTGCCTGCAGCATAGCGCGCAAGAGGGAGGAGGGGGGACGAGGATGGCGTTCAGGTCGTCGACGATGACGGACTCGAGCAAGGCACGAAGCGCCCATACGTGCCTCCGGTCATTTTTGGGCGTCTAGCGGATGGATGGTACCGCTCGCCCGAGTCCTTTCAAGTTCAACTTCGCCGACCACGACGACGATGCTAATCCGGCCTGCCGCCCTCGTATGACGGCCAACTCGATCCGCTGTGCCTTCGAATAATTGGCGGGCGATTAGTCATGCTATGTGTATCAGCTTTTCCTGAGTCCGTTCTACTACACTTTCACCCATGAAGGGCACTCGAACTAGGAAACAACACCGTACAAAAATGGCGCGCTCGTCCAAGTATCTGGTACCGGCAGGGGTAAATATCGTTCATTACAGTGGACAATACTTCAGTAACAAATTGCTCGTGGACCGTGGAAAAATCATACGACATTCAATTCGCCCCCTCTCCCTCGTTCAGAACCGAAACGGTTCGCCAAAAATCGGCCCCATACTATCACGTAGTTCACCAAATAGTGTCGGCGAGGACCTTGGCGACACCCTGGCCCCAAATATCATGAGCTGCACCTACAAGTCTCAATGTCAGCAAACAGTGAACCCCGCCCTCGACATCAAATACTCACTTGACGGGTGCAAGTTATTTCTAGCGGGTCGTGGTGAGCACTCTTACAACAGACATTATCGCGCCACTCATGCTTACCCCCAGAAGTCGCCGTCGCCGCCATACGAAGTGGCATCGACGAACCCGTACTTGGTCGGGTTGTCCAGCACCTCGCTGAAGGCCGCGTTCGAGTCCCAAATCCAAGTCTTCACCTAGTGGCCACCGTCGTCCAGTTAGCGGATCGTCAAGACACGCGTTAGGGCAGGACACTTACGCCGGGGTTGGCCGCTTCGAGTGCCGCAGCGCGCTGCGCCAGCTTAGTGTTGTAGCTCGCTATGACTTGTTTGAGGAGCGCCTGTGCAGAGGCAGCTTGGCCGAGCATCTGTAGCTCGGGTCTTAGTTCCGCTTTCGGTAAGCAGGCAGGCATAAGGACGTACCAAGGGCGAGCGGTCCGTAGGCGGGACGTTGATGAACAGGAAGTTCCTCGCGCCAACGTTGCTGCAGACGGTTAGTCCGGCCTCATCAACGCCTTGATACCGCGCACTCACAACTGTAGTTTTCGCCATCCAGCACGAACATCCTCATCAGCCCAATGCCGCAAAGGGGGACGGAACGACTTACGAGCTCCTGAACCTGCCCAAAGTACGAGTCGAGGAGGACATCGTTGAATCTGTCGTACCCGACCGCGCCTCTTCAGCACCACCCAAAGCCGTCACACTCATGCACGATACCACTCACGCGTCGCGGTCACCACTCTGGTAATAGCTGTTCCCCAGGTCATTGATGCCGATCCAGACGGAGAACAGCGCGTTCTCGCTCGTCCACGGCGCCGTCGCCGGCTTCTTCGCCGCGCCCGCGAGGAACTGGTTGACTTGGTCGATGACGGAGAGCACCGTCGGCTCGTACGGCTGCACGAGCGAAGCGTTGATCGTCGCGCCGCCGTACGCGTAGTTGTACGTGAGCACGAGCGACTTGTTGTACACCGTCGTGTCCACGTCGATCCAGTTCGTCCCGCCCACTGCCGTCCAGCCCTGCACGGTCCATGTCGTCAGCGTTGGCGTGGATGGGAATAAGGGGGGATGCGTACGGGGTAGGGAGGGTTCCCGAGCGGGTTCCCGGGCTGCGGCAGGACGCCGTTCGGATCGAAGCCGGTTTGCGTGTACGAGTCGCCGCTGGACGTCGGAGATCGCGCGCGCCCAGGTAAGCATTCTACATGTCGTACTAGAACAGGAAAAGGACTGACAAGCTGAACCAGAAGTTGGCCTTGTCAAGGCCGGGCGGCACACTCGTCGGCGCGGTGGTCGCGCTCGTCGAAGTCGGGGCAGGTGCGCTGGACGCGGCGCTTGGAATGTATTGGCTGTACCCTGTGCGCGACACCCTGATCAGCCTACAACGGATCCCAATGTTCATATGCACGGGGTTGTCGCTCACATTCGTTTTGCACAACGCACGAAGCTCTGCAGGCGCATACATGCACGTAAGTCTCGTGCGTGAATGTCGGAATCACCACCATACTAACCCAGAAGCGCAGGTCGTCAACCCCGTCCACCCAATCCCGCCACCTACAAACGACCCACAATCCCTCCGTTCAGCGCACATTCCATATCGTCATAGACAAGACTCACACTGTGCCCACACGGGCTGCTGCGCAGACACAACGCGCACAACGACGGCCGTCGCCGCGAACGCCGTCAAGCCGAGTTTCGAGAACATCCCTCAGTCCTTAGTCGTCGAGTGCGTATACGATACGGTGCGCAGGGTCCCGCAGCAGGCCTACCACCGCCCACCGCGCGCGCATCATCATTCATATACATCCCCCGCTGGAAGATGCTCGGACGTGCGGGTGAAAGGCAGCAGCGCCCCGGTGGATCCTCGGTCGCCCAATGTCGTACGGAATCGTCGCGCCGTCGCGGAGGGGCCTCGTGAACAGCGATTCCGCGCGTATGCCTGGCCGTGATTTTGCCGCGGGCGAGCACTTCTGCGGCCCGCGGGTTCCATTGAGAGCGGAAATGAAGTTCGAATTGGACAGGTAGGGAAGGTGCAAGGTTAGCTTGTGGGTCTTAATTGCCGACTTCGAATAGGCGTCTTCCGCCTGATTCTGCCCCTGGAGCGCGGGTGGTCGGGCGGGAGGAGCGGTCCGCTCTATGGACGCGAAGTGCTGTCTTGCAAAGGTGCATTGAGTGGTCAACAGGTCTTTTTCGCGGCACAAGTTCGGGTACGGCCGCGGGATGGTGCAAGCTGTGCCGGTGTTGCGTGCGTAAATCGTAATGATGTTGTGTAGTGACTCGAATGCGAATCCGACGCTATAATCTAGCCCCGTTATGTTACAATTTGTAACAGGAGCATTGTCCTAATAGCTATAGCGGGCTATACGTTCGGGGTGTAGGCGATGCTCCGCACGCTCAGACCGATCTCATACTAAGATAGTCGCAACCCCGGGGCCACAGCCCTTCGCGGTGTTCGTCCTCCCGAATCTGTCAAGAAACACGGTCAGGTCGATTCACGCGAGAGTGCTCGACCGCAGCAGCGGTTGACGAAGCTCTAGGAGGAAGCCCCGAGCGCGGTCGCATCTAGCCTTGCGACGAGTCGAATCATATATATAGTCATGTTCGCGGGGAACGGTTCGCCATCGACTGTGGCACCTGCCCGCGTGCATCTTGGGCGCATTGCCGCGAGGAGGCCAACATGCAGCAGGAGACGTACCGCGCGATCATGATGTGCTCGTTTGAACATGGCGAGCATTTATAAGAGGACTGCCGCTGCTCCGCCTCCCGCAAAAGGCCCTCGTTTGCTGTAGCCTAGAGCGTCCCGCGCCTGCTTCTTCCCAGTGCCGGGCCCCGCCATGCTGCCTGCTCTGCTCCAACACCTGCCACATGCACTCGTACATATGCATATATGATGTAGCTGGTCACGGCTGCACTGGCAGGCGTTCTTCGAATTCGAGGAGGTTGACGAGTCGTTGTCGCACCAGTAGTCGACGTCGGCGACAATGTGCGGTTCGCTCGCAGAGACAAATCTAGGAGAGGACGAGGAGTAAACGATAACAGCACGGAAGGGAGAGTCGCAGAGTTCGCGCCGGGAGGGGCAGGCAGGGACAACCACAGAGCATTAGTAGAGAACACGGACGAGAGTGCCGCAGGGAGGATTCTGCACGCACCCACAGACCATTAAGTGTTATTACTAGGAATACCCATCGAAAACCAAAAACGAAAACATAAGATAACCTGTCAAGTCTCCTTGAACGGCAGGGAGGCTTAGAACTCCCGCGTCTCGCCAAGGCCGCAGATGTCAAACGCGCCTTCCTCCAGGCCCGCCTTCGCACACGCCTGCTTGAGCAGCTCCGGGGGCTCCAGCGTCGGCTCGGTCGTGAGCACCCACGTCCTGTCCGGCACAAATGCCCCGTCAGCTCCCCCGCCACAACGACCACGCACGGGTATCAAGAAAAACCAAAAAATTCGCAAAAGAAACTCACCCCCAGTGCATCGCCAACGCCCGCCGCGCGCGCACGTCCTTGAAGATCTCCACCGCGTCGGCGGGCGACGCGTGCAGGTTCGACCACATCTCACGCGGCGCGTACGCCCCGATTGGGAGCAGCGCGAGGTCGAACGGGCCGAGCCGCTCCCCGATCTCGGCGAAGGCGGGGCAGCGCGGCGCGTGTGCCTCGTCTTCGCCCGCGCGCACGGTGCGGTAGCCGGTGTCGCCCGCGAAGTACACCTTGCGTGGTGTGCGCGCGGGTGCGGGGGGTGTGGAGGGGGCTACTTCGGAGATGGACCGGGAGGACCAGAGCGTGCGCCACCGGTCGAACGCGGTGCGGTTTGCGGTGTGTTGGGAGGGCGTGCAGGTCACTACGAACGACGCTTGCACGGCCGCCCCCGCGCTCGCCGCTGCACTTTCGTCCTTAGCCGGCGGGAGCGTGGTCGTGACGGTGCACGCGTCCCACCAGTCGAGCGTGTGGATGTGTGTGTCGGGGATGTCGATCGAGCGGAGGTGGTCCCGGTTCCCGAGCGGCACGAAGATGTGCGGCTGGTGGAGAGTGAAGACCGTGCGGAGGGTGGGCAAGTCCATGCTGTTGACGAGAGAAGCATCAGCGTATGCCCGCGGATCTGTGGACCGGCTGGGCTCACTGGTCGTAGTGGTTATGCTGTGCATGTATTGTGAGTGCAGCGAGCTACACTAAAGCGAGGGACAACTCACTGAAATGCAGATGGCGTCGACCTCCGGGATGTCCTCCGCCGGGCATGGTGTGGCTGTGATTCATGTTCTGTGTCAGCATGACCATCTCAACAACACGCGCATGCGATTCCAAGTGTTGCCCAATGCCAAAAACCAATACAGGCGTTTGAGTAGCCGCGAAGCACCACCCACAAGAGTCCCGTATGGCGATATGCACGCTGGGCGAGCACATATATGCCAGTGATATGGTGCACAGAACACGAGCGAATACCAGCATGACCATCTCGACAACACGCGCATGCGATTCCCAAATGTCGCCCAATGCCAAACATGCTTTGAGTAGTCGCGAAGTACGATCCATAAGAGTCCCGTATGGCGATATGCACGCCGGGGTAGCGCGTGTATGCCAATGATACGGAGCACAGAACACGAACGAAAGATCAGCACTCACGTAGTAAACGCGCCGGGCCAATCCACTGCACGGGCGAACAGCGGTGCGACATAACAGGGTCGAATAATATCCTCGGGCCCCGCGCGGCGCCTGCGGGGGTGGGCAGTTCAACCAAATAGCATGCGTGTCTGAACGCAATATGAGCGCGTTGCCACATCCCCCATGTATCGTAGGACGTACCCCAACCATGTTGCCTTTAGTGCGTCAGGGGCGCGTCCGGCGCCCCAGTCTGGCGTGCGTGAGGGTATGCGCTCGGATAGGTCCATCACGCTTTTCGGCGCGTTGGTTATCTGCCCGACAAAAGTCTATACGCGCAGAAGTCAGCGTCATGGACCGCAATATTGTTTTGTAGGCTTCCCGCGCGATCTCTGGGTTGGTTCTTCCCCCGTTCTCGCCCGCACTCACCGCAACCCCGCCCCTTCCCACTGTAGCGCGAATGGGAGGGATCTATGTCATCTCTCGGAGCAATAGATACTCACCCGAGCAAACTGGGATACTGAAGCATGCCTGCGCCAGTGAGCACATGAACACGCCTCGTTGGAACTGCGCGCACCTGTATGACGGCCATGGGTTCTTGAACCGCGTCTGCGTATCGTCATCGTGATGCGCAGGCCGTCCGCTCTCCTTCTCCTGACTCGCGCGTTTGTTGGGAACGACCACGACCTCGGTCGCGCGTGTATGCTGGGCCATGGGTATGTTCGTCTGGGGTCGCGTGAAGGTGAAGCGCGTGATATGCTTGATGAAAGGGGGCGAGCACCAGCGAGGAAAGTGAGAACGCTGGAGGAAGGCAAGGGACATGCACTCTCAGAGGACACGCGCGGGTTTATATGTACATAGTAACATGCGTGCCGGGTGTATGCGCGTCCGCTGATTTCAGATATATTGCCCGATCGGCAGTCGCGATTAGAGTCGTCCGCGTCATGCGTTATGAGCAATCGTAGGCTCTGATGCCAGCTGTCCTACTGCTGTCCTTCACTCCGATTGGCAGCTCCACGTGCGTCCCGATCGACTGGTTTCGAGTCTAGCGCTCTCCTCCGGCACTGTGCGACCATGTAGTAATACTACCGCGCCGCAGTTGACATGCCGGACACGTACGAGTCCTCGCTGGAAGAGCCAGTGCTGACACGGAGGCGCGCGATGAGGTGAAGGTTAGAGTTCGTGTCTTCCGATGCTGAGAATCTGTTCACAACCAACTCACAAGTACTCGCTGAGAAGTTAACGAGGACCGCTATGTGCTTGGAAATACCGCGGTCTCTCACTTGTGCCTCCTTCTAAGGGAACGTGTATCCAACGCCGGGTCAAGGGGTACTCAACGCCGTCAATGCTATACTTATACGGGTGTACACACGCCACACTGGGAGACGGGTATGGGAGATGTATACCAGGTTGCATTCTCACTGTACGATCCTCGTTTCACCCAGACCGCAAGTATCAAACGCGCCCTCTTTTATCCCTGTCGCCACACACGCCTTCTTCAACAGCTCCGGCGGCTCCATCGTCGGCTCCATAGTCAGCGTCCACGTCCTATCAACGCACAGTAGTCCGACCGTATTGTCAGCACTCTCCGTCGACGCGTACCCACCGTGGGTGAACAAATATGAGGGGGACTCACCCCCAGTGCATCGCCAACGCCTTCTTCGCACGCACGTCCCGAAAGATCTCCACCGCGTCCGCGGGCGACGCGTGCACGTTCGACCACATCTCGCGCGGCGCATACGCCCCAATCGGGAGCAACGCCAGGTCGAACGGGCCCAGCCTCTCCCCGATCTCTGCGAAGGCAGGGCAGCGTGGGACGCTCGCCTCGTCTTCGCCCTCCCAGACTGTGCGGTAGCCCGTGTCGCCGGCGAAGTACACCCTGCGCGCCGCCCGAGTGGACTCCGACGACTTTGAGTTGGACGTGGGCTCGGGGAGGACTTCGGTGATGGCCCAGGAGGACCAGAGCGTGTGCCAGCGGTCGAACGCTGTCCGGCTTGAGGTGTGCTGCGAGGGCGTGCACGTCACGGTGAACGTGGCCTGTACGCTCCCTGTGCCGTCTTCCTTTACGGAGGGGCTCGCAGGAAGTAAGACGGTCACCGTGGACGCATCCCACCAGTCGAGGATGTGGATGTGCGAGTCCGGGATGCCGATTGAGCGGAGGTGGCCCCTGTTCCCGAGCGGGGCGAAGATGTGCGGCTGGTGCCGCGCATATATCGTGCGTAAGGTCGGGAAGTCCATGCTTTGCAGATGAGAGGGAAAGCTATCTTATGTGCCCATGCATAAGGGCATTGAGATGACTTGGACACTCACTGATCATAGTGGTCATGCTGCACCTCACCAGTCAGCACCCATTTATCCTCGCGCGAAGCCACTCACCGAAATGCAGACGACGTCTTCAGGAACTTGCAGGGAGGAGCCGCGCAGGCGTACGACGAGTAGCAGAAGTGCTCGAAGAGGGAGATGGAGGTGCTGCAAGCGAGTTCTCACTCGCATACCTTTCATCTTGACTATACCTGCCCAGTTATATGCGCTGTCATTGCACGAAGACCGATCGGGATTCAGTCGACATAAACGCAGCCAGCCGTGCCCCCGAGCTACTACCGTCCAGGACGCGTTGAACGGTTGTGGGACTGCGCGCACCCTTGCGCACCGTCGAATGCCCGGTCGGAGGCACGTACGTTCCGTGGGTATGATGGGGTATTGGGCTCTATTTACTCAATAGCTGTACTGTCAGATGGGACACGGCCGCCTGGACGCACCTAACGAGCAACACACTCTGAGTCGGATTTGCTCAGCGCCGACGTGCGGGGCAACGACTTCTCTCACTATCCTTACAATCGAACCAGGCGAACCCCATTCAGAGCATGATACACCACCGCACATGTATCCTGCGACGACTAAGTAAACAACAACAGCAGCCTATATAGGACGGCACCAGCGCGCAGCACCGCTGCGCGGGCTCGGCCGACTCGGGAATTTACGGTACCTGTACGTATGTATGTACAACAACACGGTTATACATGGAGGAGAGAGGGCAGCAGAGGGATACATGAGCGACTAGCGCATGGTCAGAGTGTGGTGGACGTCGACGTCGACGTCTGTGCGCCGCGTGTTAAGGATAAGTAGAAGATAATCAAGGGGGTCTAGGTCTAAGCAGGGGGCAGAGCAGGGTCAGCTAGGAGCGGAAGTGTGTCCGTCCGGTGGGACCTGAGAGGAGCAGAGTGAGCCAGGAGACAAGATCGGAGGGAGCATCCCATGCTCAGTGCCAGCGACGGCGGCGGTGCGCGCTGAGAACCGAGCGCGGTGTCTCCGCCCGACGGGCGTTCGAGCTCGCACCGTTGAACGAAATGGTCATCGCAGGGGCGTTGAGGTACCCATCAACAACACTCCTCGTGATCTGCTCGGTGCCGTAGTCCCAGTCGGTGTATCGCTGGATGGCGATGGTGTCCGTCTCGACGTCGAAGATGACGCCGTACGTGACCTTCCCGCCCGTCGGGCGCGCAAAGAAGCTCTTGCCGGAGCCCGTCGCGCCCTTGGGCGAGTAGATCTCCGAGATCGCCTGGTCCGGGTCCGCGCCGTCCGCAGCGAGGGTCTCGAGGATGTCGAGCTCGCCGCACCCGCCGGGGCCGACGCCGCGGCAGTTGCAGCCGTACTGCGCCGCGCGCACGATCTGCGCGTTCAGCGCCCAGATCGCGGGCACCTTCGACGCGTCGGACGACGAGGGCATGTCGAACGTGAAGACGAAGAACTTGCTCCCCGCCCAGCCGTGGTTCGCCGTCCCGCGCGAGAAGCCGGCGCAGGACCGCGAGGCGCACGTCTCCGCCGTCATGATGTTGATCTCGTGCGTCTCGTCGAGCACGCCCTTTGCGAGCTGCTTGTTCGGCGAGCTGACGGAGGCCGTCCAGTCGCCGCTTGCGTAGGACTGGCTGGAGCCGGCGCAGACTGGGTGGGGGTTAGTTTGAGCGATGATTAGAAGCGATCGACGCTTAGGACTTACTGGACCATTCGCCGCTCTCCTGCCCGCCCATGTTGTTCATGAAGACGAGGTTGTTGGGCTGCTCGTTGGCCGCCCAAGAGCTGGTCTTCTTCCAGGTGGCCCCGCTCGAGTTCGATGGCTGGTACACGGCAATGTTGTACAGCGTCAGAGGGCCGCGGAATGCGACTGTCATCTCGTCATCGAAGGGTGCGAGTTTCCCTGCAGGAACCCTTGCTATCAGTACATGTTTCGTTCGATCACAACCACACGAATAGCGACAGAAGGCGCGCGCGAGCCTGCGGCGTAGCGACCGCCCGACCCCCGAATATAGAACCTGTTTCACCGCTTGTCCATCCAAACGCGGGCTTGATACACATTTGAGTGGGATACGGAGCTGCTACGCTCGGGGCACAAGGTACAGGAAGGGGACTCACCGCTGATCTGCTTGGGCTTCGTGACGCAGAACGGGTTCGCGTCGCACGTCGGGAACGTCCCGGGGATGATGTCCGTGACCTCGTTGTACGTGCCCTCTCCACCGACGTTGGTGTACTTCAGCGCGCTAAGCGAGCCGGAGGTGGAGGTCGCGGCGAGGTTGTTCGGCCGGAGCGGCGCGTTGGTCGCGCGTTTGCAGCTCGGCCGGGACTGTGCGGCGCTGGCGCCAGAGAATAGAGCGGCTGCGGCCACGAAAGCAAGGGAAAGACGCATGGGTGGTGTTAATGATGGTGTAGTAGTGGCGGCGGTTCGTTCAGTTAAAGAGTGGTTGAGGTGAGCGAGCGTGGCGCCGAAGCGAGCGTTATTGAAGGAGTGTCGTGCCGCAAAGGGCGAGGCGGATAGGAGGGAGAGGGAGGGGAAAGCGGGGAGGATGAGGACGAGGGAAGAGAACAAGCTCAAGCGGAGGCTTGTCACCGTCTGTTGCTATTTTGTACTTAACGCGCGAGGAAAGATGGGAGGGACCGCAGACGGCCGGGCTCGCGCGTGGCTGCATCAGCGATTGCCTTTTGCGGTAGGAGATCTAGCACGAGGCTACCAGACACGTCTGCCTGAAGTGGTCTAAGAAAAGCTGGGAAGAACATCAGCGACTATGCAACGAGGATCATGAAAGCAATGCAATGCTCGATCATACCAAACTGCACAGGCAGCATACGATGCGACGCATTGATGAAATAGGGAGGCGCCTGGTTCGTTGGGTGGATCACCGTTCTGCACCTGACCTGGTGAGGTGCAGAACGGTGATCTCTTGTTCACGCCCGTCTTCATCTCAGTCAAGAGGTCGAGTTCATGGATTCGCGACGGATTGTATTTCGGCATATATTCACCTGGAACGGTACTCCGGACCTACGGGGCCAGTCATGAAGGGATGTGTACGGAGAGGAATGGTACAGATGGTACTGGCGTGGCTTGCGGAGAACAAGGATCTCAAAACGGTCGTCCGCATCCAAAGGAGCAAAAAGCGGCCGTCTTGATGGTACCTCAATGCGGTATGACGCGACGACTCTTGCGCTGGTCGTTTCCGATAGGTGCCGCACAAGCAAGGCAGCATCGAGGTTATGTTGTCGACTTCATTCATCTGTTTGTCTCCTCGTGTGCGCAGTACGGTATTGAAGCCTGAGTGAGAAGCGTGTGATCTGAATATATCATGGTGATTTCTCAGAGCTCTGGAGCCGTCTCAACGCCGGAACGTGAACCTCACCCCGGCCGTCCTCCGCCTACCTGGGCGCTCTATGACAATCCGCACGTGACTCGTGCCCCTCGCGCCTAGTAGTAGCCACAGGCTACAGCGCTCTCTGCTCACCTCCATCGAGGGTTAATCAACGCTTCACTCTCATCTCTAACTATACCCTGACGATACCCTGACGACGGCACCAATACTTCCAGCAATGATAGCCAACCCTGAAAACCCCACTTTCGTGGGAGAGCCCCGCATATATGCTTGCAATTGGTTCTGGTGCCCCGAAGTATTCCGTGACGGCAGCGACCTCGCACGGCACTTGAAAGAAGCCCATTTCAACAACATCGCTGCGGTCAACTTGGCGTCCTGGGACGACTACTTACGATATGCGAACGGAATGAGCGGTGCGACAGGTGAGCAGCAACTCCGAATCGAAGGGATGGCGTTCTCGCGCTGTAGCAGAGTTGGGCCGCGTGCTCGATCTCCGCCAAAAAGTACGAGTGGCAGGCACCCGGGCTCGGAATCTATGGGCGTTTCAGATGCTGCTTTCTACATTTATCTTTGACCGGCCCAGATACTCAGCGTGTCTCCAATCTGCGCACAGATAGCTGGATGGCCGCCATTCCCAGCCAATCTACTCTCGGGACTACGCACAGCGGAACACCGACCACTAGTCAAGCTCTTCCAAGCAACCCATCTGGCATCGCTTCGCAACCTGGCTCTGCGGAACGATCGCCTCCTCCGAGCACGCCTGCGAAACTCCAAATCCCTCGCAACCTCTCGCGTGCACGCCCCGGGCCCGACCAAACCCCACCAGCCTCACAGGCAGGCCTGAACGCGTCTCCCGTCCGCGCCTTCGCCGTCCCTGAGACCGCCAACCCACGTACCCACCCTAGCCCCGTCGACGCGTCCCCAGCATCGACCTCCATATCGAGCTCGAGCTCGAGCGCGGACGAACGCCACCCGAAGCGCAGGCGGACGTCCTTTGCGTCCTACGCTGCGCAGTCCTCGCCCATGTCCACGCCGTCCGTGTCGAGCATGCCGCCGTCGCCCCCGCTGACGAACATGATCACGGACGCGCTCAACGCTGCTGCGCGCCTGAACGCGAACACGCCGGGGATGCGCCTCGGCAGCCAGCCAGGCTCTCGTGGCTCGCAGGCGTCGCAGAGCCCGTTGTCGGGCGGCGCACGACAGGCCGCCCCGATTCCGCGCCGGACGAACATGGGCGCGTCGCCGTCGCCGGCAGGTTCAGGCCCGCGGTTCGTCTCGCAGGCCCAGGTCTCGCCGTCCTCGCGGATGGGGCTTGTTCCTCTGACCTCCCGTAGCAGCCTCGCCGCGTCTGTCGCGTCCGCGCAGGCGGTCGAGGACGCGCTCACGCAGTCGGCCGAGACGAGCACGACAACCTCTCCTGTGCAGTCTCAGTCGCATAGCCAATCCTCGTCTGATGCGAGGAGCTTGCACCCCAAGACTGGCGAGGCCGGCGACGAGAGCGCGGCAGGCTCCAGGAGGAGCTATCCTCCTCCACACAACGGCCCGCTGTACCTGATCCCAGACGAGCTCACCGTGTCGTCCCCGTCGCGCGCAGGGCCCACTGCCAGGCACT
Source organism: Trametes polyzona (assembly GCA_022606195.1). Lineage (NCBI taxonomy): Eukaryota > Fungi > Basidiomycota > Agaricomycetes > Polyporales > Polyporaceae > Trametes > Trametes polyzona. Next base: position 690,945 of record JABYQF010000015.1, read on the forward strand.
CTCACTCCCCCTCTGCGTCTGCCTCCCAAACGCGCTCCGCCACACAGCCAACATCCAACGGGTCGCCAGGAGGCGCATACACCCAACACGAGTCCCGTGCAACCCGCGTGTTTCCCGCATCTCAGCCCTCCCCGTCTACGAACATGCGTTCGCAGGCGTCGCCGAAATCGCCTGTCCCCGTCGCGCCCATCCCGCGCACTCGCCGCACGGTCCACAGTGATGCCCGGCACCTCCACCCGCCCGTGCAGGCGCAGTCACAGGCGCAGGCAAACGCGCCCGCCCCAGTCCCAGTCCCGATCCCACGCAACCTCCGGACTCGGTCCAAGACACCCGCGCCGGCCGCGTCGTCCTCGCAGGGACGCATCGTGCCCCCTATCCCGCGACGGACGGCGCGCAGCCGCGCCTCGTCCACTACCGCGAGCGCGGATGCGAGCGTGGGCATGGGCATGGGGCAGACGGTGGAGACGAAGCCCGTGGCGGGCGTGAAGCGGTCCCGGTCCCGGTCGGTGTCGAAGCCCCCATCGTCTGTCTCTGATGGGAGGGAGGCACCGGTGCCGCGGCGGAGCAGCCGGGTGCGTTCGCGGTCGGTGTCGAAGCCCCCGCCGTCTATTGCGGGCGCCGGTGTGGGGCAAGGTGCTCGGGGAGGTACGTCAAGGAGCTTGCGCATTGGTTTTCTTTTCGAAATGAGAGCGCTAACGGTGCGCGTATGTAGGACTGGAAGTCGTCCAGGAGCAGCCGGACGACAGCGACAACGGCAGCAGTCAACCGCAACCTCGGGCGCAGGCGCAGAGCCCAACCCAAAGCCAGCCACAGACGGGCTTCCGCTCGGGCACGCTCAGCTACGTCGTGCCCATCCCGCGCCGCACCCGTGCGCGCTCGCAGCAGCCCCAGTCCCAGTCCCAGTCCCAGTGCGAGTCCCAGCCCTCGGACGTGCCGATGAAGTCCGAGCCCGTCACCGAACTCGTCCTCCCCGTCGAGATGGACGCGGAGCCGCTCCCAAGCCAGCGCGGCCGAAGCACGCGCACACACACGAGTAGCAGCAGCAGCCGGAGTCCCGTCAACGCGCTCCAGCAAAGCCAAAGCCAGCAGGGCGGGTACGTGGAGGGGTACGGGTTCGACATGGGCTCGGTCGTGCTGCAGACGCAGGCGCCGTTCAAGTGGGGCGACAGTCCCAGTCCGTGATGGGCTCCGTGGGACGGAATCGCGGTATCATGAGGCGTGCTTTCCCGGTACGTAGCATCGAGGTGAGGGCGGTTATCTTGCTTCACATACATACATCTATGTACAGTAGTATCGTCGGACCGATGCTGATCGACAATGGAAGTGGTAGACCTAATGGCGCTGTACGGTGATACGCGGACGCTGCACTATGGTTATCTTCAATACATTCTCATTGCTGGGTGACTTCGATATAACATATATACATGCCTGTGGGTGGGCGTAACGGCGACGTCGACTAGCGACGTACTGTACGAGAGCACGATACAGAAGAAACCACGACCGGAGACTGCACGTACATATAAGAGCGAGTTTGAGGCGTAGATCGGGGGAAAGTGCCAGGACCGGAGCAAGCAAAGCATGAGGAGTTTCGAGGCCATGCATGGGACAAGGAATAGCTAGGAGTGAGAGTTGAGGAGAACATCCGGAAACAGTAACAACACGGAGACTCAAACTGCACAGAAAACTGGGAGCAAATCAGACACATCAACTAACATACAAGACAGCGGGTAACGTGAAGAGCACAGATGCACACAGCAACGTTCAGATATACAACAGATCAGCAGCGAGCCACGACCAGTTCGTCACACGGAAATGATAGCACTTCAACGAGCCCGAGGCACTTGCCAACCTCGCGCTCTTACCTTGACCTCGTCCGTTCTCTAGTCTTCTCCTAGGACTGCGCGAAGGAGGCAAATTGCACTCCGGACAGTTGAGGACGCTCACCACCCGCTCGCCATGCTCTCCGCAACGGAGCGCGCGTCGTCGTCCACCTCGCCCCGACCAAAGTGCGCCCCATCCTCGTCGTCCATTTCCTCCGCCCACGTGCGGCGCGGTCCGGCGCGAGCGACGCTCGACGGACGGCCCCAGTTGTCACTAGCCGCCACGACCGAGCGCGCATCGTCCTCCTTGTCCTCGTCGCGGGCGGACACGCTCCAGCTGTCGTGGTTCCGGTGCGCCGCGGACGAGGTGACCGACGGCGCTTTGCCCCACGCGCCGTACTGCGACGCTCCGCGGGACTTGACGTGCGCCGTCCAGCCGTCGCCCCCGTCCCCCGCGGCGCTGCGCGCGTCGGATACGGACCAGCTGCCGTTGTTGCGGCGCGCGGAGGACGAAGTGACCGACGGAGCCTTGCCCCATGCGCCGTACTGCGACGTCCCGCGGGACTTGACGTGGGCCGTCCAGTCGTCGCCGCCCCCTGCGGCGCTGCGGGCGTCGGACACAGACCAGCTTTCGTTGTTCCTGCGTGCAGTAGACGAGGTGATAGACGGGGCCTTTCCCCAAGCGAGCGAGGTGTCCTGGGCTTTCCCCTTGTCCTTGTCCTTGCCCTTGCCCCTGCCCTTCCCCTTGCCGCCGGTAACACGAGCGTCGTCAGCTGCGCCCCAGCGGGTCTCGCTCTGATGCGGGGAGACCGAAGACGCATCGCCCCAGTTGGGAGCAGGGGTGGGAGCCATCCACGCATCTAACACGGTCTCATGGGTGTAGACGTCGGCGTCGACAGCGTCACCGGCATCAGGTTTGGCGGGGAGGATGGGTCCCCATGGGCCCTCCGAGACGTTGTCCCATGCGCCCTTCGCCGAACGTACATTTTCCTCCTTTCCGCTCTGGGATGGCGTAGGCGTCAGCTTGCCAGCAGCTGGCACGGTGGGAAAGGGACTCGTTGGACTGCCAGATGACACTCCGCGTGTGAGGTGGGGCAGCATCTGTCTGGTAGCGGACTGTACGGACGGCGGGGAAGCCCCAGGCTTCAGATGTGCCGGCAGGGCACGCATAGAAATAGGAGGAGCGCCAGGACGTAGATGCGGAGGCGGCTCACGGCTAGGCGCTGAGGGACCGGGGCGAGTGGCTGGGCTGTGGGGAGGCGGGAGGCCGTCCTTGGCCCTCTTCTGCGCGTTCTGCTCCCTCCTGGCGAGCGCGTCGGCGCGTGCCTGTTGACGTTCCTTCTGGCGTCTCTCGCGCTCGAGGGCACGCAAGCGGGCGGCGTATGTCTTGCAGATACCTTTCTTGCAGACTACGTTATGCTCCGGGCACAGCTCCGGGTTCCTGCTGGTGTCCACCTCGTCGTTCTCCTCCCCTTCTTCATCTTCGTCGTCGTCATTGAGGCTGTTGGTCTTACTGTCCATTTTTGGCGGGACGACGAACACAGCGTCCGCGCGAGGCAGAAGGAGCATGTCTGCTTCCCGTATTGGTATCGGTTCTGCAACATCATCACCAGCCACAGAACCATCCCCTACACTGTAATAGAATTCGTCGTCGTCATCCATGGAAAGGGCGGCGAACGTCTGTTCGATGCGTCCGCCGACCTGCACACCGCCGATAGGAACGTTGTCGGCCGGGGTCTGGGGTGGTATATCGTCGCCGCTGGTGGTCCCGGAGCTGGACGTCTCAACCGGAGAGATTTGCGAGGGCGTTCCGTCCCATCCATTGCCGCTGCCCTGAGACGGAGTATAACCTGGCACAGCACGAGCGATTCCTACCGGTAGACCGGGAGGGGTGAGCGGGGCGTTGGCGTTCGTCCCTTGAGTATGATGAGTGCATGAACTTCTCCCTACACGGGGGAGATGTACACTTACAAGCCCTCCGAGGAATGGCAGCTGGGGTTGCGTCACTGCGATTGCTTCCGGTGGATTGTGTACTCGTTGCAGGCGGGGGCAAGCCAGGCGGTGTAGCGGGTACGGCTATGTTGTTGGTGGTCGGCGCGTTTCTCCTAGTCCAAGACGTCACCTGTGGTTGCGGTGCCTTCTGGCGGCGTTTCCACTCTTGCCATTCCACCGTGCCGACTTTACAGGGGAATCAGCGCCCTAGAACCTCGCGACCGTGCTGAGCTGGAGGACGTACCGACAGGACTAGGTTCTTCTGGGGGCGCCGGGAAGTCGCCGCGCGGCAGAGGACGGCAGAGAGGGTTGTGTATGATGTCTCTCTCTGGAGGCACTTCGCACCAATGCGTAGGAGGGTATGGCGAGACAAACTTCGCGATACTGGGAGGAGCTGAGCTGAGGCCTCTGCTCACAACTCATTGAGCGCCTTACGCTTTCGACTTGAACCATTTGTCTTCGACATCGATCCGCTTCCAACCTAGGTGGGCGAATGAGCGAACGCGCGCTTCAATGAATCAATAGGTACGGCGTACCTTTCTTCTGCACGTCCCTGTCGGAATTGTATGTGCAGTAGAACACTTTGGACACGAAGCGGCTTTCATCGCCAGGCTCTACAAGAAACTCTGACCACTTGTGGGCACCCAAGAGACGCTTGAAGTCCGGGAAGTTCTCGTCAACCTCAATGATGATACTGCCGGGGGACTGAGAGTATCACACTCGCTCGTGAGTTCGCCGTCGTGTCAAAAAAATGTAACGCACCGTAGGCTTGTGATAGAAAGCCCATAGGTAATCAGGCCCCGCGATTGACCCGATCCAACGCGCGAATTCCCTGCGGTGCTGCTCGAGCTCCATGTTCGGGTGGGCAGGATACGGACCGACGACGGTGAGGAACTTGGCTCCGTCGGCGGGCGGCGGGGTCTTCGCGCGTTTAGGCATGTCGGCAGCGGTCCTCCCGTCGCCGGAGCGACGTGCGAGACGAATGCGAGGGTGTCGAGGGACTGGGGGAATAAATGGGAGATCAACCAGATGACTGCGGTAAAGAAGGTTGAGAAGGTGATTACCATTTGACGTGATGACTTGATACGGATCTAGTGACACTGTCAAGCCCGCTAATCCAGGCTACCTACGATGATCAATAGTGGCTTCAATGTCGGCTAGTACTACACCGCTCAATTATTCACTCCCAACGATACATCCTCCGGCTTACCTTTATACAACCACCATCACAGTGCCCGGAATACCCCTTCTCCACCGACATTCAATCTAAATGGCTCACCCTCAACGAGCAGCCTTGCTCAACGATTCAGCATCGTAGCGGCCCAGTGCCACGTACGAGAGTACATTTGGTTATGTCGAGTCGCGACCACGAGCACTTAGCCTGGTCTGCAGAAGCCCCAGAGCTCTCCCTTGAACAACTCTTCGGGGGCCGTGCGCGAAGACCGACTGCGTATTACCGGCCCATGCTAGTCGACATCTATGAATGCTAAACCTACGACTAACGGCTCCAGTTACTCGAGAGTCGTGTGCAGTGCGAACTGCAAACAGCTCTCGAGAATTCAAGTAGGGGCCACACACTGGTGCAACAAACAACTAATGACTTACCGCCCGTTGCAGGGGAGTAAATGCATGGGTAATGCCAGGGAACATTGCCGCGCGCAGTTGGGCTCTCCGGAATGTCTTCGCGAGATCCAGGGCCAATGGCAACATCTAATTTGTCCGCGACATCCGACGGTCACCGTGGCCTTGTCGGTCTCTCAGCCATAACTTGCAAGGCCCCGGCGGCGAGTGGTCGGTAGTGGCGCAGAAATAAGCAGCGACAGTGCCAAGTGGCTCATTCCCATATTCCTATTGTCCGCCGCTGAGTGGCGCATATACCCATTTCCGAGTCCGACACTTACGCTCTTTACCACCTCGTACGCACTCCGACTCCAGACAATGCGCCTTGGCCCTTCGCGGAGTTGCCACCGAGGCTTTGTGTCGCTCAGTCGTCGCTTTCGCGGTCGCTGCCGCTTTGACAAACCGCCATGCTGTGCCTTTCAAGACTAGACGGACCCGCTGCCGACCGCTGCATCACGCCTTTGCAGTGGCCGCAAACGCCCCGCTTAGTCCTTGCGCGATGCAGCGGCCCAAGCTGCAGCGGGGGTATATGAGGTGCTCCCTGTGGCACCTCCGCAGAGCACCCCATCGAGCACCCGCCCAACTCAAAGAGCAATACCGACCTCGCCCGCCATGCCCAAACGCGCACCGACGCCGCCTCCTGCTAATGACACGCGCTTCTTCACGGTGGTGAACCCGTACCCGGAGCAGCCGTACATGGCGCTCGAGGATAGCAAGACCTTCGCTCGCTGGATTGCCTGCATTATCGGTCAAGAGAATCTTCTCGCCTTCTACCATAAGCCCAAGGTATGGATAGTGAATATTTTGATTTGGAGAATAAGAAACTCACTCGTAGGGGTCAGTCGCCGAACGTAGTGATCGTTGAGACACCGAAGATCGGTCCCGACTTCGGACGTCTCATGGGAGAGCATCGTTGGCGCGACATCTTACGTCGTCCTACTGCCCATGAGATGCCAGAGGCGTCCTCGATATTTCCATGCACACTGACTACCACTAGAATGATGGAAAAGACGGGTATGTGGTTTCTCAATAGTAACAAACGTCTTTGTTGATTCTCGCGAATAGGGTGGATATGCCGCGACATCCCCTCGTCCTGGTTCAGAAAATGGACTGCCGAGCAGGATAGGCAAGTCACAAATCCTTCGAAGGCATTCGCGATGCTGACTGAGCATACGATACAGTCTAATAACCTATCCGTATCCATCGCCTCGCCACTGTGAGCCGCCGTCCGAAGACATTACCCGCTTTCCGCTTTGCCGCCCTATCCCACAAGCGCGCGAAGCCGGAGGATCACAAAATAGCGACACTCGCAGACCCATCCTACCGTCCACAGCCCAACGCGCATCGTCCTCAACCGAAGACCTCTCAGCGCTCTCCTCGGGCTTCTCCTCAGACGCCTGCAACACCGCAAACATCCCCTACCGGTTCGTCCCCGCCATTCACGGCTGCGACGTCCCGAAAGCCAGCGTCGTCTTCGTCCGCCCCGCCCCAATCTCCGCGACGACGCCCCCTGGCTCCTCCGATGCGGACGACTCGGACTCGGACTCGGACAAGGCGGAGAACAACCTGTGCGGCGCGCACGGCGTACTCTGCGTGAGCGGGATCTGCAAGGAGTGCGCGGCGCGCAAGCGTGAGGCTCGGCTTGCGGAACGCGCGCGCCAGCGTGGCGGACGCGGGCGCGGGCGCCGTTCTGACACCCCGCCCAAAGACTCAGGGGACCGGCCCGCGCGTGAGCACCGCGGCGCTCAAGGGCGCGCGGCTGAGATGCCTGCGCACCTCCGTCGGTCTGCTGCGAGCGAGGCGGGGGCTGTGAACGACCCGCGCGATAGGCTTCGTGAGGATATTCGTGTGGAGATGGCTGGTCGACGTCGGACGGGCGGGGCAAAGTCCGTAGCGTCGAGCGCGGCGCGCGCTATGCCTCCGCACCTTCGCTCGGGATCCAGCATTGCGACGAAGAGCACCCTTTCCGTCTCGAGTCCCTCCTCGGCCTCGGTATCGACAATCTCGTCCTCGCGCTCTGGCTCCGTGTCCTCCCACACCCTGGCATGCTCCGACGACGGCCTGTCCGAATCTGGCGACTCCAGCGCCCTCGCCTCGATTTCTGACGCTTCAGAAGACACGCACTCGGCCTCTGAGTCGCAGAGTGCAGACGACCGTCGGTGCTACGCCTCTGTGATAGACGTGAAGCCTCGTCCGTGGGGTACAGCGGCAAACTGGCGTGTGCGCCCCTCCGCGCCAGTTGAGAGCGACGCAGAGTCGGCCTCCACCGTGGCCACGGACGACGCCGCCGGGAGCCAACAAAAGCATGGATTTTCTCTGCGCCCAACGCCCGCGCCGCGTGAGCTACCGGGCCATGTGCAAGTGTTGAGGTCGCCTGAACGAGTGCGCGATTCCTGGGACGATGACTCCAGCGAAGATGAAGAGCCTTTCTGAGTCTTTTCCGATAGCCCAACTCGAACTCCTTTTGTACCACCGTTCTCTAGGTGTTATAACCTGTTTGGAAGGTCCATATGCACGTATGTATTATCTCATGTTCGTGCTGTATGCCGTAGCGTCCTGCCATAACATGCCCCAATGCCAATGAATCACCGTATGTTCTCCACATGTGCGGGTATACAAGCAGCTCAGAATGCAATGGCAATCACCACCTCTCCGCTACGCATGCATGGGCCTACTCGACCTCCTCTCCGTGGCTCTTGAGCCACCGACGGACGACGTTCGGCATCGGACACGCGGTGGACTCTCCCCGCCCGTCCGTGCGCTTGTACATGTCCCAGCAGCACTCGTACAGCTTCCGGAGTTGAGGGTCGCACTTGTCCGGGCTGTAGGTGTTCTTGTTCAGGCACGCCTGAAGAGAGCAAGCTGATGAAGACAACAAGCAACACGTCAGTCCGGTTGAAGCGATTCGCGGATTCTACTTCTATCGCTTTACCTTCCGCTTGACACGGTGGATCTGAGCTCGAGTCCTGGGTGCAGGACGTTGGCACTCGTCAGTACCGCGGTACAAATCTGAGGAGTACACATCGCCCACCTTAGCCATTATCACGAGAATCAAGAGTATGGAAGTGGTAGCATGTCAGGGTGTAGAATGTCCAGGAATTGTTACCGGTCGTAACGGTATAGGACTTGGTAGCAGCAACCAAAGCGTACTTACAGTGTTACACCTTAGGGAGGGACATGACGTCACCTACCACATTAGGCGCTCATCTACAGACCAAGAAGGCGTCTTTTTCCTCGACTTTTCCTCCTCTGGTCAGCCTCTGACTTCGAAGTTCGTCATATGCATATATGCTAAGAACCTCAACCAATCGTATAATTGTGTGAGAGGAACTCTACTTGATCATGGTCATGTCACGAGGTTTCAGTACTAATAACTCCAGCCTTGCGACAAAGGAGTCGAATTGAGCAATAACGCTCGAGCTCGTGTAGCGGCGTATCGCATTGGGTATCCTATTTGCTGCCTCACTTGCTCGTACCGCTGAGCCAATGGGATTGATGATGGCTGCACGAGCGAGGTCCGGGAGCCAGCGGCCAAAGACACCGCCTTCTCGCATTTAGGTTTTGCATCCAGACGACTTTGATCGCCTTGGAAGACCGGACAAGTCACGCCGTTGACTCAAATGTATGTACAATTTCTATTCCATCGACAGTGCCGAATATGAGGATGCCTCTCCGTGGTGCTCACGCAGCTGGGTGAGCGCTGTTCCAACGACATACCCGTAGCAAGCGCCCACCGGGCAGCTCGTAAAACGTAGCGTCAGTCCTCTAACCTACGCAGAGTCCGCAATGATGGAATACGTTCTGCATCATGCGGAGAGCCTCGCGACTGGCCGTCCGATGCGCGGTAACCGGGACGCCGGGGGGCCCGTTGAGACCGTATCACATCACCTCAAGTGGCTGAGGCGCACGGCTGTGGGCCGCATGAGGCGGTGATAGAGCAGGTCATATAGGCCTTTTATGCCCATGGCTGTATCTCTTCTCCTTTCGCTCTTTCCCCTTTGCTGCGCTTTCTCTTTTGCGTCCTTTACTCTCTTTGTTTCTTCACTTGGGTGCGGGCGAGCACGTCTTCGTAAGTGGGCTTCTTGTGATTCTCGGAAACCTCCATGGTAAGTGCTAGTATTCATCCGGCGCGGGGGCTCTCCACACTGATGCTGAAGGATTGGGCAGGTGTCTACAGGGTGGCGGACTGCATGCACCGTCATCGTCATTTTCATCGGGGCTGCTCTCCTCACGTTCGCGGTCTTCATCTGGCGGCGGCGGAAGATGCTGCGGCGCCCTGCTCCGAGACCGGAGATGCAACAGCGCTTCATGTCGTCCTACGCGTTCGACCCCGAAGCCCATACACCGCTGCTCTATTCCGAGGCCGCGCCCCCGTTGCCTCCCAAGACACAGACCACCGCCCACCATAGGGACCGCTCAGGGGACGTCGACGAGTGGGGCTTCAAACTACGTGTGCCGCCCCCGCGCGTGCCCGTTCCTCCGTTGTATCTCCCCTCCGAGCCCAAAGCGGACGAAGAGGGCGCTCGTCCGCGCAGTAACGCCGACAGTACGATTCCTATGCCGGAGCCCTCGGTCGTCCATAAGTTATTCACTCCGTCCACACTGTTGCAATTCCCCAAGCTCCAGCTCACGCGGGACAACACCCGGGTCGGCCGCTTTCCCTCCCTTCACATACAATTCGTCCGCGAGTCGAGCCAGGTCGTGTCCTCGCCCGCGGCCACCACGTTCCCCGAACCGGATAAGCGGGTGAGCTTACCGGAAAGCATGTCTTCTGTCCCTTCGACGCTCAGCCGACCGTTCGCGACGATGTCGAACTCGCCGCTACCGCCCGTTCCACCAATACCACCGATATCCCCCATCTCGATATCGCATGTGTCAGAGACCAGCGGCGCGCTGAGCACGCGCAGCGATTCCGTCGCGAGCGTCGGCCGCAACCTCTTCGCGCGCAAAGCGTCCGGGGAGGACGTCTCCGAGATCGGCTTCTCCCGCGCCTCGTCGCAGCAGAGCCGGCCACCACGCACCCCCATCCCTACAACCAACGGCGCCGCGTCCCGTTCCTCCAGCTCCGGTTCCAGACCGCTCGCGCACGACCCCTCGTTGTCGTTGTCGTCGGGCGCGCAGAGACAAGAGACGGCGTGGTCCCCGAACGTGATGGCGAGCTACTCGCCGTGGCAGGGCCTCGTGCGCGACAGCTGGAGCAGTGCCGGCGACTCGGAGCCGCTCCCCGAGCCGGGCTCCTCGCGCGCCGTCGAGTCACCGACGGGCCAGATTCGCGTGGCGGATGCGTGGAGGCCGATGCCGACGCTCGAGGAGGGCCCGGAGAGCGTCGTGGGCGCGCGCGCGTCGATGCCGCGGCCGCTGCCCGAGCCGCCTGCGAGTCCTCCCGTCGCGTCTTCGTCCCGAATAACATGATTTTTGGAGGCTCGGTAGTCTTTGGGATGGTGGTTAGTTGGGTGGTTTTCTATACTGGACCTCGCTACATACGTTGCGCACTCTGATGTATCTGCTATGAATCTAATCGGACACTTCGGACACCCATGCCTGTACTACCTAATTTTCCAACCCACGATTCGCTTGTTTCTCAATGAGCGAATCTTACTTAGAACATGCACGGTGTATCAAAAGTCTCCTGGAGCGAGTTTCCCGGACGACTGTAAATGGGCGCTCCGAGAATCCCGGGGACCGTCATCACCAGCGCCCTCGGCGCTCGAGCACTCTAACACTTTCCTTCCGCCTCCCATGGTCCTCCAGCTGGTCTACGGCGCGGTCACGACGATCTTGCCACCGAAATACTGGCCTCATGCGCTGGTGACTGGAACCATACTGCTGGTGTTCTACGCGTACGCGCAGGGTCGCCCGACGACGCGCGAGCGGGACTTGCATGCTCGGACTATACTCCTCACGGTGAGTGCTAACTTCCTACTCTTGGTTCATGTTACGACCGTCAAACTTGTGCGGGCCAAGGTCCGACTTTGGGTCTTATCTTGTCTCTTGCCCTTTCGACTCCAGCTCTGACCCTCCTGGGTCGGACCGGGGGGTCGAAATTAGCACGTGAGTTCGCGCTGCCTGTAGCACTTCATCTTTAGCCCGGTCAGAACCCCCGAGCCTGAACCCATCGCAAGTCTACAGGCGACAGCGCTACCTGCCGATCTTGGGTTAAAAAGTTAAGCTAGGTCTGACCGTAGGGTCGGACTGAGAGACAAAGGTTCAGGGTCACAAGGACATGTCTACAGTAGAGGCAGGCTCGGGTACAACCTCGTAGATACCTACTGACACATCTTACCAGGGACCGTTCACACCACTAGGCCTTGTGGCACTCACAGCCCTCGCGAAACGGGGCGCACACATCATCGCCTTGTCACCATACCCGCTCTCCCACCCCGTACCGTCTTTGCTACTCCCGCTCATTAGGTCAACAACCAAGAACGAGAACATATACGCTGAACACTGTGACCTCAACTCACCAACGTCGATCCGCAAGTTCTGCACATCTTTCCTGACAGGCCAGGAGACCCGCCTCGACGCTCTCGTCTTCGCGCACGAATATCCGAGCATTGGCAGAATATGGTTCCTCGGCGGGAAAGCACGCCGCGAGAAGGAGGAGCGTGAACGCGCTCAGCGCGAGGCTGCGTCCCTCGCGTCGTTCCTCCTAACTACTCTTCTTCTGCCCGCACTCCTCGTCGCTCCCGTCGAGCGCGACATCCGCATCGTCCACGTCGTCAACCCCTTTTACGCCGCAGCGCTCCCCGCCTTCCCTGCATTCCTCAATTCCACACCCTCTTCGCCTCCGGCGCCCCAGCCGCTGGTCATGTCCGAAGGCCTACGCGCGCTGCGCACCGTCGTTCTCACGAGACACCTCCAACGCATTCTCGACTCCCTCCCGAACCGCGCCGCCGACCCGAAGTCGAAGAGCCAGACCACACCACCCGAACCCCAGCCGTCGAATATCCTCTCAGTCGCTGCGTGCCCGGGCATAAGCCGCCGAGACACAATCGCGCCGTTCCTCGGAGCGACCGAGAATGGGTGGTCGCTCGCCTACCTCGTGCTCTTCCTCCCGCTTATGCTGGTCACGAAGACGCCTGAGTCGGCTCTCCAGACGCTATTGCACGTTCTATTCCTCCCGACCCCGCTGAAGCGCGCGCAGGCTAAGATCGATGCTGCCGCGGACGAAGAGCGGAAGGCGGAGGAGGAGCGTGCGGCTGCGGCCGCGGCGGCTGCAGCACAGGAGGAAGGGACAGAGGAGAAGAAGGCTCCGGAGCGGCCTAAGCGGGTGGGAAACGTCGAGGTGCTGAAGCCCGGTGCGCTATACCGCGAGTGCGCGGTGGTGCAACTCGACGTGCCGCGGCCGCCCGCGCCTCCCTTGGACGAGAAGGAGAAGGGGGCGAAGAAGAAGGGCAAGAAGGCCGCCGAGGAACCGATCATCGTTATGGAGGATGACGGAGAGTACGGAGGGGAGGCGGTGGGACGGGCGGTCTGGGAGTGGTATGAGGCACGTTTGAAGGACTGGGAAGCGCGCGATGCAGAGCGTGTCAAAGCTGAGGAGGCGGCTGCGAAGGAGAACGCGCAGGCTGAGGAGGCGGCGTCCGCAACAGGAGCACAGGAGCAGCAGCCGGGCCCATCGGAAGCGGTACGAGAACAGCAGGCGGCCGCCACGCCTGCGCAGGCGTCGTAGTAGCCTGTAGGATGATGTTTATATTGGACTTTGGTGGTGCGTCTACATTCTAATATATCAACGTTTGCTGTAAAACACCTACTCTATAGCCTAGATTGCTTCAGTTGAACGTGTAGGGCCTCGCCTCCATTCTGGACCCATCTCAATGGACTACGGCACCGATGGATCCCTTGTGCGGCTGTGTATCCTGCGATGATGTGTGGCCACTGCTGCGTATCATCGGACGCGATAGACGTCCTCTTCAAAAAGCCCACAGCTCGTGCAATGGTCCTCCGGTTGATCCCTCCCGTTCACGCCCCCTCACGCTGTCGGTCCTCTGGTAGGCCCGCCATTCACGACCTCTCTGATTCCTTTCGTTCTCCGTTGCTCGCTCGGTTTTGTCCTACGGCTAGACGCCTATTCAAGCCCACCGTCATGCGTCTCTTGTTCGCATCTGCCGCACTCGCAGCGCTGTGCGCTAGCTCTGTGCACGCCCAGAAGACCACCGAGAACCTGGTCAAGCCCGCCTCGAAGTCGGGGTCGCTGACCGGCTTGAAGTACACGAGTGTCGGTGCGACGGGCTCGTACGACCAGGTGACGAACATGGTCCCCGGGACGTTCCCGTCTTGCACCGTGAACCCGTCGTGCATCAAGAAGCCCAAGAAGATCAGTGGTACGTGTGCTTCTCCTACCTTCTGGGAGAGACCGATCGACGCCGCTCTGCGTGCTTCCGTGAAGCCTGTGTCGCATCGGACTGCCAGCAGCGCTCTATCTCAGACCTGCCTGTCAAACGAGGCAGTGCAGGTGCTTGACTAGGCCCCTCGAACAGTGCGACGCAATCGTCACTGTGATTCCCTCATTCCATGATTGCGATGATGATGCGAAACACACGTCCCGCGCACAGACGCTGACCAGTCTCCGTAGGGAAACTCGCACCGTTCAACGAGGAGATGACGTTCAACTTCCGCGGGCCGCTCAACCTGTACAACATCGCCGTGTACCAACCCGGCAGCGGAGCGAACGCACCGTGGACGCAGGTCAGCTCGTGGTCTGCGGGCAAGGCCCCGAGTAACCTGGTGTTCATGAACAACCTTGGGGGCGACAAGAGCGGCGAGTTCTCCAGTGAGCACTGTGTTTCTTCTACGCGCTATGGGGGCGCTCATGGTGGCGGTACATAGTTTGTGGCGGGAATAGCCAGTCGTTCGCCAACGGCGCATGGAATGCTGCGACGACCGCCGCAAACGCGGAGATTGCAAAGGGCTTCCTTGACGAGGACCATGAGATTGTAGGTGCCTCCAACCTGGATTGCCTGGAACGTCCTTCACTCTCGTTCTCCCTCAGAACATCATGACCTCGAAGACGTGCAAAGAGAGCGCATGCGACGGCTTCTCGCGCGGGACCGCGAACCACGGCTGGGGCGACTCGAAGATGCTCGTCGTCACATTCGACATGCCGCCCTCCAAGGACGCGTCGAAGGTGCCCGCGATCTGGGCGCTGAACGCGCAGGTCGTGCGCTCCGCCGAGTACGGCTGCAACTGCCGCGGCGTCGGCAGCCCCGGCGGGTGCGGCGAGCTCGACATCCTCGAGACGCTCGTCGGCGCGGACCCGAACCACGGCATCTCCGAGATCTACTCGGCCAAGGGCGCGACGGGCTCGGGCAACGCGAACTTTTTCGCGCGCCCGACGAAGGACAAGGTCACGTATGCGGTCATCTTCGACGTGGACACGGACAGCATCGCGATCCAGCGGCTGTCGACGTGGGACTACTCGGAGAAGTCGGTGACGAGGGCGGTCGTGGAGGGCTACTTGAACGCGCCTGCGATGGAGGTGTCGTTTGCGCATGGGGCGCGCCGTAGGAGTGAGCTGCAGAAGCCTCGCGGTGTTGTCGGTGGTCACCGGCGGCGCCACGGGATGTAAAGGCGGATAGCTTCCAACGAACCACGACACCCGTACGTGTACACGTATCCTGGCCGTTACGAGTGTGGGTGTTCCATATGCTTCACCTGCGTGCCCACAGGATTCGCCGGTATCGTGTCCAGGACGTCGGTTTGGAAGGTGAAGCAAACGGTCCAATACATTATTAATGCCAACGATACATAACACCCGGTAGCGAGCTCCGGTGCTACAAGTCCGACGCCAGTGTCCCGTTAAATAATACAGAGCGTAACAAGTGATGTGTGAGTTCCGATAGAAGTAGTGCTGTAATGCTGAGCCGATGACCAATGTCCCAAATGTCCTGATAGGCCGAATACGAGGAAAGTGTAAGATATGAGTGTGTAAGATGGATGTGTAGGATAAGGGAATAGGATATGCGCCGGTGCGTCCGTGAGGCGGGGAGTCGTCAAGACGTAAAGACGTCGCAGTCGTGCGCAAACGGCGGGACCTGCCGCCGGCATGTAGCAAATGTCCCAGTGGGCGTGGGCCAAGGAGGTCGAACGGAGTGCGGCGTTCAGTTGAAGCGCACACTGCGGCAGCGCTGGGTGAGCATGACGAAGTCCTCGGGGAGGAGCGACGCGCGGTTGTGCCGGCGGTTGCGCTGGCTCGTGATCGCCTTCCAGGCGCGGATGATGCGGCGCTCGATGTACTTCGTGCACGATACACTGGCGGGAGACCTATGTCAGCGCTGGGTCCCGAACCATCCATCCTGATTCGGATACTCACCGAGTGTGCTCGCGGGGGCCAAAAGAAACGGCAACGACACGAGAGGCCATTTTCGTAGGTAGTGTGGGTGGTGGTGGTGATGAGACGGAAGACGCTTGTGCAGGGGAGACCAGAGATGGAGACGTAGGAGCGGTCGAACGAGGCGGATTGGTATGGAGGACACGTAGGGTATGGTCGTCGCAGACGATGGGTTATATATGCACAAGAAGGTCAGAACAGGGGAAAAGGCGAGGG
Source organism: Trametes polyzona (assembly GCA_022606195.1). NCBI lineage: Eukaryota > Fungi > Basidiomycota > Agaricomycetes > Polyporales > Polyporaceae > Trametes > Trametes polyzona. The sequence continues at coordinate 706,923 of JABYQF010000015.1, forward strand.
ACGACAGAGCGCAGGCCACACCGCGCAGCCAAGCGACCGCGCTTTATACCCGCGTCGTTTGTACGTCGGAGTACCTAACATCACGACCCCCACACAGCGTGCCCTCCCGCGCGCTGGGGAGTACAATGGTTGCCGCTTGCGGATAGCCCTGCCGCCCACGGTCGCCAAACATATCCCTCGGGGAGGGATACAGCCGAGCGGGAGAACAAACGTCAGCCACACAGGACAATAGCACCTATGGGCGTCTATTCGGCGACATTGTCCTCCGTCGCCCAAAGAGGAAATGTTTGCATCCTGCATAGGATGAGCGTGCCGCCACGCACAATAGGCCTTTCGTTTGCGCCTAGCTACTCGAGTGCTTCGTTGCATACACGCAGTAAGCGTTTGAGCACATCTACTACGGACGCAGGAGCTTGCGCGCTGTTAGTATCCGCTCCTGCAGCACGATAGTTGAGAGACCTCACCGGCACAGAAGAAATGACTCCATTACAGCACATCGGTTGCAGTGTTGTGTTCGGTCACCGTCTCTTTGGGAAGCGGTTCATATCGGCGGTCAATATAGACGAGACAGCAATAGGATCCGTCAGGTATACTCATGAACAACAGAAGAGCACAGTAGAGAACAGCAGACAACAAGCCAGTCAGTCGTAAGAGGAGTCGTGATAGTCGTGAGCGTGCGTGGTCGTGAAGGGAGTCGTAGCAACAGACAGACAACAAGACACTAGCAGGATACTAAGTAGGCCATAACTTCAGCGTCCATCCAGATAGAAATGGAGAGATATCAAACGGCGAGGCCTACAACCCCCGGAGCCGGGCTACCTCGGCGCGCGAGCGGAAGGGCCGGAATACGGTGCCGTCCACCGACGGTTCCGCGCCGTCGGTGTGGTAGGAGGAGAGGCGGGGAGCCCAGGAGGACTGTACCGCAGGGACGCGAATGCCGGTCCCGAGACCGGCGCACCCAGGCTGGGCGCTAAAGGAGCAGGAAGCACGATCTGTCCCCTCGTCGGCACGAAGCGATTATGCGGAGGAGCATACTGCGCGGTTGCCATCGAGTTGCGTCTGGGAGACCCGCGCGAGTATGACGGTGCGGCGCGCTGCAGGCGTGGCGGGGGCGAGGGTAGTGGCGCTTGTGGGGGAGACCGAGAGGGCTCCGGAAGGTATTGTGCGGAATCTCGGCGGTGAGAGGAGCGGCGTCGTTGGTTGCGCGGCTCATCGTCTGCCCAGACAGCGGGCATTGGCGATTCATAGGAACGAGGAGAAGGATGGTATGGCGGAACTGGCGCAGGAGGAGCGCTGGATGGAGCGGTCGCAGCTGCAGGCAGTCTGGACGGTCCGGAGTCGGACTGACGGACTACAACGGGAGCAGAGGTAGGGATAAGAGTAGGGTCGTTCACAAGCGGTGTGTGAGGGAGATCCTTCGTCTTCATCGCAATCTCGGGGTGTGGCCCCAACTTGACATGTTGATGGTGCGACTGCGAGGACGACGCCCCTGCGGAGAGTGCTTCCGCGGAGGATGAAGGTTCGACCGATGCAGCGAAGGCGCGGTTCAAGAAGCTGTCAGTCTGCACAGAATCCGAGCTGGGCGTCGGCAATGGAGTGAGCAGGTCCGCCGGCGGCGCCAAGTGAGGCTGGAATGGCCACGTGGGGCCCGTCGCGGTGGCGGCGGCGGTGAGCTGAGGCACGATTGGCGGGACACCGCCAGCATCAGGGGAGCTCAAAGGGCTGGGGACATCCGCGAAGGACGCGGACAGGAGCGGGGAGGACAACACAGGCGGTGGCTTGCGCTTCACGCCCTGGGTCTTTTTCCTGCTTTCGCGGTACGTGCGGATAGCCGAGGGCGGCGGCGGGTCGTCATAGTCTTCCTCCTGTACATTTTGAGTCAAGGGTGTAGCCCCGATGCTCGTCGGTATGTCTTTAGAGCGCCGCCGAGTGGATAGCCGGCGTAGTGCATTGGTGACGCCGCCAGGAGCACTAGCGTGCGGATGTTCATTGTCGTCATCCGCACCCGATTGCGAGAGACGATTGTAGGCGCGGCGCCACCAAGACGGCTGCCGTTGTTCGTGGCCATGAGCAGGACCGGCCTCAGCATCCACGACAGGGGCGTACTGAGCGCTGCTAGCATGTTTGTCTGCAGCACATGGATAAGTATGCTTCCACAAACGGGACAATCACACTGACCGCGCAGGGTGTATCCACGCTTCGCAAGCTCGCGATCAATCTGCTCACCCAACCCTTCGCTCTTCTCCCGACGCGGCTTCGCCTGACATCCCAACCCGTACACGTAGTCGTCGCCGACGCCTAGCCACTGCCGCTCGTCGTTCACATGCACTTCCTTCTCGACCTTCACGTTGACGCTCAGCTCCTTCTCCGACGCACGCCTCGGTGTACCCGATGCAGACGCATTCGCCTCGCGGTAGATGGCGATCCGAGAACGGCCAAAGACGTCCTCGAGGACCGCCTCGCGACGCGCTTGCGGGTCCGTCTCGCGCCCACGGCTTCGGTGCACCATGTACACCAAACCAGCCCAGATCTCGCGGCCCGTCTCCTTGAAGCTCATCGCGTGTACAAGGGAGCGCCATCGCGGAGTCGGCGCGTCGGGGTCGTAGTACGGCTTGTACGAGAACGCCTTGATGTGCAAAAGTGCAAAGCACCTGGTACGGGCGGTCAGATTGGTCGGGCGTGCGTGTACTCGAGGAGGCCTGAACGTACGCCATCTCAAAGGTCTCTAGGATAGCACCAATGCCGATGTTGATGTTGTCGGCGGTCATGTACTGGGTCTGCATATGCGTGTCCGTCAGCCCATCTGTGGTGCGCGTAAGGCAATTCATCACAAGTACTTACATCTTTGACCACACCGAACAGAGTGAGGACGGAGAGGAACGTCGCTTGCCAGAAGGTGAGGAATACTGCGGGTATATGCGTCAGGAACTATGCGCCCTGGCAGGAACTCCGAAACGGACCGACTGCCTTGATGGCGAAGAGCTTCAGAAGGGGCTTCTGAGGTGCAAGCTCCACCTTGACGGCCATATAGAGCTGGATCAGGCAGTACATAGCGATTGACACCGAGATCGATACAATAAGGGTGATCTGTGGTACGCTCAAAGGTCAATACCAATGCTTGCGTATCAGTGGAATGCTACACACGTAGATGTGACCCCAACCTGGGCTCCAGGAGTCTTCACAATACAAACCTACGTAGTCCAGAATTACAGCGGCAAGCGTCGTGCTAAAGGGAAATCTGCTGTTAACGGGTATGAAACGAGCTTCCCTCGCAGCGACTCACGTCGGCCTGATCACGCAGTACTGCAGCACGCCCCACTTCATGAGTTGCAGAAAGTAGAGTCCATCCTATCGGAACACATCAGCGCACGTTCCGCGAATGCATCTACGAGACGGTCGCACCTCCGGCCTCCAGCGCACGAAGCCGAGGGGAAGCATCCACTTTTGCGGGGGTTCGCCTCGTCTGCGTCTGCGCCGGTCGTGTTCACGCGAAAGGCCATTCTGACGTAGCGTTAGCGAGTTGTAGGGTATGCACGCACAATGTCGGGAACCACGGTGCGCATATATGCGGTTGAGTCGGGCTAACCTTCCGGAATATCTCCTTCTGCACGTTCGGATCGGGAGAAACATAGAGCAGGAGAAGGTAGAAGAACGCGGTAAGCACGGTGGACTCGTAGCAGTCGCGAATGAGGAGCAGCGGCGTTGAATGGTTCTGGATCGATTCGGTCAGAACGGATGAAGTAGCGGGCACAGTATTGGTGCAAGACCGCGTACGCACCCACCAAAAGTACGACGCTAGGCTGATGACCGCATATAGTGGTACCATGAACAGGATGCGAACGATATCTAGCAACGATCATATGGGTCAAGTCCTTGCGTACTTCTGCGAGCGTTTCGACCTACAGCGCTGCTCATATTTCTGATACATCGAAGGCGGTCAGCATTTATCATCGTAGGCGGCCTACGACCTGACATACATTGTGGTACGACCGTATATGCTTGTCGATGAGCCAGAAAGAGACGGCCATGGCGACGAAAGTGAATATGGAGGACACGATCCAGCCAATCTACATGGGCCGTGAGATCGACCAGTACAGAGCTGAGCTAAGGTGTACACTTACATGGTGCGCTTTCGTCACGCGAAAGGGTCCACATCTCAATGTCCCGAGTACTACCATTACAATCGACGGGCGTACCTTGGAGCACCAGCTTGCCGTTCTGGATCAGAGAAGGGCTGTCTTGGGGAGCTCGCCCTGCATGGCACCGGCCGTTCACAATTTCCGCCATGTTCGTGTAGGTATCAAAGTTGCCAAAGGTTCGAAATGAATACAGATAGATGTACAGAGCGCTAGTCGTGATTGTCGTTACAGGTACGTGAGCAGAAGGCTAGAGGGAAATATGGGCAACAGGTTCGCGCGATAGATGGGAGGCTCCGACCGAGTTCGCGCTTGCACTCGCAGACACGCTCCAGCTGAGAGTCGTCCGTTATAGACCCGTAAGACCCAGGGTACGCAGCGCCGGACGCGACCAAGAGGCGACCCTCGGCAGGTGGTGGTGGTGGGAATGAAGCCGAGCTTGGACTGGGACGGGGCGCGCACGGTCCGAGTCTATGACGGGGATGGTGCTACAGGTATGGAGATCTCTTTGCAGTTCTCAGATTTACGCACCAAACAGGTCTCTGTTAGTATATCGGTTAGTACACGCGCCTGTCACTTCTGCTGGCCGCGCGAAAGCGGGGTTCGACTCCCCGACAGAGAGCTTTTTGCACTCCTTTCGGTCCGGAACATGATGAGTAGTATGGCTCTCGAATCCTAACATTCGCACAGATATCCGAAATCCATAGGTATCTTTACACACTACAGTTCAAGTATCCTATAGTACACACCGTTCGTAGAGCGACGGTCAGGCCTTGCTCCCGGCGGACTCCGCAGTTTGCAGGGCCCATGATTGTATTTCTTCCAAGGGTATTTGGGACCAATGAGCGAGAGCCTGTCAGGCGTCGGTGTAAGTAGCTAGTAGTATACCGTGGGTAAAACGAGAGGCAGCATACTCGGTCCAACGTATCCAACAGCTTGAGTGCCTCAGCATCCGCCTCCTCCTTCTCCCGGACGTTGTGCTCCATCTGCGATTGGAGCTGTAGATTCTCTTCTGTGAGCTACGAGGCCAGTGATAGATGTCAACAGTTGAAAAAAAGGCAAGAACGTTTATTTGGAAATAGCACCTGAGTGAGCTGAGCCCGGAGATGGGCGCGTTCCTTCTCGAGCATGGGTACGGTCCTCGCCCTGACCGCGGCCCGAGGCTGGAGATCTTCCCTCCAGACATCCTTGCCGTCGTAGCCTGTTTGCTTTCTTGCGCGGGCGGCGGTCACGACCGCGTGTAGATTGTCAAGATTCTCCTTGACGTTGTATTTCTTGAACAGCTCTTCGCAGTTCTCCTGTGGCGTTCATACTGTGTTAGCGGCACGCATCTCACAATGTGTGTAATGGACTCGTGTGGACAACGCACCGTGATAGAGGACTCCAAACGGCTGGAGACCAGGTTGAAGATGGTAGCGGCGTTCTCGGGCTGCTCATCACACCAAAGGGAGAAGCATTCCGCGAAGTCCTCATAACTAGCCACAGCACGAGTGAGCCTTCAACATAGGCCATACCAATTCATCACTCACGTCCACTTATGCGCCGACCGCTGTATGGCGAGCTGGAGCGCGGAGTGAAAGTACGTCCATCTCTTGCTGCCCGCTTGTGTCGACGCGTTGGAGGCCATGGTCAAGACGCGTGGCGGAGTTTCAACGCGACCGCGGACGCGTTGTGGCGCGCGTCGCGACTCGCCACCGACGCGTTCTCTTGGCGCTAGCGGCGTCCTCGCGCCTGCAAGCATGCGCTCACCGTTCACCCGCCCACCGACGCCAATTCCCGCCCCTGGTCCGTGCGCGCGCCCTCGCGGTATATAACCTGTCTGCGAACACTGAGGCACCTCATACTTACCTTGATGGCACGAGCCCCTTCACGTACCAGGGTTCGTGGGCCGTGGGGGCCTCTCATAGCACGGCGACCCTGTCCTCAGGGGGACCCTGCGGTTTGTATGGGCTTCGGCTCATGCACCGTCCCAATATTTTCCTGTCCCGCTTCGGCCCTCGGGCTGGGCGGGCCTTTTTCATGTCGGTCCTCGGCGCTAACCCTAACCCTATGTCACCCCAGTCATCAGACTACTCGCTCCTATTGTGTTCTTATATGTTACTTACTGAGCTCATTGAATGGTTATATAGGATTATAGCGATGCGCCTAACCCGATTAACAAGTGAGAATGCTTCTATCGAGCAAATGCGAAAGTAGCCTGATGATGGTCCCGTGAAGCTGATTACCCCCCGCTAGCGCCGTCTCGGATGCGCATTGAGGTTCAAACATGCAGGTCATGTAGGATGCTGTACATGTTCCCCGTAAGTCATAAGAAGTTAAAAGGTGTGTAGGTTATCGATACTTGCTATATCACCACTTACTCGTAAGGAGCTCATCCACACATTTATGGATGGATATCGATATGTTCGGTGCTTCGACCGTCGGCCTTACAATATCGAGACTGCACACATAGGGCCGAGCCGAGAGGGCTTCGCATGGGAGGACTAAGAAAACAGTGTATAGAGTATAACACATACACGCGGGAAGACGGGCCAAGAGCGTGCGCGGTAGTGGCGACGGACGGTAAGTAACTAGAGGGGAGTGGTATGGATGGGGATATTAAGTACACACTGCCGCCGGGCACGACCCCGCCCTCCCGGTCGCGAGGCCGGGCAAGGGTCCATCGTCGTTCGCGGTGCTGCTGCCTGCAGTCCCTGTGGATATCAATAGACGGAGCCATACGTACGCTATCTGTAGACGAGTGAGGGGGGTGGGAAGCAAGGAGGGACTGTCCAGCTGACGCCAGGGCCGTGCAAGCAGGCTGCCGCTGACGGAGGTCATGGGGGAAAGGGTGGCATGGGATATCGATGGGCAAGGAGGGTGTCTGTGCACTTCGAGGTATGTGGGGTACATCAGGTATGTCGGGGACTGGGTAAGCAGCGGAACGGCGGGTACTGTGTATGCGATGGAGGGCGGCCAGGTAGCTAGGGTATGCTGAAAGAGAGCTCTGCGGGGCTGCCAAAATTGACATTCAGCACAGGCGGTTCGGCAGGCAGTTTGGGCGGTAGTTCATCCACGGAGTCCCGGAAGAGGTTTTCTTCCTCCTCGTCCTCTTCGGGGATGGGCTCGTCGAGTTCCAACTCCTCGTGCTCTTGCTCCGCGTCGCCGTCCGCCTCGTGTTCGACATCATTGTCGAAGATGACGTGGAACTGCGAAAACGATGAGCAGCCGAGACACCGACGGGTGGTCATGCAACACTTACATGAGCTATAAGCATCTTTGTGACACGATGGCCAGCGGCCATGTTGGAGAAGAATGTGCCAACATCGCTGTTCGTCGAACGCAGCAGGTTGGGACTGAACACCGTTGCCAGCGACTCAGCCGTCATCTGGTTGCTCTCCTCAAAGTCGGTGACCCTAGAACCATGTGAGCGAGGGATGTGCGCGGCAGTAGAGACTTCGTACCTCTCAAGATGCTCTACGATACGCTTGAGCAGGTCGAAGTTGGAGCCCGGGAGGGAGCGCACGATCTCCCTCACGTTTGCTACCTTCGTCTGGAAGTCGACATCATCGCGCCCAGTAGCTGTAGGCCACTCGTCAGTCGTGAAGGTTCCGTCGTCGACCACGATATCACACACCTGCAGCGTTGAGAATCGCGCCGTAGGTTTCGGCCGGGAACAGACCCCCGGGCAGCACACGGAACCAAGACTTGATGAGGTCGCAAACCGCATGAATATCGGTCTCTCGGGAGATGGGCCATTCCCCTATCCAAGCAACGGTCACCACTGGCACGGTCACAGTGACAAAGCAAGCACTTGCCTCGGTTGAGAGCATCCCTCAGAGTATTCACCTCTGAGTGCGCTCCGGCGATGCGGTCTGAGATCGGTGTATTAGTCAGTTCGAGGATTTGCATATGGAAAGGAAGGGACGTACAAATGCCGACTTCAGTCAGACCACGTTGCTCGACCTCATTGATCAATCGTTCGAGGACAGAAGGAACGGTTCCTGGATGCACTTCTCCATCCGGTGACTCGCGCTGGAGCAAGAAGTCTAGCTCCACGCCGAAGACTGTATGCAACGCCACACCACGTCAGTGTCAATGCTTCATCGTTGTTCCCATGTATGCAACTCACCAGCTTGCGGGTCGCGCGTTGCCACGGCGGGCTTAGTGAGGAGATGCTCTGCGAGTTGCGGCTTCGCGTTCTGCCCGAGGTACGTCAAACGCCTCTTGGCAGTCATCTTCGATACACGCTCGATGGTTTCTGTCCATTTCTTCATCTCCTGTTGGCTTGCTGCCTGTAGGAGATAATGGCCTCCATCTTCCGAGTCGATTTGGAAGACGAACGAGCGCTCGTTATTGATGAATTGCGCAACGCGTGCGCCGACAACGCTGAGCACGAGCGATGGCTTGTGGGACGGGACGAAGTCGAGTTCTGCGGGCGTGCGTTTCACGGGGCTACCTGAGAGCGTGTCGGAGGTGAACGCGCTCGAGATGGGTCGCATAAACTGGAAGAAGGCGGAGGACATGCTCTTCTTATTCCGATGCTGCTTCGGCATTACCGGGTTCGGCCGTCGCTGGTTCATGGCCCTGTTGAGTTGTTCCTCCCGTCGATCGTGCCGCATCTGCTCCTGCCGCTTCTCCTTGCTGAGTCGGTCGCGCCACATGCGATCACGCCGATTCTTCTCTTGCTGCTGCGCAACGAGCATCTGGAATGGGCGTTGGTTCTTCTTCCCGGTCGACACACTGGCCTGAGCCGCCTCGCGATATGCGTCTTCTCGGATGGCTCGCAAGTCGAAGTGGACTTCACCCAGCTCCTTCTCCATGTTGTTCAGGCGCTCGAAGTCACGTCGGTCGTTCTCACGTCGCCGTTGCCTACGACCAGCCGCAGCACCGGATACACTGGCAAGCAGCGTCTGTAATGTCCTGCGCAGCATGTCAGCGACTGATGTCGACAGCTGCCTTCATCCGTATAGCTCTCACCTGCGCTTCTCGAAGTTCACGAGAGAAACCGGCTCTGCGGCAGGCGACTCCAGGACGTCCGGTAAGCTGATGATCTCGAGCATCTTCTCCAAGAGCCAGCCAATATCGGGTGCGAGAGGCCCACGCGAAGACGAAGCGTTTACGACAGATCTTGCTAGATATGCCATAAGCGTGTCGCACCCCGTCCCACGGGCGACTGCGACCCCCTGCCATGCACGATGGTAGCTCCTGCTCTCGACGCTGAGGACCGCAGACGTGATGATCGCCTCCACGAACGAGCGTACGCATGGACGCTCCGCAAAGGGGTCGTCTAAGCCCTCACCATCCGCGTTGCGACGGCGACAGACCTCGATCGCGCGGAGCATGAGCTCCATCCGCTGCTGACGGGCCTGTATGCCGATCCTCAGCGCGACGAGCTTCGAGACGAGCCATTTCCGCAGGATACCGAAAGCACGGATACAGCTCCGCACAGCGGGAGGGAGTAGGCGGTAGAGGCTCTCTTGCGCGAGTTCGGAGATGAGAGGGGACGGCTCGACCTCGAGGATATAGGAGCTCATTGATTGGATCTCGACTTCATCTGCGAGGGAGCTGGGATCACGGGCAAGGAACCAACCTGTGCGGTCCGCCGACTGGATTTCGAGAAGATCTGCGGTTACAAAGAGGTCCTGGGGGCGCGGAGTAACTATCAGATTGCCTTCTTACGAGCGATAGGCGAGCAGTTTCGCCGCATTACGCACCTCCTGCGTGACGTTGCGCAGCGTAGCGGACGCCATTGAATTGAGGTTGTTGACAAGTTCCTCCGGGTCCAGCTGGTCGATATCAGGAAGGTCTGTCCCATAACTGACCGCACCCATCTCATCTGTCGAGCTGTCGGACACGCCAGCGGTACGCGGGATAGGGCGCATTGTCTGCGAGAGGAATGACATGTGTAGCGTCTTGCGCGCCAGCTCGAGCGCTTTCAATGTCTGACTAACATCGGACTCCGCCTCCGGCCCTGCTGACTCCAGCAGTTTCTGCTCCGTGGGCTGGCTGAGGAAAGCGAGGAAAGCGTCATACAGCCCAGCGTCGTCCAAAGCGTCCTGCGCGCCTCCACCTTGTGAAATCCACTCGCCCATAGTTTCCAAGACCTCCAGACGGAGTCGGACGGCGTGCGAGATCTCGTCAGGCGTGAGTGTGCGGCCGGCCGAATGGGCGCCAATGTACCGCTTCTTGAGAAGCTGACGACGAGGAACACGTTTGAGCACACGCAGCGAGCATTCCATCATTGCAGTCACGCACCTCAAACAGCACCTGGGGCTTCAAAAAGCTGCGGAAGTTGTTCCACCACACCTGTGAGAAGTCGTCCATGTCTACCCGCACCTCCCTCGTCTTGCGATCGGTCAGCGGCATTTCTCCATTGTCGTCCGCTACGGAGACCGAAACGCCTTGCAGGCCATGTACCAAGACGTCGACAAGACGCTCCAGTGTCCCTGCCTGCACTACAACCCGAAGGGGTCGCTCAGAGGTGACCTCGGAGGCGACAAGGCTAGTCCGCTGTGACATGGACGGCAGTGAGTTCCTTCGGACCATACTCGACTTGCGCTCGGTACCATGACCATGGGAAGAGCCGGGGGTGACCCGGATCGATGGGTTCCTGCTGAATGACCTCTCCAAGGTAGGGGTGTCGGGGGCTGCCGAACTGGGCGGACGAGAAGGCGCTCGTGATGCTGGTCGGGAGGAAGGCACGACGTCCCCTCCAGGTTGAACCAGAAGCAAGAGCTCGCCGTTGAACACAGGTATTACCGTACCGCCCAAGTCCAGGCCTCCAAGTTTAGGCCGCTCGCCCTGCGACGTTCTTTCGCCATCCAGGTGAGAGCGAAGATCGCGGATGTCTTGCACGTTGACCCCGGATGCGGACGCGTTGCTTTCTAGCCGGCCGCGAACAATGTGCGAGCGGTTGATGAACGACACTGCTGGGAGCGGTTCCGGGAAGAGAAGCGCTACCAGTGGGTGGACCGACGCTTGTTGCGATAACCGCGACCAAAAGTACGGCTCGAACATGCCTCTGCGGCGCGGCTCGGCTGCGGTCGAGAGCGACATAAACTGTTCGATTCTGGAAAAGCAGTGGCAGTTAAGCTCTAGTACGCATCCAAGCATAGGTCCTGACGAGACCGAAACCGACCTCAAGAACTTCGCCGCCAACGCGCGGCCGTCGCCGTCGGAGGCCAGCGTCTGCCAGTGCTTCGCGAGCACGTCCACTCCGGGGTTCTCAGCGGCAGTAGCGTCGCTGCCGGCGATCTCGCGTCTCGTCGTACACAACGCAAATGTAGTCCGCAAGCCATCAAACTTCTCCCGCACCTCCCGGAGATACTGGACGATCCACTCGTCACCGTCGCCACCCCTCGCTTTGTCCAAAGCTTCGCGGATGTCGTATTGGACGTCGCCGGCCCAGGGGTACGTCAATGCCGCCGTCGCGGTCGGTTGGTCGCCGCGCACGAGGATTTGGACCCAGGACTGCACGACGGATAATGCCTCGGGATCGACGCGCTTCCATACTTTGTCGAGTCGAGCGATAGGGCGAGCACAGAGCGCCGCCATGATCGCGCGCCATGAGCATTCGTCGCCGTGCCGCCGTGCGAGTTCGCCGACCCTCGTCCATGCGGAGATCACGTCCGACCGTGTGTGGGTGCGTGAGGTCGGCCGGTCGTGATTGAAGAGTTGGGACGAGGTGCCGTGGGTATTCCCTGGGGGCTCCGGGACTAAAACTTGGATCAAGACAAGGCGGGTGAGCCAGTGCGGCCGGTCGTCGGAGCCAGTGAATGGTAGGATGGCCGACGGTGAGGACGTGGGCGGGCCGGTCTCCTGTACGCCAGGACCGAGCACCAAATCGGCAGTGAAGTTGTCCGGGACCTTCTCAAGCGCAGTCTGTTGCGCGACGGATAGGGAGCGGGCAATGAGCGCGGGATCCAAGCTGAGCAAGACGTCCCGGGAAAGACCCTCTTCATCTAGCGCCAGGCGCAGCGCATCCGGTGAGAGAGACATTGGGTGTGGGGCTGGCGGAGACGATGTCGCCTTCTGCGGAGAGCCTTCGCTGAACGCTTCGGTAATGGATTGCATCCTACCCTGACCTGGTCTGGGAGAGAAGGCACCCAGGTCGGGCGATGCTTCCTCAGCTCCGGAGGATGTCGGGAGGAGCGGAGAGGGTGTGTGCATCGCCATCATCGAGCTCGAGGCGGGAAGACCGGACACCTTCGACGCTGCGGGAGAAAAGTTCGGGATTGTCTCCCGTATCCACGCATCCCACGCCGCCTGGTTCTCGGGACCGCCGTGGTAATCGAGATACCGTGCGGCAAGCCATTCCAAGCGCGCTATCTCTCCCGCCTTCGTGTCTTCGGTCGCGCCATTGACCAGGTTGGTGGAGCAGCGCAGGAACTCAGCCTCGAAAGCGGCTTTACCTATAAGAGACGGTAAACTCAGTACGATGGCGGCGGCGAACTCGCGCCATGCAGGCCTGTATCGAGACGTGTCCGAAGAGTCTGCGACCTCTTGCCTATCACCAGTACCGCCCTGGCCCTCACCTCCACCGGAGACGACGAACGTGGTGGCGAAAACGGCTTCGTGCACCAACGCTTCCGTCGTCCCCTTCTCCACCTCAGTGCCGACGACGAGCGAGGGATGCGTGCCACGCCCCCAGTATGCTCTGCGCCGGAGCACCTCCTCCCTACCCTTTCCCTTCCCACCCCCGCGCCCACTCAAGTCCATTTCCGAATCGTGTAGGTCCACCCCGACGTCTTGTCCGTCCGCACCTTCCACGACGGCAACGAGCTCGGTAGGAAAGAGCTCCTTTATAGCAGCACTCCGGTCGCTGGGCGGCTTGTAAAAGTACAACTTCGAGCCCTTGAGCACGAGCTTGAACGGCTTCCAGCCCTTGGCGAGCACCGCCGGGGCCCCGCCGGCCATATATGCGTGATGCGCACGCGTGTTGAGCATCGCGGGCGAGAAGTCTGTCATCCGGTTGATGAACCCGGAGTGGTAGACCACCTGCGAGATGCGCTTGTCGCCGCGCCCGTTGGCCTGATCGGGCTCGACGATCGTAGGTGGTGCGAGGAGGGAGGACGACGCGCCGTGACCTGCGCTGCCGTCCGGTACGTACGTTGCAGAGGGCGAAGTCTTCGCACTTGGACTTCCGGCACCGAAGCCGAAGGGGAAGGGTGAGCGAGAGGAGGGACCGCTCCCTAGGGAGCCCTTGTCGCGTTCCGGATCCCTCGATTCGGAAGAAGCAGACCCCTTGCGTTTCGGACTGGGTGGCATTAGACCAGCCTTCTGGGCGGATAGCTTAGAAGGCAAGCGTGGTGTAAACGAATGCGAGCGTGAGTGCACATGAGAAGACGTTGAGGACGCGGGCGTGAGAGGTGGCGTAATGGGTGATACGTTCGAAGAAGGCGGTCCGAGACGCGTGTTCTTCGGCGGCGAAGTTGACACATCGCCAGAGATGACCGGAAAAGGATAGTTCGTGTTGAGTGAGGAGGCGGATGGAGAAGGAATGGGAGATGGAGAGGCCAAGCTGCTGCTGACGCTATCGCTACGATAACTCTTGATCTTCTGGTGGAGCGTCGTATCAATCGGAGTCAGCGCAGGGGACGATGCGGAAGCGGAGATCTTCCCCAGATCATCCGCTGACTTAGACCAGGGTTTCCGCGACATGTTGCGCAGGTCACCGAGTCCCCGAGAAAAACCTGGTTGTGGGGGAGAGGATGGCGTTCGAAGAGCGTGTGGTCGCGAGTCCGGGACAGCAGAGGTTGTCCTAGCAAGCGAGAGGTCCATAACAGATCTGTATAACCCATTAGCACAAACGTTTGAGGGACGTTCAGTAACTTTCGCATGGTTGGTCCAGGCATCAAGCAACATGTATTCTCATCGCGGGGAAGCTGTTCTGTTGATATCGCTCGTAGAACGTAGGTAACCAGATGTGAACATCCCATCTTGTTCGCGAATGAGGAGCGATACACTGACAACAAATAGCCAAACCCCACCAGGCGTTTACCAATAAGTTGCATGAATAGTTCACTGTTCACTTCGAAGGAGAACTGCAATGTGGACAACCCAGAAGTACTCACCTGCTAGCCCCAGCTAAACCGCCTCTATCCGGAGGAATCAAATTGTCCATAATAGGCCTCGGGTCCGTAGGATGCGAAATCTTGTGTTTGCGGGATGAACTGGTGCTCGATCGCGGCTCTGAAGAGCTCACGGATGAGCGTCCGCCGCTTCCTGATGTTGAACGATTGAACCATTTCGTCGGTTTCGAGAATAATTGCGTGAAGCCGTTCGAAGGCGACGCGGACCGGGGCGTACCACCGCTCAAGTAATTCGCGGGTGATGAAGGGGACGGTATCATCGAGTCTGGAGGGCTCAATGAGCTCTGGTGCGTTCCCGCACGTCGAGGAGCCATGGGGGATGGAAAGGAGCGGAGCGGACGGCGCCAGGAAAGAGCGTGGACTTGCTTGGTTGTCGTTATCGGTCTACTAGAAGGCGGGTATCTTCCTAATCCTTCTTGAGCAGCACATACGGTAGAGCAACAGAGAACGCACTCTGCGGGCTCGCGACGGTGTAGGAGGTGGGAGGAATGAAGGTGGAGGTACGGGATGAGTTTCCAGCACTTCGCCAGCGACGCTACAGAGCCCGTATAACCATATATGGTAGTCTCGATGATCGACTGATGTAGTCAACAACTTGTGCTCTTTTTCCCCTCTACCGTCTGTTGTATTTTTTCGCCCACTAAGCAAGTAGTAGGAAGAGGACATATGTCGAAGACAACGGGAGGTGGTGTAAATAATACTCATTGATCTCGGAGAGCGTGGGAACAACATACCGTAAAGGATGATCTGGGTATACACCATATTTGCCACAACGTCGAGTCCTCCCGCTCAGTCGCCATCTCAGTCCTCCTGAGCCAACTCCTCAGCAACACCACTACGCAACAAACAGGCTATCTGCAGAGTCAGTAGACTGCCGCGTGCGGCGCGCGGCACCAGCCGAACGTACTTCGGACCAATCACGGTCCGAGCGCATCTTGTCCTCGACCCGCGACGAGGACAAGAGCCTCTTCCAGCCTCTTCCAACCTCTCCCACATCCTACCTCGCCTTCTCTCCTTGGTTTGTTCCATCACGTCTCTGGCGACTATAGAAGGGCGTGTGGAATTTGTGGCGGGCTCGGGCATGTCTGCAAACCGCACCGAACACGACGACACCTCTCAGGAAATGATCTCCCTCGCGACTTTGCCCTACGATCTGCTCCTCAATATTGCACGACATCTTGACTTGCACGATATTCATGCACTCCAGCTGGTGAGCTATCCCTTCTTTGCCGCCTGTGTTGTATTGTCGATGCGCGCGAGGAACGATCAAAAGGAGGCTGCTCTCCTCCTCCACCCAAGGCCCGATTGCGGCGCTCGCGAGGACACTCTTCCTCATTCTGGGCAGTCCGCGAGGTCATCCCACTTTGCAGTCTTAGTCCTGCGGTCCGCCGTTTCCCCGCATTGCTCTATTCTTCGACAGCTCCGGGCCCACATAACTCTGGGGCCGCGAATACTGCCGATGCGCGCCATTCTATGGTGTTGGGCGTTGAGCGCAAGGTCCTCGAGTTGCACTAGATATGTCACCTGCCTAGAGGTACTTGGTCTGCCACGGACGAGGTCATCGAACGCCGTTTCAGTGATCCCTTGGCCGCGAATAAATATCAAACACCCTGCGGCGTACGTGTACATGCTTGCCAGTGCCGTCCTCCCGAGGATCGTCGCATCTCCCCTCGCGAGACCATCACAACCGGTTGAGACTGTGAGCTAACGGGATTCTACCTTGTCAGAGCTGCAAGGCGCTACACAACTTCGCCACCACGCGGCCTGTGTACCGCAACCTCGCCTCCGCGCTATTGAAGCGCTGCCGTGCGCTCCCTCTCCACGGCTTCCAACGCCTATCGGACCTCTCCGACCAGCAGCTCGTCGAGGCCGTCAATCAAGCGATCCGATTAGAGACCGCGTGGCTCACGCGCGGGCCCCGCCCCTCCACCTCGTCGCCGTACCTGAACCCCGCCGAGGGGTCCTCCACCAACGGTGCGCGGAGTTGGTACAAGGTGATCAGCGCGCCGCCGAACGAGGAGGTCGACTGGCTGTCGCCGATCACGTCCAGCTACAGCCTCTGCGCGACGAAAAGCGGCAAGGTGGTCTGCTGGGACGTCCACCGGGACGAGTGTCTGGCCGAATGGGACCCGAAGGAGCGCTGGGAGCTCTGGAAGTGCAGGGTCGAGTTCGAGATACGGACGGTGTTCTTCACGATGGCGAAGGTTCTGCAGCGGTCGTAAGTGCGTGTGTCCGTCGGATGTGTCGCGAGACTGAGGCGGGGCGTAGCTTCGACGACAGGGTGATGGAATTCGTGCTCATGAAGCTCGAATTTCCCGAAAAGAAGGAGCCTGTGTTCTCCGAGCTCGCGACATTCAAGACCGTCGGCGTAGTGATGAACGTGTTCCTGCTCGATCCCGCGTCCTGCTTGTTGTCTGCGTTCATATGGGTCGCGAACTCGAACACGATCGGCCTTTACGCGCTTCTGGACTGGCGGAAGGAGGAGTACGTGTTCATCGACACGGGGATCGAATGCGTAGGTTATTCGCGGCGTCTACAGCACGTGTTGGGTACTGACATCATCGACAGAGCATGTCTTCGAACTGGTCGTGCATCTTGTACAAAGAGCAGATCGTCATCCACTCCGAAGAGAGCGACGTCGCACACCAGTACTTCTATCCGATCTCGGTCCTGCAACAGTACGCCCGGCCGTCGTCGACGGCCTCGGCATTCGTGCCCAGCATCTCCCAGCGGCTGGCTCCCATCACCACGATGTCCGCGCCGTTCATCTTCCCTCCGGTCACTCGTTCGAACTCTCCGGTGACCATTCCAGACGAGGAGGATCCCCATCATCCCCCAGTGCAGGCTCCCGAGGACGCGGACGCACACGCGGTCGACGAAGTTCCGGCTCCGGACCCAGAAGACGAGGCGGGGTCTGTCACGGTCGCAGATGCGAACCCGTTCCCGTACCCGCCGTGGTACCCCGAGAGCGCGCACTTCGTGAGACAATGGTGGCCGACGCTCTCCACTGTCCCTCGGCTGAGCTGTACCGTCGTCCTCCTCGCGGACCACGAGCCGGAAACGCACCGCACGCGCTACGTGCTCGCGCAACACTACTTCAAGGTGCCGCTCATCGAGCCGGATGAACTCGATCAGCTGCCGGTCGCCGCTGCGAAAGCTGTCGAAGCCGCACGCGCCAATGGAACTGCAACGGCGCTCGTGAACGGAGCGCCGAACGGGACTGCTAGCTCCAGTTCGAGTTCAAGTTTGTCCGAGTCTCCCGTCGAGCCGGACGAGTGGTACGGGGAAGTCACGCCAGAGCGCCCTGCGAAGCGGCGGAGCGCAGAGTCTTCGATGATGCGCCTGTGGTACGTCAGCGAGCCGTTCGAGGTGGTCTGCGTGCTGGACGGGATGGACGACGAGCTGGACCCGGACGGTGGGGCGGAGCGGCCGCGGCCGCTCATGGCGGTCGACTTCGGGCATGCGGTGTGGATCGAGTTTGCGTTTCCACCAGAGGCGGATCGGGAAGAAGAGCGGGAGGAGAAACGGCTCCGGTTCGTGTCGTTTCCGCCCGTGACGAACGACCGAGATGCGATGGCGTACGGAGGCGCGAGCACGGCGGACTCGCTCGAGGGCATCGTGCGTACGCTCGACGTCCCTGACGAACTCGACCTGGACACGGTCGAGACGATCAACATCGACCAGTCCCAGGGCGCGATCATCATCTCCGTCCGGGACGGGAAGATCTTTATACTGTGCTATGAGTAGCCCCTGGCGCGTCATGCCCCTCTGCTCTTTACGACTCTTCACGACGGCAATGCGCGGTGTTGCGGGTGGACGGGAATAGGTAGGGTGGGATCGGGTCTCGGGTCTGGCGGCGGGAGCTAGGACGGTAGCAGTGTGGCATCGTGAGTAGAAGAAACAATATCTGTATCCGCTAACTATCCTGCGTACGTGTGTATTACCAGCGCATTGGAATGATACCCCCTACAATTACCTCTCCATGTCCTGCCCATACGAGCCCTGCTTCGTTCGCGAAAGTCAACGTCTACACATCCAAACTTGCCGCATCTACTGTGTCATCAGAACAGCTAAGGGCCGACTACCGTGTCTTATGCCCGCACCCTGTGAGTAACGTACCGTGTGTACATTCTTGACGTTGAAGCGCTAGCCGAGACACCTGACGAACTCTATCAAAAACGTGTATTTAAAAATCCATGGCCCCGTCTACGTGTTGGACATCGTTCTAAACGTTCACCCAGTCTCTCTCACTGGATATCGAGGTGCCCATAGTCATGCCCAGCGGCATAGGCAGGCACGTTGCCCCATTCACCGATGCCTTCAACCACCGGGAGGGGGACGATGGACAGCAGCGAAGGCGGGTATCGCGGTCTTGGCAAGGTCGGGGTGGACGGGCATAGTCTCTACGCTGGAGAAACTATCATGACATACTTGCTTGTCGATCGACGCTTTTTGTATCGCCTAGGGCTCGGACGTGTAACACACGCGCGATTCCTACTACTGCGTCACGCAGAGGTGGGCATACGAGGAAGACACCTTCCTCCTGCGCGTTCGTCTGTCGTACGAAGCTATACATACATACGGTATCCGTACACCGCTCTGTACGACCGCGCGCATGGAACGGACGGACGAGGCGAGCTCGCCCTTCCCGCATGCATGCGCTATGTACTGTGGGTTGAGTGTGGGCACCCGTACCACACCCGGTACGGCGAGCGCAGTGTTGAGACAACGGGTGACTCCACGTCCTCATACGTGCACATACCGGGCCTCCCGCGACGTAGTGATTTCATGTGGGGACTCCCGGGTTGGTGACCCAATGACGGTTGTAGGCTTTGCCTGGAAGAACTACGTTAAACCTGCGGATCCTGGATGCGACACCCCCGGCCGTTACTTGGCCGTTGATAGGGTGAAATGGACAGCGTTGGGCGAACTGTGGTTGTGAGCTCGGCGAGTATTATTAGCGCTTGCCGGAGCGGGATCGCGGTCCCTGTGACATTGCCTGAGCATCATGATGACCAAGGAAGAATTCTACCAATGGCCGCACGATCGTTCAGACATGTCACCTGGGAGGCTGGCCGTGAAGCTCCCGAGGCTGGCGGTTCGCCGACGAGTCTTCCGGGAAGCTTGGGTGCACAATCGACTCGGAGGAAAGTGGGCGAAGCCGCGTACTCACCATTGGCTCTATAGCTTCAGCGAGACACAACGGCTTCGTGATTCGTGACTATCAGGACCTCCGTATTCGAGGGTCTATGAATGGGGCTGGATTCATCGTCGATTGTGTAAGTTGGAGATTGCAAAATAGATCATGACTTGCCTGGCGCACTTTGATTCCATCGAGACAAAGTCGGCACAGGCGGCATTGAGCACCGTCAGTCGAGCCGCGCGCCGGGAGTTGAGACGTTCTGTCCTTGCGCGTCTTGGTGGCAACTTCTAGCAGACTGGTTGATGTGCACATCGAAAGCCTCGTTGACGGTGTGCATTGAGTGGTCTAGATTAGAGGGTCTGACCTCGGCAGCGTCGGCGCCATAGAGCTGACCATGATGCGGGCCGCCAGCTGATGGAGATTAAGGTGTTTCCCGACGGCCCACTATACACGGGAGATTGCTGTGACGCCGAGTGCGTACACCTGTGGCCTTGGAGGCGTGAGCTAAAAATATCAGTAGTTCGGGATACCGCGGCATTGGCAGGGGTCGAGGTTCAGGTCCCACTGGCGTTCAGACGTTTGTCCGTACGTACGCTTGTATGTCTGAGCAGACGCGTTCGAGCAAACATTCGAGCAAATCGCGATGGGTGGGTGCCGCCGGGATTCTCAGGGTGCCGACCAGGTCCGAGCGCAGGTGCCCAATTTGCGACGGGTGCGCCTTCGCTTGCTTTCGCTCCTGCTTTGGCGTATCCGGCTTCGGGGTACGTCCTGGCGCTATCCTTCTGCGGTTAAGCGGTAAACACATGTTTAATGGCATTACCGGAACCTATTCGTGTACACCTGGATCGACGGAGGATACGAGAAAGCTGGAAACGGCCTGGTGGACGACTACAAGGTGAGTGCAAGTTCAAGCCCGCATAAAATGTCCGCCGTGCTCACTGACGACGTTCTGCATGATATGGAGGCTCTTGTGAAGGTACTTGAATGATTACTACCCTCTGGCGAAGCCCATCTTGCCAGCATGTTCCTGGATGTTGAGCAGGGCTTGTTACGCAGTGGAAAGCCCCTCTGCTCACTTACCTGTGAAGCTTGTTGAACTTCCGGACCTACGGCTGTGCCGGACCGGGAGTGGCAGTGTGTAGTGGCTGTGCGTCTACGATACGCCAGCATGGACTTTCCTACTTACCATTTACGGACTTTCTTTTGTTCTACTGTACATTATCATTCTGCCATCCCTGCAGAAGGTTCCGGTATATTCTCTTGCGTTCTACGCTGCTCCGGGTCCATTCTAGACACGATCCTGAGTCAGCGCATGACCTATGCTGAGTCATTCCTCTATGTTTCTTACCAATCGCTCCTCTCGGTATCACATGCTTCATTCCTCTTTGCTTATTCATCGCAGTCCTCCACTTGTATATAAGGAGGACGTTCTCTGCCTTCGCTCTTCAGTTGTTCGCTCACTGACTGAAGAGTAAGTCCTATGCCTACTACATATGCCTTACTATGGTTTACTTACCAGTACTTGTAGCTTCCCTTTTGTGCGGCTCACAGGTACTGTACTATGCAATATAGTCGTTCGCTCACTGACTGAAGACTTCCCTTTTGTGCGGCTCACAGCCTTCCCTGATAGGTTCAGAGCTCTTCAGGTTATGAGCCCTGCACTCTAACTTGTTGCTACCCTGTCGACTTCGCGCGCGCATCAACTCTCTGTCGACCTTGCTGGTTTGTGCACTCTCCCCTCCATTCTCCCTAACCTCTTGACTGTGCCCGCCGACACTGCTGCCAGGGGGACATTTCTGCGCTCGTGACGCAGCCCTGAGCGCTCTTACATAGCTAGAGTTAGTCTCGTACTTACGTCGCTACACAGACCCTTTTGTAGTCGGGTCTTTCTTTCCTACCTTGACCAGGCCCTGCACTTGCAGCTGCCAGTCGTTGTATCCGGGCTCGTTCCGAGCTTAGGACCGGAGGACAACCGTTTGGACCCTCCTTACGATAGTTTTTGGTCGTGTAGCTCGGTACGTACCTAGTAGCTTTCTTGGGCACAGTTGGCGACTTCTATCCGGATTTTCGGGCATATCGGCTGCCTGGATCTCTGGCTCACCTCAACAGGTGTTCATTTCTCTCTTCTCCGTGCACACAGCAAGTCAATCATCGCGTCTCTCTGAACCGCTTTGGAGCCCACTACTGCAGTACCACTCTCCCTGGATTCTGAAGAAGAAGTCGACGCCACTCTCGACATCAGCTCTTCTGAAGAATCCGGTGCCCCCTATGACTGTTCTGGACTTCCGCACCTCTACGACGCGGAAGATCAGTTTGATCGGCACCTTCGCGCTGGTCAAGACTCTTACTCGGAGTGTTACGACTTCCCCTGTCCTCATCGCTATGACCAGGACGGCGATCCAACTGATCGTGACTGGGCACTCCTTCCAGAACCTTGGCAAACTGCAGTTTACGCAACCCTTCCTCCGTCAGTTGAGGCTTCTCCATCTCTCGATCCAACTCCTCTCCCTCTGGCTTCATCAACTCCTCTTTTCACTCTAGACTTCACCGAGGACTTCACCGACTCTCCCCAATTCTTCCTGCTCACCATGGGAGACATTAAGCTGGATTCAGTCCCCATCCTCTCTTCTGCGACGCAGTACGTCGACTGGTCTGCGAAAATGAAGGGTCTTCTCATGTTTATGGACTGCTGGGAGGTCGTCTCTGGCTCCCTTACTCAGCCGTCTCCTACGGACGTCGACAGCACGAAGGCGTGGAAGAAATCCAATGCTCAAGCCTGCGGTCTGATCTACCTGCGGACCGGGCAAAGCTTCCACTACCTTCTTGAGCCGAAGACCGCTACCGCTCCTCCGCTCACTGCGAAGGAGATGTGGGAGGCACTTCAGGCCAAGTTTGGGACGCCCAACAGCGCTCACGTCTGGGCGTTGTTTGAGAACCTCATCAGCGACCCTCGCATGTCCGACCAGAAGTCTCTCCAAGATCAGATGAGCCGCTTCATCACTCGCATTCGCGAAGTATCTTCCAACGGTATCGATCTTACGGAGAAGATTCAGGCCCTCATCCTCCTCTCCAAGGTCCCTGACTCGTACCGGTCCATGATCTCTGCGCTTATGGCCACTACCGACCTCGACAAGCTGACAATCGACAACATCGTTAGCAAGACTCTTGCCAAAGAAGCCATGCGCCGGACCAGACAGGTCGCTTCCCGGATCTCGCAGACCAAGCCCAAGCTGAACGGCCCTTGCAGCCACTGCGGCAGCGCGACTCATCACGAGTCGACTTGTTGGAAGAAGCACCCCGAGCTTCGTCCCAAGGGCAAGGGCAACGGCGGCAGAAGGAAGGGGAAGGAAAAGGACAAGGGAAAGGACTCGAATAACCACGTTCATACTGTTGCTCCGTCCGCCAGTGTACTTGTAGCCGAGTCGTCTGCCTCTGCGTCGACTCAAATGCACGCTTCTTTCTATGCTGCGGCTGATGCCGCTGGTGTGAGGCATACACGCTGGCTTATGGACTCTGGAGCATCTCAGCACATTACCTGGAACCTCGCCGATTTTGCGACCTATAAGCCTTACGACACTCCCGTTAACTTCGGTACTGCTGCGAAGGGCAGTGGGAGCGTCATCCAAGGTCTAGGCGAAGGTACCGTTGTTGCTGAGACGTACATCGATGGCGTGAAGTGGTCAATCTCGCTTTCAGACGTATGCTATGTCCCTAACGCATCGTCGAGATTGTTCTCCACTGGAACCATCGAGAAGAACGGTTATTCGATCTTCCAAGGAGATGGGAAGATGACCATTTTCGACAGGCTGCCTAAGGGCTCTGTCAAGCATGGCTCGACGGTTACGATCACCGGTCGTAAGGTGCTTGAGGCGATCTATCAGCCTGGTGTCAATCTATACGACCTAGTGCTTGAGATCAGTCCAGGCGGACACCTTAACCTGAGCACGCGAAGCTATCGACTATGGCATCGCCGCTTCGGTCACGCAGGCAAGGAGGCCTTGAGCAAGCTTCCTAGCAGCGTGAAAGGTGTTGACGGTATCGATCCCGCGGACAGTGAACCTTGCGAAGGATGCGCCTATGGCAAATCCCATCGCCTTCCCTTCCCACCTTCAGAAAAGCGTGCGACTGAGGTCCTTGAACTTGTCCACACTGATCTGGATGGTCCTATGCGTACTCGATCAATCGGCGGATACCTCTACTTCGCTGGTTTTCTGGACGACAAGTCAGGTCTTGGACGTGTCTACTTCCTGAAGTTCAAGTCTGATGCGGCAGCCGCGTTTGACAACTTCAAGGCATGGGCTGAGAACCAGACTGGAAAGAAAATCAAGCGAGTCCGTTCGGATCGAGGGGGGGAATTCCTATCCGAAGAGTTCACCACTCATCTTCGCCGCGCTGGCATCGAACACCAGAAGTCCACGCCTAAGACGCCTCAGCAGAATGGACGCGCTGAGCGCTGGAACCGTACTATCGTTGAGAAGGCCATGTCCATGCTCCACCAAGCTGGACTTAGCCACGGTTTCTGGCAGCTTGCAGTCGAAGCAGCCGTCCATATCTACAACCGTCAGCCTATGCGTCGCCTTAAATGGCGCTGCCCCATCACAGTCTGGGACGGGACTGTGCCGGATGTTTCGTACTTCCGTGTATTTGGGTGCAAAGCTTACGTCCACGTGCAAAAATCCGAGCGCGCAGGTAAACTCGACAAGAAGGCAGTCAAGATGACCTTCGTGGGGTATGAGTCTGGTTCCAAGGGGTATAAGTTCTGGAACCCAGCGACCCACTCTATCGTCGTATCTCGCGATGTGATATTTGACAAAGAGTCTTTCCCTGCACGTAAATCGCCCGGCGTCCTTCCACCTGAGGACAGTCCGTTCCCAGAGCACGCTGAGTCGTCTGACGAGACCTCCAATGTCGACGTCGATGACTTCCAGATTCCTCTTCCAATTCCTCTGTCTCTTCCTAACCCAGAACCAGAGGAGCATCCACCCGCTCCTGCCCCTGCTGCTCCTCCAGCTCCTGCTCCTGCTCCAGCTCCTGCTGTAGAGCCTGAGCGTCCTCCGCTCCCTGACCCAGTTCCTCCTCCGTGACCTAACCACCGTCGAAGACGTCATGAGCCAGTGGGAGATGAACCGAGCATTGCGCGCGATCGTCCTCGCCGCGATATTCGCCCTCCTGCTCGCTACGGTGATAGTTCGTACGGAGATGAACCATTCACTAGTGTCGAGGGACGTACGGACGCAGATGGTACTCAGCACTCCGAGACCCTTCTTGCTTTTCTCGCAGCGGCGCAGTATAAAAGTGGTCTTCCGAACTCCCATCGTGAAGCCATGAATTCGCCTGATGCTGAGAAGTGGAAACTCACTGAGAAAGCGGAGTATGACTCGCTCATCGAGAATAAGACCTGGATCCTCGTACCACGGCCTAAGGACTGGCATGTCGTTGCCAACCGTTGGGTGTACGACATCAAACACGATGGCCGGTACAAGGCGCGTTTGGTTGCGAAGGGCTTCACTCAGATCTGGGGTCAGGACTATCACGAGACGTTCTCGCCTGTAGCGCGGTTTGAATCGATCCGATACCTCCTCGCGCACGCTGCACTTGAGGACTGGGACATCGAGTCGATGGACGTCAAAACTGCATTCTTAAACGGCGACTTAGAGGAGGAGATCTACATGGAACAACCGGAAGGTTGGGCTGTGCCTGGAAAGGAGGACTACGTCTGTTTGCTGAAGAAGGCGATCTACGGCCTTAAGCAGGCGTCATGTCAGTGGAATCTCAAAATCCACAAGTCTCTCCTTAACCTGGGATTCAAACGGACGTACTCTGATGCCGGAGTCTATGTATATCGGCGACAAGGGGGGGATTCAGTTACGATTGTCGTACTCTATGTCGACGATCTACTCCTCATCGGCGACCGGCCTTCGCATATTAAGCACGTCAAAGACGCCTTGAAGAAGCAGTACAAGATGACGGACTTGGGACCTGTTCAACGTTTTCTTGGTCTTCGCATCACTCGAGATCGATCTACTCGTACGATCGACATCGACCAGACCGAGTACATCCAGTCCGTCCTTGAGCGCTTCAATATGGCTGACTGCAAGCCGGCTCGCACTCCCCTCCCGGCTGGTGCTGTCTTGGATTCGACCGAGACTACCGCCACTGCCTCGCCCTCTTTTCGGACGCGTTACCAGAGCTTGATTGGCTCGTTGCTCTACGCGACACTTGGTACACGTCCTGACATCGACTTCGCCGTTACGCGGTTGAGTAGATTCAATGCCAATCCGTCGTATGCGCACTGGAACTACGCCAAGTATATCCTTCGCTATCTCCAGGCGACTAAGGATTACCGGTTGCGCTACTATGGAGCGTCCAATGATGGTCTGATCAGCTACTCGGACTCAGACTATGCAGAGGACCGCGACGATCGGCACTCAACCTCCGGCTTCGTCTTCTTGCTGGCAGGCGGCGCTGTATCGTGGGTGTCGAGGCGGCAGCCTACTGTCTCCGCATCCTCCACTGAGGCGGAGTACAAGGCGGCATCTGATGCCTGTCGACAGTTGATGTGGCTGAGAACGTTCGGTGACGAGCTCGGCGACGATATCTCGAGACCGACCCCCTTATGCATTGACAATCAAGGGTCGATCTTCCTCGCTGAGAATCCTGTCATTGACCGACGTTCCAAGCACGTTGATGTCCGATACCACTTCATTCGCGAGCAGTGCGAATTGACGGTTGAAGTATTCTACGTGTCTACCGAGGACCAACTAGCTGATGCTCTGACGAAGAGTGTGTCCTTCTCCATATTGGACCGCTTTAGGAAGCGCATTGGTTTGGTTTCCTCCGCATCTTGAACGAGTGGGAGTGTTGAACTTCCGGACCTACGGCTGTGCCGGACCGGGAGTGGCAGTGTGTAGTGGCTGTGCGTCTACGATACGCCAGCATGGACTTTCCTACTTACCATTTACGGACTTTCTTTTGTTCTACTGTACATTATCATTCTGCCATCCCTGCAGAAGGTTCCGGTATATTCTCTTGCGTTCTACGCTGCTCCGGGTCCATTCTAGACACGATCCTGAGTCAGCGCATGACCTATGCTGAGTCATTCCTCTATGTTTCTTACCAATCGCTCCTCTCGGTATCACATGCTTCATTCCTCTTTGCTTATTCATCGCAGTCCTCCACTTGTATATAAGGAGGACGTTCTCTGCCTTCGCTCTTCAGTTGTTCGCTCACTGACTGAAGAGTAAGTCCTATGCCTACTACATATGCCTTACTATGGTTTACTTACCAGTACTTGTAGCTTCCCTTTTGTGCGGCTCACAGGTACTGTACTATGCAATATAGTCGTTCGCTCACTGACTGAAGACTTCCCTTTTGTGCGGCTCACAGCCTTCCCTGATAGGTTCAGAGCTCTTCAAAGCTCTGGGTAGAGGCACATGTAGTGATTGTTGGTTAAGAGCGACTTATTGATCTGCTCCTACAGAGCAGTCTTGTATACTACTGTGAGATGGTTGTCTCCGACATACGAGCGGCACGTCCACTCGGACTGTTGCCCTTACAGGCGCTTAAACACATAAATGGCCGGTCCGAGTGAACTCGCGATCGAGTCTGATGCTGCTCGTCCGACTTCCGACTTCGTCGTGCATCGTCGCATTTTCATCCTGCATTCACTTTTCTACTCTGGGACCTGTTCGCGCATGTTGTGCACCTGAGAACGCACACTCTGCGTTGGATGGACCCGTGCCGCACATGCACCACTACTACGCCATCGTC
The DNA here is from genome assembly GCA_022606195.1 of Trametes polyzona. Taxonomy (NCBI): domain Eukaryota; kingdom Fungi; phylum Basidiomycota; class Agaricomycetes; order Polyporales; family Polyporaceae; genus Trametes; species Trametes polyzona. The sequence continues at coordinate 734,045 of JABYQF010000015.1, forward strand.
AAGAGTTTGCCACCAATATTCGTCGCTCAGTCCGCCGACCAGTTGCCACTCAACAAAGCGATATGGAATCATGCATACCAGTTGCACATTTTGCAAGCCCAGATAGCATCCAATCAGGCGATGTGCGTCGTATCACTTCCCTTTGATCACATCTTACCTACGACAGGCGGGACTTTGTCATGAAATTGTCTATAGCGGCTTCAGAAAGCGGCAGCCACATTAATCTGCTTCTGGAGGGTGGTGCCTCCCTTATATTCAGGGGGACTCGATCCTCCAGGAGACACAGTCTTTGGATGTTACGAGGGTTGTTTTCGAACAGTTGTGCAAGGCCTGAATCATATGAGCTCTCACCTTGGGGGGGGGGGGGTGCTCCCGTCCCACCTGGGTGAAAGCCCTCTTATAGGTATGCTCCTGTGCTATTTCTCACAGGCCTCTTGCCCACTGAGTGCACCGTGTGCCTATCCGCCTGCCGTGTCACGAGGTGGATACCAAGTAGCGGACATCCTTCGGGTCTAGGACGTACCTAGTGACCCCAGATTTGTCAAGTGGTTGGACAAGTCGTTGAAATCTTCACTTTCAACAGAGACTGAACTCATCCCATATAATTGCTGTGAGGCGATTCAGATGGATCCATTCCAGGGCTGCGCGCAATCTATGGTACTCACTGTGGTATTGAACGCTGCCTTATTCCCGTCCTGATATACCCATTCCCTCTTGCAGATATGGCCATAACTCCACCCTCACATTCTGAATTTGTGATGACCGCACACACGCAATTTTGGAGTCATGTACCCATCCTTTTGGTGCCACAGGAAAAGATAGGTAGGTTGCGAGGAGAGCAGGAGGGATTGTAAGGACATCCTTATAACGCCCGCGAGGCGCCCGGGCGTCTGCCCCAGCCGCGTTCGACTCCAACCACCTTCGCTAACGCTCTGCACCCCCTCTTCTGACTCTTTCTCTCTCTCCCGCTGTCTACTACCTTTTCCCCTCAACACCCGGAGACAAAAATCTTGCAATTCTGCATACGCAGAGTCGGGCCGTGGCCCGCCGACCGCGTCGGCCTCTACGTGCGGTCACCTCCCCACGTCCTTTTCACCATTTGCGTGCGACATTTTCATCAAGCCGCGTCGTTCCCGATGCTACAAACGTGCTCACGCTATCCTATACGCAAAGCGGCCTCGTTCCACGATCGTCGTCGAGCCTGCCACTCCCCCAATGGTAACAACACACCTACAGAAGTGTTCGGCGGCGAGACCCAAAGGCACCAGAGGGAAGCCTACAGATCCTTTGGACAGCACGCCTTCTCAGCGAAAAGCCGCCTCGACTCGCCACACCCTTCCTGGCGAGCTCAAAAGGCTTTGTCAAGGTGAGTGACTAATTTATCGCAGGTCCCCTACGACTAACATACAGCGCACCATTTCCCCGCCGGTTCATTTCAGAGTTCGGAACAGGGGATATGCTCAAGTCCTCGGAAGAAGACTATGGGAAACTGTTCCTTCGAATCAGTACCACACCGGGGTGCGGTTGGTATACGAAGAAAATTCACTCGAATTGGCGGACGCGCCATCTACGAAACGTTCGGGACGCGTCGAAGGCCGCTGCCACGACTAATCCCAGCTCCGCCCCTCCAGCGATGCCATACGAGGCTCTGGACGTGCCGTCGACGCGTCTCACCTCGGGACGACTCGAGCCAATGGCTCTTCCCGCGAGCTCCATTTCCTCCTCCAAAAGCGGCTCAGGGAACTACCAGGTTGAGTTGTACTTCGCCCCGTCGGATGCCTCCGGCGACGTGTTGTCATCAAGCTCAGAAAAAGGAACCGCGATACGCCCCCACGCCCACGGGCACGCCGACACGCGGTACATTCTCTCTGAACTGCGGGCACACAAGAATCCCACATTAGCGGACATTCGGCGGTGGGCGCGGGACGTGAACGTTCCGGCGGTGGACGTCTTCAAGGCCTGGGAGGAGGAGCACCCCGATGGTGACGTTGCATCAAAGGCGGGGTCCGTGCCACTTCCGACGGCCCTGCTGGTGCGTACCGAGCTCTTGTTCCTGTCGCCTTAGCTCACAAGTATGCAGGGGACATTTGACATTGGTGTGGAGTCGGAGAATATGTGGTACGGTGCGCCGTACGACGCCCGCAATGGCCGCGCTGGCTCTGGTGTTCTCCCCGCGTACGCTCAGGTTGGAGGATGGGTACCACCGGAGAGCGGCGATGTAGAACGGTCGCACATGCACAAATATGAATCCCAGCCTGACCGTGCCGTGTTCGTTACCATGTCAGACTACTACGGCGACATCGACACGTACGCCCTCTCGGGCTATGATGACCCCTGCGAAACTACTCGTATTCCGTTCCCCGACTTCCCGCCGCCTCCACCGCCGCATTACTCTGCTACGTGAGTCATAGACTCGCATCTTCTTGGTTTGGCACCTCCGCCATCCCCGAACACGCATATCCCATACATAGCGCATTTCTTGCTTCCTCTTGAGAGCATGCTCTACTCGCGACAGAGCTGAGACCCAGCGATACGGCCCGTCGGGGTGCGTCGCTCCGCTGCACCTTTCTTTGCCGCCTCGATACCTGCCAGTCGCCGCGCGGAAGGGGCCCTCGCAGAGGGCTGGATCGTCGATCTAGGGACCAGCACTTCGCTTTGGCCGGGCTGGTACCGGCGCGCGAACGTGATTGTCCATACCTCTTCAGAGGCCCAGGGATACAGCCCAGCTACACCGAAGAGTCTCCTTGGGTGTATTGTACACAGATGGTGCGGCAAACCTTAGCATGACGGATAGTATGGTCGCCTTGGTAGGTAGATCATACGACTTACAGTTGGAGTTATGCATGTCAGAATCACTCACTATAACCATATTTCTAGCACAGAGATGACCTCGTTAATGGCCAAATGATATCCTTCAGTGAAGTAGTACCGCTATCCGAGTCGGAGTCCACCGTACGGTTACATCAGCAAACACGCGACTTGTGTATAGTGCACGGTAGGGGGAGATGGGGGTTATAGCAGATTATAATCCGGCAGCATAATCATACACGCCGGTCGAGCGCTATCGTATCCGTATCATACAGGCCGAAGGACTATAGCCTACCATCATCATGGGCGAGGTACTGTCATCACCAGTCTTGTACGCTTCCATGCTCCAGTCAAATATAGCCTTATACACAGTGGAACTCTCGCTGGGAGGTGTGCGCGCGTGCAATATGAGGTACACTGCCTCGTAGAGTCATCGGATCGGAGCTGCCAACATGTAATCTGTCACCGAATTCTGGTACAAAATGCTAAAGTGGGAGTATTCAGAGTCCACGTCTGAGTCATCCAAGTCGTCCCCAAAGTTACCCTCGGAGTCCCCGTCTCCGTAGCTGATATTATCGAATACACCGACACGGCATTCTGTGGGACTCAACGCGCCGCTTTCCGATTTTTCGCTGACTCCTTCTCCTTTATCACTTCTGTCACTAGTGCTGCACCGCTCACAGACGAGTGCGCGTTCCTTTCGTCTGGGTGAGTCGCGCGACCGACGTTTCCGCGTCCCATGCCTGCGGCAGAACGGTCCAGAGTGATGTCCGCGGCGCAGTCCCAGCAAATAAACAGTACCGAATGTATCAGAGCAGCTAAGGCAACCATAGATCATCGTGAAAAGCCGTAGATCAAGATGTATATGCATGTACAAGGAGGAGGAAATTCAACGGTTACGTGCGTACTGCAGCTCGCGAGCGCCCTTGCTCACGTGACCTGCGCTGTCTATGACGCGCGACGCGTCTTCGCGTCGATCCGTCCCCTTTTTCCTCTGGGCTATATAAGACGGAATCTGCTCTGCGCCCGGGTTGACCTCAAACCCCCACCATCCCTCACACTTTTCATACTATGCTCTGGCACTGGCTGGTCGACCAGGAAGATTCGCCTCGCACCCAACTGAGAGGCGCCTAGTGTTAGACCTCCATGTGCGGTGTGTTCCTATGACTATATACACTATACACGCATACACTCACTCACGCAATCCACACCTAGTCCTCGATGCATCTCTATTTTAGGACTGTACTTGCTTTCTCTTGTATGCTCCTTCTGGTCGTCGCTGGGACCTTGCGTTCAGCTGCCCTGGCTGCTCGTCTGCCTCTGTCTCTATGTTACGCCCGCACGGGCGCTCGTCTCGGCTCGGCATTCTGACCTCGTTGCTGTCCTCTTACACATTGCTCTCAAATACGCAACGGACTGTGCTCGATCTTATGATACATATACTATTTAATAAACTCCAGATATACCGCCTGCGCAGCATCTTGAGGACATGTACTTTCACATGGCGAGAGTGAGCTCGGAGGCACCGTACGCGCTGCTCAGGGTGATCAACCCTCTCCGCTTGGCTATAACAGATTATCACCTCGCGCGGCGTGGCGATAGTATGCTACAGCCCTGCGCGGCGAGACTACAATGCACGATTGCCTCCCATCCGATATGAAAATGTACGGTAGGCGGTGATGGGATTATGGTAGTGCGCGCACGCCACCCCGTAGTTGGCGACAGTACATCAACCGGTATGACTCGTATGATAAGCTATTATACGGGTTTTATTCTACTCAAATCTACTGTAGTGTCAGTCCCCGGTTTGCTGATGTACGCACGCACAGTCTATCACCGTTGTACATACTGACTCAATACTGGTACCGCACTACATTGCATACGGGTGTGACGGCGACCTCGAATTCCAAAGCCGTTGCAGCTCCGATTCCGATTCGTAACGGACAGTACTAGTATCGCAAATGGAACTTGGAATCAACATCTGTTCTACGAGCGCTAAATATATCCACGAGCGCCCAATATACGCCGGTGTCGATCCAACTTGGCACTGCTTTCCACTTTGTACTTCGACCACGTACTTCATCGTGCCTGCGTTTCCGCACTCTCTCCTGCCGAACGTGAGGGCATGCGAACATCTCAGACGAAACTCGTACTTCTCGAGTCGTCCAAATTGGCGCCGACTTCCGTTGCTGCATCGGTAACACATAGACGCTTCAAGTCGTATGGATACGAGAACAAGTACGCGCACGAAGGCTCGCCAAGGAAACAATGTGCTGCCTCTGCTTGCGCAACAGCGGTATACTGATCGATTGAATGACCTCAGTCTGATATTATCGCAGGCCTTCGGAAGACCGCCGCCCGCCCGTCCGGCCCCGGATGAATTACTAACATCAAGATTCACGGCGTTGTACCGGTGCGCATGTACACGAAGGGGGATATCTCGGTGCCAAGGAAGGGAAATGACTCGTATTTACGCACACTTGGACCTAGGCTACAAGCCGACACGCCGTGGTTCAAGACATGCCAACGATTTTGTTGGCCGACGTCGATTTTGACAACCTCCGCGGTCGGCCATACGTTATGCTGAGCCGCCACCGCTCGCCACCGATTAGGCATTCAAATACGGGCGAAGCCAAACAGCAGCGCATGTCTGCTCGGGAGATAACTCGTCGCTGAGACTGTATAAGTACTGCATGGCTCGAATCGACTCGGCAGTCAACCACTCGCCTCGCTCGCAATGGCCGCTATGACCTCCACCAAACCGCCCGCGGTTTATGCCGCCCACGGAGAGTCCACCACGTCTAACTCTTCCGCATTCGACGATGATCCTACTCAGATCCAACATCACCATCCTGAACTTCACGTCGATGTCATCTGTCCTACGCCATCACAAGGCGGCTCTGAAGAGTCTCCGTTCTCCTGGTGGACTCCCCACCACTACCACCACCATGTCGGGCACGTCGGACACAGTCACAGCATGCACGCCGACGATGACACTGGAGAGTGCACGGACGGCCATGGTCATCCCGCCAAGTGCGCTTTGCCGGGTTCTCGGCCCTCCGGCACGGCCGCGCCGGACGTCGCCCACGACACCTCGCCCCCATCCTCGGAGTATTCATTCCCAGAGGAACCTTCTGTCAGACGCAGTGCGTGGACCTACGGGCTCCCCGTTATCGACGAACATCATGCCGAAGCTTCTACCCCGCCGTTGCCTCTTCCCGCCTCCATCTCCACCTCCACTGTGGAGTCGGCGCAATCCTCCCCCGTTTCGACGTCTCCCTCCACACCCACCCTCGCCAAGACCGTACTATCCCATACGGGTACCCAACCCGTGGCAGGGAAAACGGGCTCCCATGGCGATGCGGACACCGGTACTTGCCCCACGGAGGACGGGTTCGCCGCGTTGGTGCTGCCCATCCGTGTCTGATGCGGAAGCTTAGGACTGGTGAGTGTGAACCTAAACTTGACGTTGACTCTGCCTGATCTCGGCGTTTAGATCGTTCATGTCTCGTCTTCGTCTATCAAAGGTGTTGTGTGCTTCCCAGTGACGAGAGCACGTGGTCCCTAGATAAATATAATATTCGCAGTGTGGATGTGTATGTACAACGGTTGTGCTATGTGTATGCCAGAAGGTACTGATTCAAGAAGGACCTATGATCGTCGCTTCGTGTGATTGGGGTGAAGGCCGGCCAAGTACGTCTCTACACCTCATAGCATGAATCGCAATCGGTCGGCCTCGGGTATGAACTCCGATCTCCTCTTACTCCTGGTACGACTGCGGCCGATACTCGCCCTGCACAACTGAACTCTATCGAAAATAATATCCAGAACTCTGATCTGCTCAACGAGTAATTGGATCAGCTGAAGCGTCTCGGCAGAGCGGCATACTTCGACAAGGCTATGCGTGTCATCATGGTCACTTTCAAGTTGCGGATCTGTTGTATGACGCCGTCCGGTGAGTGCGGGGCAGCTTGAGCTACTTGTACATAATGTACTGACGCTTTTGCGCACGCCGCTCCTGTCAAACTCCGGCCTTACGTTGCGTTGGGCTGCCACTGCTCGCCACCGTACGGGTGCTTGTACCTCCGGGTGTACTGTGCTCTGATGAGGATGCGATCGTGGGAAGTTGCATAAGTACACCCCCTGCCACGAAGCACTCAACAGGTTCGAGTTCGAGGACTCCCCCATCCCCACACAAGTCACGTTCATCGCTTACCCTCGCTGGACATGGCGTCGCTCATCGCCAAGAACCCGTCTGGGTCCGCGGTCCAGGTAGACTCGACCATGTCGGAGATCGTACCCGCGCCCTCCGATGCTGCCCACTCATCCCCACACCAACATCCCCAACTTCACGTCGACACCGCAAACTCCACCGCCCCGCCTGGGGACGAGGGGGATGCGCCCTTTTCTTGGTGGACACCTACCCACCGTCACCACCACATTGGTAACGGTCGCGCTCCCCTCCACTTAGGAAGCGCTCCAACGGCTGGCCACGGTCACCCGCTCAGTATACAGCGTGCCCTGCTGCCCTCCGTCCGTACCGTCTCTCGTTCTCGCTCTCCCCACCGCACATCTACGCAAACAGCCCCGCGTACCATCCCTCCGTCTGCCAGTGCGGCGCCCTCCGTCGCGGTCCGACGCGCGACTTGGCAGAACACGCTCCTCGAGACCCAGGCAACGGCCGAGCAGCGGGAGACCCTCCCAGGGGCGCCTCTACGACTGCCTTCTCCCATCGCGGAGTCGGCGGAGTCTGAGTCCCCCGTGGACTCGAAGGTACCATCAGCCTTACCCTCCATGGTACCCTCCCCTCGTCGCTCGGTACAGCAAGTCGCGTGGATCCTCGTAGCGTTGGCGCTGGCCTTCGGCTTGCAGGTGTTGACCTCGCGACGTTCGGTCTACTCATGGGAGTCTGCTTGACGGATGGACAGAGGGCCGGCCGTGTTCCGGAACAAAAACAAGTACAGCGCGCGGTGGAATGCACGTCATCGCAGTCGGACAGTTATCGTCGCGTTCGGCTAGAGACTGCTTGGTCTGCATCGGTTCCTGCTGTAAGCATACATGGTGTAAGCTCGTGGCATTGATGCATATGTACAGTCGTTGTGTTCCGTCTACAGTACCAGATCGGGTTCATCCATGATCGACGTCGAGGTGCGAGAAGCGAGCCTCGCAGCGCTCACCGTAGCGGCAAGTTGGTTGGCCGTTAGTAGGGGCTGGGGCTCCTCCTGGTACTGGGGCTCCTGGTACTGGGGCTCCTGGTACGATATGCGGGATAATGTGGGGAACGACTACTCTCCGTGCGGGTTCCTTCGGGAACTGAATCTGGCTTCGGGTCTTCGGTCTCGAGAATCAAGCGAATCGCATGGGTACCCCCGTCAAGGGCGTCAGAACGAGCCTCGGCTCCACCGCCACCCATATTTCCACTGTGGCGGTTGCGATACGTGCCCGCTCGCCCTTCTTGCAGCGCACGCAGGAGAAGTCGTAACTCAGCAGTACGGTCGCACTCTTCGTCGCCTTCCGCCGACGCGCCACGACCCCCGGCATCTGCAGGAGCGGACCTCCCGTCAGCGGGAATGAGGGCCTCTGCACCGGCCAGATCGAGCCGCGGGAAGAGCAGGTCGAGCGCGAGCGCGTACTCGAACAGCGGCACCCCGCGCTCGAGCGCGCAGAACTCGAGCTGGCGCAGGCTGGAGTTTAGGGCGGGCACGGTCGCAAGGTCCGGGTGCGCACGCAGGTCGAGCGACGGGAGAACCAGGCGGGTCAGGCGCGGGTGCCCGTGTGCGAAGATCGCGACGGTCTTAACCGAGGGATGTCGCGGGAGCGGTGCGAAGCGGGGCGGGGATGGGTCGTAGCGTGGTGCGTAGGGCCGTCGGTCCGGACTGTAGGAGTAACGTCGGATGTGTATCGAGATGTTGTCCGGGGAGGAGCGCCCCCGGGCAGCGGCGGGCGGCGGGCTCTTGCGTGTGGCGAGCTCGAGCGAGGTCAGTTCGGGCCATCCGTCCGCGAGCGCGAGCAGCACCTCGTCGGCTACTCGGAAATTCGTGTCCTGGAAAACGAACGAGATGTCCTGCAAGGCCGGCGCGGCGCGTAACAGCCCGGGCAGGAGCACGCTACTGTCTGATAAGTGAGATCGAATGGCGCACCCCGAGGTGCAACTGAACCTGGCGCAGAAGCGCCGCAGAGCGGGCGTGAGGACAGCATATATCGGCTTTAGCTCGAGTACCTCCTTTTTGTACTCGAACGATCCGGGAATCTCGTATGATGTGTTTGCTTGGGTGCAAAGATTGGGCGAAGTGATAGCGAGGGACTCCAGCTTCGCAGGCGCGGTTGCCGTGAGAAAGGCGCTGATCGCGTATATCGAGTCGGAAAGCTCGAGCTCACGCAGATTAGGAAAGCCAGAGCGGATCGCCTTCTCGTCCACCGGGGGCATCTTGCTGAGCGCGAGCTGAAGCGTGCGCAGGTGGGAGAATGCAGCAAGAGCCTGAACCGTCGGGGCCGTCAGAGCGATCTTGTGGAGCACGCGGAGCGTTTCCAGCCCAGACAGTTCCCAGAATCGTACGGCGTTCGGTCTCCCCGAGTGTACCGCGGCCTGGTCATCGACCACGAGAGAAGTGAGGGAGTCGAAGCACGGTTTGATCGCGAGGATCGCCATGTTCACGATGCTTTCCTCCGCAGGGCCCGGGATGTGCAACTTGATGCCCCTGAGAGACTCGGACACAAGGAGCGTGATGCAAGCCAGGCTGGATGTGTCAATGGTAAGCCCGATGAGGCGCTCGAGCTTGGGCAGGAGAGGTGCATGCATGCACCAGCGCGCGAGTATCACCCACACGGAGGGGTGGATGACTGCGACATCACCTACACGCAGCTCTCGCACCCGCGAGGCGTATCCTTGGAACCTCTCCCAGTCGGTCTTGGTGATCGTATCAGTGAGAATCTGGTAAGCCCCCCGATCTGTGAGTACTTCGATACGTTGCTGTAAAAGAAGGCGGATGCACTGACGTGTTGTTTCGGACTGTATGCCTTCAGCGCATGGAGCACATACGAGATATCATCTATGTAGCGCCACAACACGTCAAGTACATCTCCCGAAAGCGAGCGATTGAGAAGCGCGAGGCGCGCCAGGGCACGCTGGGACTCTCGACGCTGCTTAATCTCCGGAGAGTCCGACGATAGAGCGTCGCCCCCCGGGTATGGGCCCGGAGAGAGGTGCTCGAGGATGACAAAACGAATCTTGGGAGAATGGAGGATCTCGGAAGATGTGGACATTGCTTTTGTGCCGCGGAATAGCTCTGCAGGTATGCTACTGCCGTCAGTATGGATGGAAATGTTTTCGTCGGTGAGTGGCAGTCGAGTTGATGCACATGTTCACGTTATGAACTCAGCAAAATGAGAACCACCATGGTCCGTGCGTGTGTAAAGCGGCTACACAAGTTGTGCAGCTGCCGGCTGATATTCGCCGAAAACAACGCGCTCTCGGGGTTCGGAACGTCGCCTGTTGAACAAGTTAGTTCCGCGGCGTCGCATGGCGGCACATCAGTACTTCAGTCCCCATTGCGGCCTGCATAAGCACGTGGATGGCGATGTCACCTTTCGGTCGACCATCCCTACCTGGCAGCACCTGAGCCAGAGCCGCGTCATCTCGTAGGCGTGTACATGGGCGGTAATGGGCAAATGTTCTGTATACCAGGTCGCAACACTTGATGCTCATTGGGCTCGAGTCGCAGCTGTACCAGGGGAATGGTAGTAGTGCTAGACGTATCACGAAGGATGAACTGACAGAGGAGTATCCTCACCAATGTGAGAACGACGAGCAAATCCGGCGCGTAGAGATGAAGACGGCGGCGGCGGCGAGACGAGGCCCATCACCCTTGGGGGCTGGGCATACTCGGCGGCTCGTCAACAGGAGACGATGTATAAGACTAATGTACAAGTTGTGGTAGTCCGTGGCAATCCTACAATACAGTCCATGATACAAAGCGGTGTCAGGGGTGCGTCTCAATGACTCGAAGCATCCGCAGCGCCAGACTGGAGGCGATCCCTGTCGTTGTCCTTCTCCGGGGACGGAGGCCACGGCTCCTCACCCTTGCGGATCTTGTTGCCATAATCCTTGGTCTCGGGCTTGTGCAGTATCTACGTGGCATGAGCCCAAATGCCGAACTGTCTATGAATAGGCCAGTATACTCACCGTTCCGCGAATCTCCTGTCAGTTCAGCGAAAGAGCATTAGGATTATCCATTGAACTGCAAGGGATTTCCTCTCGCACCTTAGCGTAGCCTGTATGGTATAAAGTCTTAGTATGTGTCAACGGAAGATGAAGTTGCATTGACTTACCGACTACCTGCTGCGTGAAGGAAGGCTTGTTGGATTCCATCACAATGTGCTGCACGCCGCCTGCTCCGGGTTGCGTTGCAGCTGGAGCGCGAATTGTCAGCATTCAATGTAATCTTGTCTAAGCAACAACGTACCTTGCTGCGGAGGCGTTGAGATTTGTGTCGGCGCGACCGTCTCCGTCGGCGGAGCGGGATGGAAGCCAGTCCCAGGGCGATCTTCGCTCGTCGCGGCGCCAGGCTGGTCCTCGAGCGGAATATGGGTAGTTTCCCGTTCTTGTGCGGCAGACATGTTGAGCAGAATAGATTCTTAGGCTTGGACAAGCGTGGTATGAGGCAAGCGTGTAGTATTGCTGGCCAGTCAACTCACGGTATATAAGCGAGGGTCGCGGTGGCGTCCCCAGTACCAGCTCTATGACATCATCGCCGTCCTTGAACATTAGTAGGCGCCTATGAAGCACGGTCGTACTGAACAGGCGCCCGCTCCTTGCTGCTGCCCCTCATGTTCCTCGTTCTCGTATCAGCCTCGCATACACGCGTACTTGCATTCATTAGTGCTCTTGAAGCTGAGGTTACATTTATGAGCTTGGTACGTGCATATATGCATATAGAGGCTCACTGGGATCTATTCGTCCTCGAGCACACGCGTCTCGGATAATTGCCCTATGTGCAACCCCAGGTATGTGTCCATCGGTCAATGAATGGAATGATAGCGATGTGTATTGATGATGTGGTGGAACAATATAGGGAGAATAGCGTATAGAATAACTAAGCAATAAGTAATGTAGGAAGACGTCAGGCAATAAGGATACAATAGGTTACGAACCCCACCAGACCAACCGTCATGGCCAAGGTCCAGCTCAGCCCCTCGGATGCGCGAAGTAACATGTCAGCCCTTCACCTATTGGACGCCCTCTCAGGCAGAACCGAAGTGAGGTGCGTCTTCGTCGTCCGTGTCCACCGCAGACACCGCCCTCGAGCTTGCCGCGCTCTCCGAATCCTCCTCGTGGATATCCGATGGTGCACCCAGCGAGACCTTCACCCCCGTCTCGTGCTCAGCATCCTCGTCCATGAGCGCCGTCATCGAGCCCGAGAGCAGGTGACCCTCGCTCTCTTCCTCCTCGTCCTCCTCTCCGATCGCCGCCGCCGAAGTGGAGAACCAGCCACTCCTGCGCGACGCGCGCGCGGACATCCGCAGGCTTGTCGGCGTAGCCGGAGACTGGTAGGCGGGCGATATCGAGGCGAGTGCGGGGTGCCCGTGGCCAGGCGTCACCGGGGTGCTGGCGATGGCGAAGAGCGCGGCGGGGGCGGGAACGGGCGCCGCGGACGCGGACGCGGGGTGGCCGTGTCCGGGGGTGTCGGCGGGTGTCGCGACGCTTGCGGGGGTAGCCTCGGAGGGGATGACCACGCGGATGGCGCGCGAGTGCACGGAAGGCCGCCGTGCGGAGGATGGGTAGGAGAACGCGGCGGGCGCGATGGGGCTCTGAGGGTGGGAGTAGACAGCGGACATTGTCGTGGAAGCGAGGAACGGCGGTGGTGCTGCGAGGAAGTGGAAATGAACTTGTGGTGGGAGGCTAGTGAGAATGTCGGTTCGAGCGCAGCTCTGAGTGTGGGGGTGAGGTGAGTGATGCGTCCCATCGCCCAGTCCATCGAGTACTTATATTCGTTTCGCCCTCAGAGGAAACGGACGCGTCCATTACACGAGGTACGCGAGAACGCGGACCACAGCTTCGCGACGCAGTCCTGCTCACGCAAAACGGGATTAGATTGCTGAAACGCGACGAGCGACAGGATCTGACGGCGCCACAGAACGCGTCCCAGATCTCCGAGCCTCTTGCCAGGCTCTCGGTACCTGCCGCCCCGCGCTATCCAAGGTGCACACCGCGAGGCACAAGGGCAGAGAACAATAACGATGCCTCCGCTGACGCCCTGCGGGCTGTCCACTCCAGGACGATGTACTGCCATAACCATCAAGGCGCCCACGCACTACTCGCTGTACAGTCCGTACGACACGCCGGGGACCTGCACTGCCCGTCGGCCCGACGTCACTGAGATCCGAAGGCCCACAGCCAGACCAGATCCCACGCACATGGTGGACAGCTTCTTCATTCCGGAGGCTATCGAGGCGGGCGACGCGCCGGCCGGTCGCCTTGTACTCGTCTCTACATCTACACTGTGGAACCTGAGACGTATCGTCCTCCTGCGAGTCATATGGCTGCTGCAGACCGGGGAAAACGCCGATCGGGAACTTCGCCGTGCGCGTCGGGGCCGTGACGAACGCGATCGCAACAAAGCAATGAGCCCGAACTGAACCTACCGTTTGGAGTGGTGGATGTCGGCCCTGGAGCCGGACATGACGCGCACAGGTGAGGCGCGTTCCTTGGGGCTGCGAGTCTCTGACAGATTCGGCCTCTATAGCCCAGGGATACCGAACGCGAGGCTGAACGCCCGGGGGCGCGCATGAATCACGTCGTCCGCGCAAGCGCTCGGTTGTAGTCATCTTACCCTGGAATAGACGGTGAGAGGACCTGCCAGGGTAAAGTACCAGTCGTCTCGGTCTCGAGGCAGACTTGCTACTGAATTGAGCCTCGAACGTACTAACGGGCCCCAGTACGCACCTCACTGCAACACAACGTACGTTCAGGGTCATGGACCCTACGTCTGCTCTCAGGCAGACGCGTAGAAGGGCTTGTCATCGGGAACACCTGTCAATCCCGCAGGTAGGGTTCGCACATACTCATTGGTCCACGATGTGAAGCGAGGAGCCTCCTCATCCCCGTTTTGCGGCAGGCTGCCGTCCCAGCCAATATGCCCTTCTACGTTGCGCCCGCGGACGAAGCGCGCCCGGGGATTTGGATAGAGTCGCTTCTCGTCCACAGTCGCGGGAGCCGCGCGGCGTGCTTCACGGAGTTGGGATCGCAAACGCATGTCGTTGAAGATGATCCCACCTCCGCCTCTTCTTTCCTCTGCGATAGGAACACCGCCTCGCGCGTCCCGCGCAGAAGACGCGGGCGATTAGCTCTAGACCTGCGCTGTAACCGGACCCTAACATGCTTCTTCGAGGAAGCCGCATGACGCCTACGGGGAGCAAGGCGTCGACTTGCTATGTTAGATGCACCCAAACCGGACGCGAAGCGCACAAAGTTCATCAGGAAGTTCATTTCTGGACGTTCGGCGGCTGCGAACAAATAGCCACACTTGTGATCGGCCACCGGGCGGAACGCCCCTGTGCTCAGCTTTGAAGACTGGCCCTGAACGTGTCTACGGTGGGTACAGTTCTGCGTCCTGGCGTTGAACGGCGGTCGTTGATATGAGCAACACGCGGCAGAGATTCAACCTGCGTTCCGGCTGCAGAAGCATTACCCGCCGTGAGGTTACGCTGCTGCTTCCTCCTGCGTTCGCTTCATCATACCCTCCGTGCCAGGGTACGCGTGGTGTTTGCCCATCACTGACTTCAGGCACAGTAAATTGAAAGAGGCTCGACACTGGCACAGGAAGAGAACAGAAACCTATACTCTGACCTCACGACAGACTCAAGGTGGGCGAAAGGGCCCCGCGACAACGAGGAGAGACGAGGATGCGACACGGAAAAAGGGGGATAACACCCTCTGAACTCGTGAGCGCACCTCGGGTCGTGTGCGCAGACGTTGCCGTCGATCCACACGTCACTGACGACATGCATGTACAGGGTGACAACCGCAATGACCTATGGGTCGGAGGAGCGAGAAGACGAAACGCGACAACGAGCCTCTGGGCGGAGCATACAATTCTGATAAGTCACGTATCGTATGAGGCGCGTCCATGCTGATCACCAATAGCCATATCATACACCTTGCGCCAATCAGGGGATCCCAGCCCACCAAGTGTTGCAGCGTGGCTCATCGACGGTCATGCCCGGCGTTGACGACCTACATACCCTCCTCGCTTCCGGACTCGGATTCCGGCTCCCACACCCCTGCGTGGACGGCCAGGGTGATCGGAGAGGGTGCGCTACTGCGCGGCGACCTTTGCATGCCCCGACCGGCGACGGCGACCGAGGTTCCAGCCTCGCCAGAGGGTTTCTCCCGTTCGACGTCGGCCTGCGTCCCGCACTCGACCACAACGACAGATGGCACTCCGGCGGCCATAGGGCTGGTTCCGAGCAACGCTCCGATGTCGGACTCGGGCGCCCTGCGCGGGACATGGATGATGGCGAACGACGACTCGAATATCGGGGACTCTTCGATTGTCGCGCATCCCGGGTATCCGCCACGATTACGCGGGTACGGGCTGCATAAGGCAGGGTGTCCATGTCCAGGCGTCTCCCTTTGGCATTCGGGGTCTATCGAACATCTGAGGAAGCTCCCGCACAGCGTCCAATTCGCGCATGGGCTTCCGTGGTTGTGGGTGTCGCTCGGGGCGGGGATCACGACGTGGAGGTGGGGGCGTTGTGGGGAACTTGGAGTTCCTGCAAGTTGTGAGCCGTACGCCGGATCGGCGACAAGGCTGCATACAACGAGGTCCTCGGTGGTACCGGGGACGGAATGGCCTGTAGTCTCGGACATGGCTTTGCGGCGAAGAGTGGTGTCGTAGTGCGAATGGGATTGGGTGAGTGAACTACTCCTTACATCGGAACTCGCTCTTTTATACGTCCTGCCAGACTTTCTACCAGCTTTGCGTACGTAGGCCGGCCGCCGGAGCCGAACACGCATATCGACTGGAGCAGCCGTTGGGTGTACGGCGAGCTAGATCCGGGGCGCCTCCTTAACGCTTCGATACAAAGCTCAACCCCCTCGTGTTCTTTACGTGAGAGTTCAGGCCATGGGGATTGACAGGTCAGAACGCATGCGTCATGCTAGCGAACGTGCCTCCATTGATTCCACTGATTGTCAGGACGTCCTCGCACAGAGCCCGGCGGACTCGAGCGTACGCGAGCCCTCGCGCGCAACGCGACACTCGCGGCGCTGAAATGGAAGGGCTGTGATCTGCTCCACAACAGGCCCGGATTGCGTGTACGTAGGCCATCGTCGATGCTAGGCCTACGCGCATAACACAGGGGCTCTCGAGTCATCTGTACGTCCACTTTTGCATGAACTGTACATAACACGTTTGACTGAGGCATCACTACTACTGCATCCGTACGAATGCTTGAAGGACGAGCGGTGAACCCATTGGCTTTCCAGTGGCCGTCCGGGAGAAGCAGACAGAGGCGTAAAGCCTCGAGGGCGAAGGCGCCGCTGACACGCCTCTTCCAGGTCACCACGCCTTCTCCATTAGATTCCGACTGTGTCCCTTCAACAAGCCCCTGGAGGATCTTCCAATGCGTATACGAGTGCATCTACTTACTGCCAACAGAGACAGCTGACCGTACAGTACAGAGGCTTTTGGAATCGTCTCAGGGTCGCAAAGGAACGATATGGCCAAAAAGTAGGTTCATTCTAGAGGCCGACATCGTCTGTCCGATGATAGCGGAGACAGGTACTCGACGGGTAACAACACCACCTTCCATCCGCGCGACCTGACGTCAAGAGGAACCTTCGCCGGCGAGTCCCGTAGGTAACTGGTAACCGACAAGAGTCCGTCACTGTACTGAACAACAGGGGCGACAGCGCAACGAGAGATACCTTCAACGAACTAAGCGAACATGCCCAACCCGAGAGTGACTATAAATCGTGGTCGGGTGTCCTTGGCCCGCTTCCCTCGTTCACCGCCCATGCGGTCGGTACTGCGGCTAGGACGCACGGTGGGGACATGACTGGCTAGAGACTCCCAGAACGCTTGGAGCTGGTCGTCGAGTCCGGCCCTCCTGCGTCGGTGTTGATAGACTCCTCCTGCGGTCCAGCCGCGGTGACCGCGGCGGCCTCTGCCTCGCACCATTCAACGGCCATCGATGCCTCTCCTCTTGCTGCGATGGGAGACGCTCCTACAGCAGAGCTGGAGACTCGGTGCGGGAGTGGCGTGCAGGACGGTAACATGGGGGATTCGATTGACATGTCGGCTGGGTGATCATGTCCCGGCGCGGTGTGTCCATGGCTAGGCGTAAGATCCGCGTGGACACAATTGGTGGAATCCGGGCATTTGGAATACGCCTCTGCAGCTTTCCATCTCGGACACCTGCCGTGGCCGCCGCCTGCGGGGGTGTCGCTCGCCGTTGGGATTACGACGTGGAGGGGTGGGCGTTGTGGAGGATCCGGGGCCGCCGTATCTGGATCGCTCGTGATGGGCATCATAGCGTTGCGTGCATGGGGCATAAGTTTTATGCAGGTATCGGCAACATCTCGGTCACCCGTAGGCACGGACATGAGTAGGGGGAGGTAGGGGGGGGCAGTCGAGCAGTGGGGCTCAGTTCCGATTCGAGACGTTCCGTGATGTGGGTATACGGATCGCACATGCAGTGAGTATGTTGTCCCTCCGGACTGAGCTCGATCCGTCCTGCTCTTATACGCACCTTGCAGAGTAGACATCCCTTCGCAGACCGCGGGATTAGGACTCGAGGACATGCATAACGGCGCCTAGATATTGTATGCATCTGCTGCCAGGTCCGCCTCAAAAGAAGTTCAAATACCGACCTCAGAAGACCGGTATCCCACTCGCATCTATCTCCGTAATCGTGGCGCGAGATACCCAGGGGTTCTGGTCAATACTCCGTCGTCGTCGGACATGGTGGGTACCGACACTTGGCAGATCTCTGGTCACGACTCAAACGTCTCCGGCGGATCCCCTCCAACCTTGCGCAATCCCCGCTCACGGCAAACCTCACTCTCTGGACACCAATCTGGAAGTAGGAAGTAGTGACGAATATCCGATTGCCGTATGATGCCGCGGAGTTGGCTGATCTACAATGATCAGCAATCTAAACACCGACAACGCACGCCGTCGAGTCCGGCCCTTGCGCACGGACCATCTCCAAGATGTATCGCACAACACAGGCGCCATGCTAGCGAATAGGCCTCTACTTGTTACGGCCGCAGTGCACCACCGGTGAGTAGGTCATAGCGAAGTCCTAAGTTGACGCGTTCTCAGTCGGCCGCTACTCACAATGGCGATCGCTATCTAGATCCGCTCCCAAAAACGCACAAATTACCCATCCATGGACGCGGCTCATATACTCGCCGACCCTCGCATTCGTGCTGCAGTGCTTGGCCATCTCTCACCTGGGCCCTACCCGGATGGCCAGGATCTTACACTGGACTCTCCAGAGGCTAAGCAACGTCACGAGTCCCACCGCGCGCTGGGGCGCCTCGCGGTAGTCTGTCGCTCGCTTTCAGGTGCCGCACTAGATGCTCTGTGGCAACACGTAGACGATGTCTCCTCCCTCCTCCGCGCCTTGGCGGCCTTCGATCCTACTCGACGTGTGAGCGAAGGCACTCTGATACACCCTGAATGATCGAGATGCTGACATATCGGCAATCTACTAGATGTTCACGAGCACGTTTACAGAGGCCGAGTGGATCAGATTCCGAACGTATACCTCCAGAGTGAGAGAGCTACGTTTGGGTGACGCGGCGAGCCTTCACCCCTCCGTATGGGTCATCCTAACTCGTTGGTGCCTACGGGAGCCTTTCCTACCACGACTCGAACGCCTCGTCGGGCTCAACGTCGACGCGTCAAGTATGGCGTACACCATGTTGTTCGCATCGGAGACGCTAAGGAGCATCAGCCTGCATGTACCCAGAGACACCGAGAAGCAAGTGGTCAGCATGGCGATCCAGACGATTGCACCGTACTTCGACTCTCTTTCCAGCCTAGTCGTGAACGACCAAGCCTCCAAAAGGACAGATGCCGTGCAGTTCTGGACACTGCCGCAGCTCAAGACACTGCGCGTTCTTCACAAGGTTACTCTCGACGTTCAGCAGCTACAGGCTCTCGCGGCGTTTCCCCACCTGCGCGTCCTCGACATAGCGCTTAACAAGAAGATTCCCCACATAGACAAGCAGGAGACGCACTCTGGCTTTCTCAGTCTGCGCGAGCTCGCGCTATCTGGCCCACTTGACGCTATCCGCGACTTTGTTTTATGGACCGCCGGTGCACCCTTGGAATCCATGGCGATCGATGTGACATATCTCTGCGAAGAAGACAGGGCCACGTACGGATATTCATATGGGTACCGATCATCCGTGAATCCCACCCGTAGTCTCGAACCGATATACGCGGCACTCACGCCCTCCTTGCGACACTTCCGCGCCATCTTCCGTTGTCATTGCACTGCGGAAGTGCGCCACTTCCCCGATAGCCGCGAGCTGTTTTCAGGACTACATCGCGCCGCACCTGCTCTACAGACAGTCTCATTCGTCTTCCAGGACATGGTATTCCTCTTGGGCGACGACGCGCTCTCTGCGCTCACTGACGCGTGGCCCGACCTCACCGAGCTCGAAATTGCGACTCGCAAGGATCGTCCGCCCCCTCCCGCACCCGTTTCGAGCCCGCGCATAGATTATATGGCTGAAGAGCTGGCGCGATGCCGACGCGGGCCGCGGATACCGATAGAAGCATACCCAATCCGAGCGCCAAAGACCCCGCCGCCGCACGTCCCGCCAACCATCGAGACCGTCGCGCTCTTCGCACGCGCACACCCGCGCCTCACGCGTCTCGTCCTGCCTTTATTCGACCTTTCCGCTCGCCCAGATGTCGTGTCTGTTTCCCGCGATATCGGCCATGGTCTGCGCGAGCTCGGGATTGGCGCCCTGAAGCGCGGCGTGCCGCTTTTTCGACATGCGCTCTTCCCTCGTCTCGATTTGACCGGGGCCGAGGACCTTATTCCCGGAGACGCGGGGTCTACCGCTGGAGCAGACGGCGGTAGTGGCCCTTCCACGGACGAGGAGAAGCTTTGTGACCGCAGTGCCGAGCTCCGACTCGTCCTGCGCGCGTTGCAAGAAGGGCGGGCGAGCGCACTCCGCAGTCTGCATGCCGTCTGATACTCGATTATCGCGACCGCCGTCACACAGCGGAGAATTCACAAAAATGTATCGACTCCTTGAATCCAAATATTCACCAGCTGTAAAGACGGATATTATTCGCCCGTAAAGTCGATACAAGTACACAAGGCTTGGTAGACGCAAGAGCAGTATATACGATGACGGTGCCCAATAGATACGCCGCTCCACCCGAATTAACTTCCTCCACTATCTCCAAGCCTTCGCTACTGGAGCATCCTGGTCAACTGATGGTGCTCAAAACTGTTGCATTCAAAAACGCACCACGGGACGCAGGGCTACATCTCCGAGGCCTGGGAATTGTCTTTGTGTTCCTCCTCCTCCCCCGGCTCCTGCGTCAAAGTCCCGTCCTGGCTGTCGTCAGACCCGGCGGTGACATTGAACAGAGAGCGGGAGGCGCGCCGAGCCGACGTGGGCGTCGACGGCGTCATCGGGCCTTCCTTCCCGGAGAACGTGAGGACGCGGAAGGCGCCGTGGCCATGGCCGGCCGTCCTCCACCCCTCGGCGAAGGGGAGGCAGGTCGTGGCCCGCTGGAGCGTCTTAGTGAGGCAGCAGGAGTCGCCGTGGTCGGCGTCGCCCGGCGGGGAGGGCGTCGAGGGGAAGGAGCCGCAGCGCTTGGGGGCGCCGGGGATGACGAGGCGGAGTGAGGATGGGAGGTGGAGGTGGGACGCGTGCGCGTGCGAGTCCTGAGTCGGGCTCCCCTCGGATGGAGTAGAGTGGGGGGTCGCGATGGGTGAAGAGGAAGCGTGCATCTTGGAAGGAATGGCGTTGATTGATACTTCTTAGGGGTCAGCAGATGCGTGTGTACTGGTGAGGATGATGCGGACTCGTAGTAGGCTTTGGGAGCTCGTGAGGGCTTGGTACATGCGTACCTTTATAGCCGAGTGTCGAGCAAGTGCCAACGCTCGTCTCAGCCGCCTTCGGCCTCAACGTTTGTGATGCGCAGTCGAGCTCCCCGGTGCTGTCGAGTCCTATGGTACGCCTATCCGTGGCGCCAACTGCGGGATACCATCGTAGGTGACAGGTACACTACTGGTGGATCACTAGTGGGTCTTGCATTGATGTGGCGGGCGGAGTGTTACCCAAAGTGAGGTTTCTGTTCCCCTTCGACACCGCCGAGATGTCACTTTCATGAGTGGTGCGGGGGTAGTTCGTGGCGACAAGTTGACATTTGCACCGCCGACATGCCAATGGAGCTCTTCTATCATCAGCGTTACGGAGGTATGAGATCACGATTCGCGGGACTTACCAGTTGTGATGGGCGATGTGCCGAATGGGCTTAATCTTCCCACTTTGACAACTTCAGTTGGTTACGGCGGAGTCAAGGGATTCGTACCAGTTATACTCTCATCTCAACCCAGCCAAAAGGCTTCGGATGAAGAAGCATCGCCGCCCAGATGTTCTGAGCACTGAGAGACGGCGCACATAGGTGGTGATTTTATTGTCGCTGCGGCGCATAGGTTGGCAACGTCGTAGACCGTAAGTATCGCAGCAATGCCGGTGCGCCGTCGCATAATCTACATCATCGCGGCGGTGGCGTGGCCCCGTACCTAAAGCCACTCCTCCGCCGTCCCCGCGTCACTCACCAGTATTGAGAAAGCGCTCAGTAGACTGGTGACCATAAGGAGTGTGCACACGCCGGCACTCCGTTGGACCGTACCGCCCTCAGATGCGACGAGTCGAAGCGTTATTGCTATCGACGAACAGAGCTGTATATATTCCATGCAGGGTGCCGCCTAAAAGCCGCAGTGTTTGAAGATCTGTACCGGACGCTACTTACGGTCCGGGTTATCGTCAACTCCGAGAAAAACAGTCAGTGGACATCCGCGTGGTGCAAGGGCGTGACCAACCCTGGGCACCGCTCTCAAGTAACCGGCTACCTTCCGTATCAGCTATAGAATGGGACCGTATACATCCGACAAGCGTTTCGAACAAAATCGGACGTAGGTTGCCATCCTAACGAGCTGGACCTTGTGATGAAGCCTTGACCTTGCCACCTGCAACGTATCCTCTAGGCCTCTCTGATGCGTAACAAAGTGGCAACAAACATGACACAGCCCTCTGAGACGGCGGTCGCGATGATACAGGTGGTAGTATTCACGGTACTGTAGCGCGAGTGAGTGAGCGAGTGCAAGTTATGGAACGGCGATGGGCGCCTCTGTCTGCGCTCAACAAGCGCTTATGATACTATTTCCTAAGACTGTCGTCTTGTGAATCAACCACCACCTGAAATTCGGTGGCCAGGACCGTATCCACCGCATATTATACTACATCATGGATTGTTGCTTGAAGGAACAAGAACTCAGTGCTCCGCAACTACGAACAACAAAAAGTCAAAACAAACTCCGAACCCCGCCGGCGACCCCGAAGGGCCTGATGCCTTCCCAATAATTGTGCACACGCACAGACCATGTGCAACAGATCTAGCGCGTAGGGGTCATCTGTTTGGTGTAGGGCGCTCTCTAACTTCCACCTTCGTTGTTCCCGCAGAGTGAGTATCAGCTCATATGAAAGTCTCGGTGTCCTCGACGTTCTCTCACCACGGCGAAGCTTTCTTGTAGGTCATGGCGGATGCTATCCTCCTTTCCCCAGGCATTAGTCTTGCAATTCTTTGTCATCTATCGCCGGGACCATTTCCAAGCGATATCGCTGACGGTTCTTCGGCAATCCAGCAACGTCGCGAATGCCAACGTGCACTGGCAAGGCTCGCGAGAGTTTGCCGCGGGATCTCCCTCGCCGCATTGGACACGTTGTGGCGATATATCGACGACTTCTCGTTCAGCCTCTTCGCTTTGGGACGATTTGACCATAACAAAAAGGCGTGACTCGCGTGTTCACGTTGTAACACATACCTCATGCTGACATCGCCGTTGCTCAGTTGTTTGCCGCAAACCCCACACAAGCCGACTGGACGAGGTTTCAGGTGTACACCGAGCGGGTTCGTGAACTGCGCGCCGGTGATTTGGAAGGCCTGCACTCATCGGTATGGGCTGTATTGGCACGATGGTGCCCGCGAGGCCCCTTGCTTCCCCACTTGGAGCGGCTCACTGGACTCGACATCGACGCATCGGGTCTGTCGTGCGCGGTTCTTTTCTCTCAGACGATCAAGAGCCTCGAACTCCGGATACTCGAGAGCACGGATCAGAACATCGCCGACATGACAATTCAGCTGGCCGAACCAGCGCTCCGATCCGTCTGTCACTTGGTCATTGACGATGAGCCCGCGGGATCCTCACAAAGGGGTGATACAATCGCTTTCTGGGATTTAGCGCAGCTGCAAACTCTCCACGTCATCCACAGCGCTAGGCTCACATACCCGATGCTGCAGTCTCTCTCAAAATTTTCCGCCCTACATACGTTACATCTCGCCCTGAGGAGCGCCACAGAGGTTGCGAGGGTTGCCACGGATCCAGGCTTTCCCAGTCTCCGCGAGCTCTCCCTGTCCGGCCACCTCGGGGACATCTGCGCTTTCATGGCGGCGACTGCGCCCGCAAACCTGGAGTCGCTCACGATCGATATTGAACGGCTCTGTGAGGGGGAGAAGTGCTCCGACGAGCCCCGCCAACAATCCGGTCTCGGCCGTGTCCGCAGCCTAGAGCCGATATACGCCAGGCTGACGTCGACGCTACGACGCTTTCAGGCTAGTTTAAACTGCTCCTGCTCGAATGATCATTTCCCCGACAGCAATATGCTTCTCGTTCCGCTGCAGGTGGCGGCTCCGGGCTTGCAGGTCTTGTCGATCGTGTTCAAGGGGGCGAAGTTCCACCTCGCCGACAAGACGATGATTGGGCTCCAAGATGCGTGGCCGAACCTTGTCGAGTTTGAGGTAGCACTGACAGCTCGGGGGACGCCGTCGCCCTCTCCGTCGTATCCTAGATCGTCGGTCTTCGTCCCGCCAGGAGTGCCAGATCCCAGGTACTATGGTCAGTCGCCGCCCGCACCCCAGCCGAACCCGACGGATCACCCCACGAGCAAGACCATCGCTGCCTTCGCCCATGGGCATTCAAATCTCACTCAACTACGCCTTCCGTCGATCGACCTCTATGCGTGCCCGGGAATCGCTTCCGTGCCCTTCCTTGACCACGGTCTGCGCCATCTGGACTTCTGCACGCTCGATGACGACGTCGGACTGGTGCCGTACGCGCGCGCCCTGGACATGCTCTTTCCTCGCCTCGACGTGGCGGCGTTCGAGGGGGCGACCGCGCGCGGTGAGGCCGACAAAGACAAGTCCGACCGAAACGTCGAGCTACACCTCTTGCTCCTCGCGTTGCAGCTCGGGCGGCAGGTCGGTGCACGCCGCGCACACGGGTATGCGGATACGAATGCGGCCAGCTCCGCGCCCGGGGACCCTCCTGCGATCCAACTGATTCGCAATGAGCGGCGGCCCGAGGAGACAAAGGCGCAGAATGCGAGGTCGTTCGATGACTCTCCCGTTACACCCCCCATTGGACCCATTCCCATATTTGTAACAACGTCCCCCGCGGGGTACTTTCCTCCAGCCGCCGCAGCACGTTCCCCAAGTCCCGACTCAATGCATTGAGTGTTGAACATGATGGCAGCGAGGGCTGTTGAAGCTTGCTACCCGTTCGCTCAACTCCTTGTGGCGGGCTGCGGTGCGGCATCATGCGTTCGTGTAGATTAATAGCGGCGGCCATCGTGTAACAACAACTGGATTGGTTCTCTCGCTCAATGTTGTTGACAGCCAGCACATATATGACTGATGCGGGCAACGGTTACGCCTCCTGAGTCCCAAAGACTGCCTCGTGTTCTCGGTTTTTTGCACACACGTGGACCACAGGGCTGGAGCCAAAGACATGGACATGACCAGATATCTTCGCGCTTGCTTTCCATCCCTCCGGGATTGCGTATGCGTTGGGTGGTGTGCGGACTCGAGTGGAGGATTTTGGTGTAGAGCTCCGGCGGGTACGCACTGATGCTCGGTGGCGGATAGGTAGACGGTCCTGAGCAGCGATGGGTGGAACGGCGATTGAAGCGAGGATCTGAGGATCTGTGTACATCTCTCGAGCCGTAGCTGGGAGCACGTTCTCCGACGCCAGATAATATGGCAGGCAGGAGAAACCTATGATACGCTTGGAGCCTTTGCAAGTGCCGGGGCTTTGGCCTAGCGCGACGCTCACCGTTCACGCAATCAATGTGGTAGGAGCGGACGCTAGGACAAGTCGTAGGCATGGAAGACGGGCAGAGGACGAAGCTAGCACCAGTCAAGCTTGTGCTTGAGAATGTCAGGGCATGGAAGCCAGACATCGCAAGTAACGTCAGGCACTCACCTATTACTCGCAAACGTGCACCCATGACACTACGGGCGGGAACGAGGCGCACTGATAGTTTATGAGGTAGGTCCTGCGCGCCCTGGCCTCATAACGCCGCATACGAATACCTCGCTTTTGCGGTGTGCGACATGATCGATGGTATACACGTTCGCAGCCGGCTGCCTATGAACACGGTTTCTGCTGGTGCACATGGGCAATCGCTATAAGTACATCAGCTCGAGCACATGCATTGAGACCACAGAAAGTCTAGACTTCCGATATGGCTACGTTACAGGATCAAAGTCAGCCATCGGTGTTTCCGTACCAACCCCTGCATGCCTCATGCTTGAAGAGAAGTAACGTACCACGACCCGAGTGATTAGTAGGGGTAACTGCCCTGAGTCCCTTAAAAACTTCATTCCCCGCCACCCGAGGGGGTCCAGAGGATGATACGTCTTGGGTCTGGGGTAGATCTTGAGTAGTCAGTCAGGAGACTGACTGGGTCGTGGTAGACGACGGGCGCGGCAGTGGTTGTGCTGTGGTTAGGGGATCCAACAATGTCCAGAATACTGTCCAGCCGCACCGCGGGCGGGGTGGTGCGGGCTATGAGCTCGCCTCTTCCACTTCCTTACGCGCTGCACGAATCGAATCCGTCGGCTGGGCAAGTTACACGCTCAGCATCTGACACGTACCTCGCTCGAGGTCCCTCCGATCCAGCTCCGCCGTCCGCGCGCTCTCAAACCTCTTGCCAAACAAGACCTCCTTCCACCCGATCTCCTCCCCGCCCGCCCCCCTCTCCTCCTCCTCCCTCCTCTCCCTCTCCCCCGCCTCCGCCCGCGCGCGCCAGACGTCATGGCTGCGCGCGAGGCGCCAGAGCCGGTCGAGCTCGCGCTCGGGGACGCGCTCGCCCGCGGCGAGGCGCGCGCGGAGGTCGGCGAGGATGGAGAGCTGCGCGGCGACGTGCGCGCGGTCGGCCTCGAGCGTCTTGCGCTGGTAGAGGTGGTGCATCGCGAGCGAGGTGAGCGCGGTGCTGTAGAGCACGTGCGGGACGTAGGCGAGGACCGCCATCCTCGACTGTCGTCTGGCTTGTACGCGAATGCGGACGATGGGATATCGGCGAGCGAGTGAGAGTTTGCACGGGTCGGGGTCGTCGCAGCGGGTACAGACGCTATACATAGCTCGCTACAGCGCGCGCTTTCTGTGTTTGGACACGCGTCTACTCAGAGCCCCGCGCGCTCCGCCGTCACGCGACTCACGCAAGTGCCCATCTCGACCAGTCGAAAAAGCCAAATTTTTGCCTTTTGGCACAGTATTGCAAGGCGGGAGTAGATGCATATCTGCAGGGCGCGCCAGTGTATATAACAGTTGGTGAAGTAATATAGAGCAGTAGGCGAATGTTAGTGGAAAGGGCTGCGTCCTCGGCGGCTCACGAGTCACATGATAAAATGCGCAGCGTCGCACACCGTGTTTTCGAGCTTCATGATTCCACAAGGACTACTTACAAGGCTCCAGCGCGGGCCCTCCTCTCGGGAATTTCTGGCGTTCTTCGCGCGTGTACAGCGCATCGTGCGGAGAGACGCGTGTCCCTTAACATGGTACATGCGTTCAAAAACTCTGGAAAGCGCTGTAATATGCATGTAGAACTTCAGAGGTCTGCTTGACCAGGCCGGGTGGAGACCGGGTAAAGGCGCTGCTGAATGTCGACTCGCTCAGATGTTGGGAAGCCGTCGGCGAGTTCAGACGATATTCGGACCCGTCGCGGGGCCGCTGCGGGCGCGAAGAGGCGGACCAGGCAGCTGGGAGCGCATCTGCTCGTCGTCACACGCGACGAGGGTGAGGGTGGGAGAGACGAAGAGCACACCGCGCGGTTGGGCGCGCGGACGATGGAATTTCTGGTCCGGGCCGCGCGCACGAAGCCCTCTCGTAAACCGAATGGGAAACAGCTTCCCGGAATTCGGGGGTCGCCTTCTCGGGCACGATAAGTGATGGATTGCCTTTAGGCTTCTCGCGCGCGGGCGGGAGCGCGAGGTGGAATAATTCCGCGTTGTAATGAATTTCCGCCGCGGCCGCTGCCGCGTCTAGCCGCGTAAGTCAAGCATTCGGGGAAGAGGGTGAGGGTGATTTCGAAGAAGATGGCTGGGCGTTCTGCGCGCGCGAGCTTGTTTGTATGGTGCTACTAGGGTCGAACGGGATCATCGGAAGCGGGCGTGATTTCTGTTCGCCCACGGGCGTGTGCATGCGGTGGAACTGTCTATCGCGCAATGATTGACTTCCCTGCGCTGGGCTGAACATGAATGGAGGGCAGAGCCTGGGCCGAGACCGAGAGGAGGAGGCAGCGAGAGGCTCTGAAATGGGGTGGTGATATGCCGGCGGTGCAAGGCGGGGATGTGACAGGGGGGGCGAGGGCGGCGATGGTCGCGTGGCAGCGTTTACGGGGCACTCCCGTCTCCTTCTCTTGGATTTGACAGGGCAGCTCGCCGCTTGTTCTACCGCTTCGAGAACATCAATCATCCGTTTATAACTCCATGCCCTCTCACGCTTCCCCCCTCCTTGTCCCCCACCTCCTCGTCCTCCCCGAGCTCTCCCAGCACGACCCTCCACATCTCGCACACTATGACCGTGGTCGAACAGCCTTCAATACCAGCCCTTTCAGACTCGCGTACGGAACTCATCGAGCAGGTATGTACTCTGTACGCCACGTCGCCCCGCATATAGTCCGTCCAACACCGCACGCACAGATCTTCCAAAAGGTCGAGGAAGAGAGCGAACGACGCGCTCAAGAACAGTCCGAGCTCGAGGAGCACGCCGCGACATACAGCCGCGTCACATCTCCCTCCCCACTATCCATCCCCCCCGCCGCGCCCGCTGCGGTCTCGGTCGTAAGAGACGGCCCGCGGGATAGGAGACGAGGGAGCATATCCGTGTCCCGCTTCGGTCAGGTGTGTCCCCGTTTTTCGCGCTCGTCTTTCTCTCGGCACTCTTCTCGTGGCATACGCGTACGATCTCGCGGCCCCTATGTCAATGCGTCCGCCGGCGGCAAGGAGGAAGCATACTGTACGCGCGGTCTGTGCGGCGTCGGGTGGTCCACGATTCAGGCACACGCCGCAATCGGACGCGTCTGCTTGGGTGCTCGTCCTCCGTAGCCTCCCTGTTTTCCGCCCTCCCTCCCGGGTCTCCTCAGCAAGCCCAGCAACCGGACCTGTTCCCTCCGGTGTCTGTATGCGTCCTCGAGACAGCTGGTGCAGATGATGAGCATCGCTGGTGCACTGCGTGCGGTATGACGCGCGCCCGTACCTCCTGGTGCCACTGTTCGGATGGTTTGACAGCGCTAGGCACACCGAGGGCGCGTCTACCTGACTGGTACTATGGTATCATCAGTCTCCAGCGTATGGGGTACATGGCCAGTCGACGTAGCATATAGTCTGGTCAAGACGCACTGCGAGGACATTGGAAAAGTACTGCGAGCACTGTATGACCCCCACTGTCTAGCGGCCTGTTGCGCGGCTGCTGAGTTCTTGCGGTGCCCTAGCTACGACTTTACTTCGACTCGGTTTCATAGTCTGACAGCTTCGCGTTGTTAGGCCACAGACCTCTCAGCACCAACACTTGAACCCCCAAGCGCGCTGCCTTCGCGCACGAACTCGGTGATCATCAACGCGAGCAAGTCGGGCGCGTTCTACCAGGCGCAGAAGTACGCGGGTAGTGCGGACTCGTTTGCGTCGTCACATGAAGGCCATCCCGAGGACGTCCGGGACGAGGAGGGCGTCACGCAGATGGAGACGATCGCGGGCAAGGCGAGCATCGGCAAGGCGGTCGGCGGGATCATCGCACGGCGGCTCTCTCGATCACGAACACGCTCGCGCGACATCCTCGCGACGCCGAGCGGACTGATCATCGGCGTGTCGGTCGAGGAGGCGACGACGGAAGCGGAGCACGGCGAAGACGGCGCGCCAGCGGACGGGGACGTTCCACGGACGCCCCACGGAACCGTGTTCGTGTACGCGCAGGCGGACGGGCTGCGTTCGCGACGATCGACGGTGAGCATGCCGGGGAGCGGGAGCGACGGGTCCGGGGCGAGCGCGGGTGCGGGTGCGCCTGCTGCGAACGGGCAGGAGAGGCGGCTGTCGGCGGCGGGGTGGGTGGCGAAGGCGAAGGACCTGACGAAGAAGTTCCGGCGGAAGAGCATGGCCGTCCTCCCCCAGAACTCGTCCCCGTAGTCGCTTCTAGCTCGCCGGCGTCGTGGTCCCCCCGTCCCCCTCCATCTCCACTCCGCCCGTCGCGTTTTCGGTCCCTCTGTCGTTTCGTCGTCTGCCGTTGCTCTGCTTGTCGTGCTTCGCTGTACATGCTTCTCGCCCCCTGCTTGTTTACCTCCGTCGCTCGGTCGCCTCGAGGCCCGGGGCCTCCTCCCTCCGCATCCCCTTGCCGTCGCCCTCGCACTGCTTCTGCATGTCCCACCCTTGCTGCGTTCACATTCTGCTGTGCATATAGTTATTCCCTCGCTGCATCTTCTTGTTGCTACACATGCCGTATGTCTCTCCTCCACTCGTCCGCCGCCATCTTGGGTTTGTGCTCGTATGATACTCGGGATGCACGTGCGCGCGTGTCGCGTCGCTGTCCACGCAATGCAAATGCTGATCCATGCACCTCTCCGGTGTCGCGCGCAAATGGCATCCTCGCTGCAAGTATCTCGTGCACCAGGTGAGTCGTCGTTGATATGTGCGGTGCACGAGGCGCGAGATTATGGTGGTGTCTCGGGAGTAAGTACTATTCGCTGTTGTGTAAGCGGTGATCTATCCCTGAGATTCCGTATAACTCTTCGTGTCAAGGTCACAGCCTGTGAAACAAAGCGATGGGCCACTGCCTGCCACTGCGCCTCACGCTGCCGAAACAACCCAATGCTCGGGTCTAGTCCATAATGTACGCGAAAGTGACGGTACCCATGCCTGGCCTCCCACCTTCATTGCGACTACACCGAGCTGTACGCGGTGCATAGGTGCTGCGTTGGGTAAAGACAACGCGGTCAGATGTGCGCGGGCGCGCGCATATACGTACTGTGTTCGTGGCCAGACCGCGACTCGTCCTGACATTCTGATGCTCGTACGGGTTGCAGGTGAGCGTCCTGGGCCATCTAAGTTCCTGCCAATGGTGCAGCTCAGTGCCGTCCATGCTACGCCTAACCGTCGTCGAAATAGATATGTATCGAACTCAACGGCCAGAACAGCAACTATGTATTATACTCCGACATCCCCGGGATCTCCGACAAGTTCGAGCTCGTGGTCTTGACAATCCTCGTGTCCCCGAGGCATGAAGAACTCCGTATTTATGCACGCACGCTCATTTAGCAGATGGTGTCCTTCCCCCCCATCCCAATAGTCCCATTAAATCCAGTCAGTAAGTGTTCACAGCGGCATGGGTCCTCTGAGCGGTTTCTCACAATCGCAGCATAGCGAATCCACCGTGAATGCATATGTCGGATTCTGCATCCTCCTTTCGCCGAGAATCAGCTCGGTTACCCTCATGGGCCACCTATCGCCGGGACCGTTCCCGAGCGAGGTCGCTGGCGATTCACCGACCGACCATGCAGCGACGCCGGCCGCCGAGTCCCAACGGACGTACGCAGTCTCGAGCTGGTATACTCCAGGCTTCCCCTAATCAACCCTACACGATTCCCGGGCCACGTTCCAATGCACTGCTCGAAATACCACTTTCCCAATAGCAACAAGGCGATCCTTCCCTGACAATCCGCGGCGTCGGGCCTCCAGCTCCTTCCGCTTACTTTGCATGACGAGAAGTTCCAGCTCGCTGATAGGACCACATATGGTCGAACTCCAGGGCGCGTGGCCGGACCTCCTCGACTTCGAAGTCGCCACATGGACTCACAGGAGGCTCCGGCGCCCGTCATCTTCGCATTCGCGTTCTGACTACGGCACCGCACTCACGACACCTATCCAGGTGCGGGATGACCACCCTACGGTCAAGACCATCGCCAACTTTGCGCACGCGCATCCCCATCTCATGCGTTTCGTCTTGCCCTCGATCGACCAGGACGCCCGCCCCGACCTCTCGTCTGTGCCCTTCCTCGA
Organism: Trametes polyzona; assembly: GCA_022606195.1. Classification (NCBI taxonomy): domain Eukaryota; kingdom Fungi; phylum Basidiomycota; class Agaricomycetes; order Polyporales; family Polyporaceae; genus Trametes; species Trametes polyzona. Next base: position 765,442 of record JABYQF010000015.1, read on the forward strand.
TCACGGTCTACGCCGCCTCGGTGTATGCGCCCTGAACGACAACGTGGGGCTGCTCAAGTGCGCGCGCGCCCTGAACAAGCTCTTGCCACACTTCGACGTGACGGCGTTCGAGGACGCGGTCGCACGGAGCACCCCACAAGGGAGACAACAAGGCCGACCAGGACGCCGAGCTGCAGCCGCTCCTCGCGGCGCTACAGGCCGAGCGGAGGGTCAGCGTGGAGCGGGCGAGCGTGGCTCAAGGAGAGCCTTCCGCGATCCGGCTCTTCCACACCAAGCCAGCCCCGGCGCACGGGTTCGACGAGCCAGCCTGTCGCCGCGAACGAGATGTCGCAAAGGGGCACATTCGTTCATTGTGTCTTACAAGGGCAGATGGGACTGATAAAACAGTCACCCGAGGTCCGTTGCCGCCCTTGCCCCTCTGCAGTTGAAGTGTGAGTGCGCTCGGTGCAGTCGTTGTACGCGCTCTGTGATATAATGAACCTACGAGTTCGAGCTCGATAGCCACCGTGCCGATCGTTGCAACGTCATGATCATATTGCGGCAACCGATTCATCTCACTCTCTATGTGATGGATGCAATCATGATTCGGGGTATGTGTGTGTTATAAGTCGATGGGCATATAGGTACAAGCAGAAAGTGGTTCAAGTACCAGATATATATAGGGCTGGGCGGCACATCGGCTGATCAGCGCCAAACCAGCCTTGATCCTCGACTACCACCATCCTAGTTTAGGTGATACTAGGTCCCCAGCAAGCTACGACTGAGGGACCCTCTGCGTCCGAATCATCGGTGGTCAAGAATCGGTATCATGTCCTATCACAATATACTCCTTTCACCCGTATTGGCTCCCGTGGTGCTCGAGTTCCTATCGCCGGGACCGCTCCCGTTGGACGCCAGCAGTAACCCGTCGTATGAACAATCTCAACATCGTGCCGAGTGTCAGCATGCACTAGCAAGTCTCGCCAGGGTTTGCCGTTCTATCTCTGGCGACGCACTTCGTGTCTTGTGGCGCGACATAGACAACTTTTCCTTCTTGCTCTACGCGTTCGAGCCGTACAGTCCCCGCAAAAAGGTCCAGTTTTACGTCAATCACTCACAGTGACACGTTATAACGGCGGTTGCATTCCTAGATGTTCGTCAACCATCTCACGGAGGCTCATTGGACGCGATTCCAAACATACGCTTGGCTCGTGCGCAGTCTGCATGTGTCGGACGCCGTCGCAAACCTGGACGCCTCGGTCTGGGCTCCTTTGACGCGGAGATATCCTCAAGGCCCGCTCCTGCCGCGCCTGGAGCGCTTGTCAGGGTTCGTCGTCGAAGGCATGGGCCTGTACTATGCAAACCTATTCTCAACGACCATTAAATCACTCGGCCTCCTCGTACCGTACTCATCCGACGAGGATCTTCCCCGTATGATCATTCAGATGGCCGAACCAGCTCTTCAGTCTATAACCGACCTAGTTGTTGATGACCGCGCTGCGGAACGGCTGGGCACACAGGACATTGTGCGATATTGGGAACTGCGCCAACTGCACTCACTCCGTGTCGTCCACAGGACCACTGTTACTATATCATTGCTACGATCCCTTTCGACATTTTCCTGTCTCCGCGCGCTGCATCTTGCGATCTACGATACGTCAGAAATGGGCCTACAAGAGGAGAACTTCCCCATCCCCAGTCTCCAAGAGCTGACACTTTCCGGCCGCCCCCGGGATATCTGTGCCCTCATGGCAGCAACCACGCTTGCAAGCCTAGAGTCTTTCACAATCCTCATTCCGTCCATCTGCGACGACTTCGACGAGTCATTTCGGCTAGCTCAACCCGGAGGGGCCCGTACCCTAGACAGAATGTGTGCCAGGCTCCCGCCCACTCTGCACCACTTCCGCGCCACCTTCGACTGCGACTGCCACTCGGGCCACTCCCTTGACAGCAACTACCTTCTCTTGCCCCTCGTTGTCGCATACGGCTTGCGGACTGTATCGTTCACTTTCGGCATGGCGACGTTTCATTTGACCGATGAAGCTCTGGCTACCCTCGCAGACGCATGGCCAAACCTGACTGAATTTGAGATCGTGACGCGCATGAACCCTCTACGAGAGACATACCATCGGTCGACGGACTACGCTCGTCGCCGTTTCCGCCGGTCGCCTCGTCCACGCTCCCGCGCCTATGGACATCACTTCGATGAGGCTGCATTCACCGGCGGGTCGCGGCTCTCGGACGGCCAACCCACGATCAAGAGCATCGCCAGGTTCGCACGCGGACACCCGCACCTCACACGGCTCTCTCTACCGTTTCTCGACCTCGATGCGGTGCCGGACCTTGAATCGGTGCCTTTCCTCAATCACGGCCTGCGCCATCTGACCATCGGCACGCTCGCGAGCGGCGTCGGGCTCTTGGACCACGCCCTCGCGCTGGACATGCTCTTCCCGCGTCTCGACCTCGCGGCAATCAGAGACTCGCCTGCACGGCCGGTGCTGAGCATACATCACCAAAACGATTGCGACAGGAACGGAGAGCTGCAGCTCCTTCTCCTCGCACTGCAGCTGGGACGCACCGGAGCCGCCTCGGCTGGATCCCGCGCTCGCGGCCAGGTTGAGGGCAACCCGGACACCGCGAGCCCCCAGGGCCCCGAAGGCGCAAGCGGAGGTCCATCCGCGATTCGGCTCGCTCGCCGACAACGATCTTCCGAAGCAGCAGCAGTGGAACCCTACGAGTCAATACGCCCACTCCCCATTCCGTCTTCAATTCGGAGCTACAGCCCGTCACCGGTTCGGAGGAGTCCGCGGCGCACACACACTAGCTATCGTTCACGTTCTCCGAGCCACTCGGCGTCCTTCATCTACGAGTCTGACCAGCCCGCTCTTGAACGGCCGTCCGGGAACAAGCGAGGTGCCCGGGTCCCGGGTTTTGTCGTGCGCTCATGGCACTTCGCGCTGAACCATCTGAGCCGTAGGCGCCGAGAAAAGGAGACTGCGGCCCCGAGCACCTCTCCCCCTTGATTGCTGCTGTGTTCTCTGACGACGGTACTACACTGACATTGACTCTCATGACGTACTAGCCTACTGTGAGAGGCGTCCCAGGGCTCATCTATGTTACTCTGTCCAAGTCAGCTTGCTACTTCGACTGTGTGTTGTCTCCCATGTTCATACCTGAGCTGAGAACAGAGACGAATGGCTGTATTCTCATGGAACCACACACAGACAAGATGGAGACCCCGAAGGCTCAAAGCTCAAGAACTCGAGTGCCGTACAGGTGCTTGTACGCTCAACGTCAACCAGTTGGCCGAGTCCCAGATATCCTGGCGTGAACCCTGCTCGATCGCGTTGCTTCCGCCACCCAATTGCATCTTCGACATCGACGTGCTCGTTGCCAAGGTGCGTAACTTACCGCGTGTTCCGTATTCCTACTTTCGGCGCACACTAACCGTCGAGTAGGTAAACTCATCGACAGCCTCTTGGTCTCCCGGCCTCCCTCCAAGACTCCACTGCAAACCGAGCCACGTTCGACCGCCCACATTCGGCATCCGAGTCGGTACTCTACCCGACGTCAGCCTGTTGTGGCCGTGTGCCGGACCATTTCTGGGATTCTGAGCTACGCCGAGCCCGCACATCCCTCGAAGAAGCGGATGTGATCCCGTCTAGAATAGGCGGATCATAGCCCACCGCGATGTACAAGGTATGAGCATTGCATTGTCACCGCCTGTGCATACGAACAAACCAGAGGCTATAAGGTATCTGAAGGGAAGATACTTCCATCTTTTAGATGACTTGATGCGTTGACTTTGGGTGGGTCGAGGTCCCTTCGGGGATGGCAGTGCGCTGGTTGCCTCCACAGCACAGGTATTTGAACGTTGCACGGCGGTGCAAGGATCCGTCCTCGCGATTTCGAAGGTTCTTTTTGATTGTTGGTGCCAACACACGTGGCCGATATACATCGTAAATGGTGTACGCTGACGATCGCGAACTGTGTTGGTTGCGCAATAGGTCGTAGAGCACTCACGAGTGTCATTCATAAGGTTTACGGGCGTCATGTTGACTTCCACGAACACACATCACGGAAGAAACTCGCTCTACTCATAAACTCGAATGCTGCCCCGCAATATGATCTGTATACAGCATAACGCCCATTGCCAACGTTGCGAGTCAACGTATCTCTCTCCAACCCCACCTCCTCTCATGCAACCACACACCCTCACCGTTTCCTATACAACACTCGACATCCCTCTTAACACCGACCCTGACTCCACAGCGTCTCCCACCACACAGTCGGGCACCGCCAGCCCCTCGCATGCCCTAAACCTCTTCGCCCTGGACGCCTTACTCTGTCTCGGGGACGCAAACACGTCCGTCCCGAGAACGCCCACCCACACGCCGACGACACCCGCCCGCACACATACGCTCGCCCCCAACCCAACCACTGGGCGCAGTATTGTATCCCGCACGAGCCACTGCCTTGTCCTCGACGGTTGGTTCACCCCCGGCCACGGCCACCCAGCGATAGTCGGCCTTGCCCCGCTCCCTCCGAGTCCTCGTGGTGGTTCACTCCTCGAGCCGGCTACCCCACACCCGTCCGCCCGCTCGCCGCAAGTGAGCGGCCTATCGTCGGCCTCCACCGTGGGCGATGCGGGCGATCTTCCATCTGCCAACGCGATGCCAGAGAACTGCGGGGAGAGGGACGGGCCGTTGATGCCGTCAGTCATGGATGGCGATACCGCGCAGCGTGAAGAAGACATCTCGGATGGCGAGCACGGCGATGGGGAATTCTCAGTCAATTCTGAAGGTGTAGGCGGGGCAGATGCCCATCGTGCCGACGAGGGCATCCGTCAAGAGTCGCCGGCGCCGTGAGATTGAACGGACAGACTCGTCCTCGTATGCGTAGTACTTAGCGGAGAGGACGGGCGGACTTCCGGATTCTTTCTTGACGTGTACGTTCATGAGATCGATGATGTCGTCCTGTCTGTTCTAGGATTTTGCGTATACTGCTATCAAGGACTATAGTGATCATAGAAGTGATCATAAGTAATTTTGAGGCTACGCACCTGCCATAAGGCTCTCGGCGGCTCCATTGGAGGCGGGTAGTGAGCTCGACTGTCTGTTATCCCCTGCTCGGTGACTACCGAGGGATGGTAGATGGATTGGAGTCGGATGCCTCAGACTATCCGCAAGCCTGTGCATATCGGGCATGCGGAGAATGAGCGGCAGAACACCGCTAAGCTGGACGTACTTGTTCGATGTGCTCGACGTCGCGCTTGCACAATATTTGTATCAGCATCTGGCGGGAATAGCCCGGAGACAGCCCCTCCACGACAGCCATCATCTCTGGGACGCACAGCGCTTGCGCTGCCACTGCCTATGTAACGAGAACCCAGAGGTATCGACAAGGTCAGGCCCACGTATACCTTCCATGCCAGGAAGCGGAAGGATGACTGCTCACCGTCACGTCGATCTAGATCGGAGGGGTCGGTTGATGCATCGATGCGGAGGAGGAGCAAGCGGGACCTGTGGGCCAGCGGTCCTGCGGCAATGTAGCCGCGGGAGGCGTTCCGAGCTTCATGCCGTGAATGCGCACATGGCGAATCATGCCATCATCTCACGTTCCGGGGGCGCACAAATCCACTTGGCCGATAACGAGCTCGGGCGCTGAGCGCTATGAGATCCGTAGGTCAGATGAAGAGCACGACGAGCAATGCTACCGGATAGCGAGCGCGGCAGCGCCCGCGGTGTTGATATGTTGCCGGAAGACGAGGACTCAACCCGTCTCCGTTCTTGCCGGGGAAAGACATTTCCCGAGCGAAGCTGTGTCAATAGTGAGTTGTGTGAACCGAAAACGAACCGTGATTTGGAGGTGTACGGTACCTCAGATGGATTCCTAGGCTACTGGTATACGTACCTCTCGAAGCCGTTCTTCAGTCGCCAAGCAATGCTGCTATGGTGAAGTACATCAGCGCCAGCGACGGTGTCGGCGTTGTACTTTGTGGCTACTGCATCACACCGTCGGAGCTCCTGCGGCATGCCTAAAGTTCGTAGACAATAACGAAGAGCCCTGCCACGTGTAGTTAGCCTGGGGACGGGACCGCCAGAAGATGGCTCCTGACCTCGTTGCTCAGATCGGTGCACAAACGACGCCATTACAAGCACGGCATGATATTGAAGTGAAAGGTGTGACATGGAGTTGAGTATACACAGCGCTCGGCTGTGGCTGCGGGAGTTACATACAACTCCTCAGCTCGCCCGAGTCTAAGGCTCGGTACAAGCATGGAGAGGCGCGTCAGAGCGCCCAGCGCGATCTTGAGCAATCGGAAGAACATCAAATCCAAGATGCAGGCGGTGAACAATCTGCGGATCTGCCCCTGCTTCCCTGACGATTGGCGCGCGCTTCTGACGAGGGCGACATAGCAGCGGTGCGCCGAGCAGCCAGTTCCCTCTGTCTGCATGTTTCAACGACGATGTTGTGCGGGAACGACTGCAGTTGCGAAGGGCCCGAGACAATCGAGGAGGCGTGTTGTTGTTCTCCCTGTTCCGTCGCGTTTCAACGAGCGGTTCCTAGCGCCACGAGCAAGAAGCAGACGCAGGAACGATGCGCGCAGGCAGCGCATATGTGACATCATACCGTACCCCGTCGTAGATGTGGATGGGTCTACAGGCGAGGGAGGAGGTATAAGTACCAAGCTCTGCACGATGTTTAGTCTGCACTCACCACTCACCGGGAATTAGCCCTCAGTGTACTCCGAGCACCCGCAGCCCCTACACTCTCTCTGCATACGCACTCCACTCACCCATCACATACCTTCGCAAAATGTCTTCTATCGCTACCGGTGAACTCCACATGGACGCGACTACCGATGCCCAGGTGGACACCATCCCTCCCACCGGTGGTTCCTCGTCGCCTTCCACCCGAGGCCCCCTCCATGTCATCATCACAGACGACATGAAGGCATTCGCGCGGAGGAACTCGCCGCTCACGGCCGGGCACGGGCACGCAGCGATATTTGTACCACCATCCGAGACGCGCCGCCTCAGCGTCGATAGCGTCCTCGACACGCCCGGCCATGGTCACGGCGCATTCGTCCTTTTCCCGTCCGCCGGGGACTCATCCGATACGCCCGCGGCCCTGCGCCCGTCCGCCAGGGTGTCGCGCCGGGGCAGCCTCTTCACCACGGTCGACGAAGCTCAAGCCGAGAGCGGGGACGAGGGGGAGGACACGATGGCGAAGCACCCGCTTTCCGACGCGGTGCCCGACACGACCGTGCCACCTACCATGGGGACGGAGGAACCTCCGAGTGCAGAGCTTGGCGGTCAATTCGAGCAGCCCACGATTGATCACGCAACTTGAAGCGTCAAGAAGCGTCAAGGAAGGCTCTTGAACATTTGGGGAGCTTTGACGACCTGGGGCGACGAGAATTCACTGTAGGAGAGTTTGGATGGGAAGGGCTATAGTTCTCTAAATTATTTTATGTGCTCAGGGATCGACGCACCTCGGTTATGAGGGAGATATACATACTTCTGTAGCAGCTAGCTTTGTGCATGTGGATGTTGTTGGTATGCTGACTTGTGGCTGATTTTTTGTATTTATTGTCCATGCGCTTGCTTGAACTTGAATGTCTTCCGGTCTTCCCGTCTTTCGCTTCGCCTGAGAGTTCTGTATGGGATTCACGGTGAGTACTTATAGTAGTACTAACGCGCGAAGAGTCAACGTCGCGTCTTGAGAGCAATCTCACTACACATGGTACAGTGCCGAGGTACCGATTCCCACGGCACCTCTTGCCTTTCTATCACCATCTCCGACTCATCAAGTTTGACCGGGTAAACCCCAGAATCCCCGTGGATCACAAGCAAGTTCATCTCCTCTGAAGCCAGTATGCGTGTGGTAGCTGAGTCGAGGATCATCGTGGCGTCGGAACCGAAGTACTGAGCGTAGTCGTGACTCGCACTCGATCCTCCGAGTCTGGCCTCTGCTGGGTCAAATCTGCCAACTCAATCCTTTGCGGATAGTACGAGCAGGAAGTACGAAGGTGTGTACAACCTATGAACGGCGTGCTACCCCATGGTTAACCCAGAACAGATCGACGTAAAACATGACTGACCGACGCACGAAACTCAGGCGAATTGCGCAGGAGACGTTAGACGCCATCGAGGATGGGCGATACGTACTCCAAGAGAAGACGTACGATCTGCGTGTACCAACCACGATATCGAAACAGCAGACACAGTACTACGCTCCGGACTCCCTGCTATCTATGTGGGCTAACGGCAGTCCGCCTCGCACACTCGCGGGCGAGGCTGGCCACACCACGAACATCTCTCTCCTCGAGGTATCCACGCTCGAAGGCGCGCGGCTCCTGCACGACACGCTGCGCTCAAGCAGCCCGGACGACCCTCTTCCCAAACTCGGTGTTCTCAACTTCGCGTCGGCCAAGAAGCCGGGTGGCGGCTTTCTTACCGGGGCGCAGGCCCAAGAGGAGTCGATCGCGCGGTCATCGACACTATACCCAACGCTCATGACGCACACCGCTCAGGCGTTCTACACGCTACACAACCGCGACCCGAAGGGCGGCTACTACTCGCATGCGATGATCTACTCTCCTGGGATCATAGTGTGTCGAAACGACAGCGGGGACTGGGTCGAGCCGTTCTCCATAGACGTGCTCACGAGCCCGGCGGTGAACGCGGGAGTGGCCAGGAGCACCCTCCACGGTCGTGTGGCCGGACCCGGGGTGGAGGAAAAGATCGAGCAGGCGATGCGGGAGCGTATGGCCCGAATTCTATTCTTGTTCGAGACGAAGGGGGTGAGGAGCCTCGTGCTCGGGAGCTTCGGCACGGGAGTGTTCAAGAACAACGTCAATACGGTCGCGAAGATATGGGCCGAGCTCTTGGCCGGCGACAAAGCGCGTTTCAAGCACTCTTTCGACCATATCGTCTTTGCGATCCTGGGAAAGTCGACGTTCGAGGAGTTCCAGAGCGTGTTTGCGGATTGGGGGATAGCGAGTACCTGAGCACACCGTTACGCACTGTATGATTAGGTACGATGGCCTGGGGGTTCTCCACTCGTTCCGACTGACATAGCATCTAGTAGGATGACGATGCCGTGTACTGGAGCGCGGTCCGCAATAGGATCCTGTACTCGCGACTCCTGCATGGGGACTGCATGTCCGCACAGTTCGCCCTCGGAACCTCTTATACATCGCTAGCAATTTGAGCAACGACCGCACTCACCCTTCTCCATGTTCAGCCCTTCCCCTGACACTTCTCGCCTGTCCCAAACCCCTCCAACTGGGCGTACGGTGCCATCTGTGCCTGCGCCTCACGCAGAGTATTATTTCGAAGATGGGACTTTAGTCGTTCTGGTGAGATCAAGCGAGGAGTTTGCTGTAACCGTTAACTTATGCATTGTCTAGGTAGAGAATACGCTGTTCAGGCTGTTTCGCTCGACTTTCACAAGACACTCGGCCGTGTTCAAAGACCTCTTCAGCCTCCCCACCGGGCCTGACGGGCAACCGCCAGAGGGTCAGAATGACGCTAACCCTCTCACGTTCTCCGGCATTTCTGCGGTCGACTTTGAACGGCTCCTCTGGGTCCTCTACCCTTCGTGAGTTTGCACACCATCCACCTCACCTCGGAGCGCGCCTGCCAGCTCACACGAATATGCAGAGACTACAACACCCACAGGGCAAAGTCCGCAGACGAATGGACATCGATCCTCAGCCTCGCCACGCGCTGGGACTTCGCCTCCGTTCGCGCGCTCGCGATCCGGCAGCTCCAGGCGCTCGACATGGCCCCCGTCGACCGCGTCCTCCTCGCGCGCGAGTTCGACATCGGCGGGCGCTGGGCGCTCGCCGCGTACACCGCGCTCTGCGAGCGCCCCGCCCCGCTCTCCGTCGCGGAGGCGAGCCGCCTCGGCGTCGAGACCGCCGCCGTCGTCGCGCAGATCCGCGAGCAGATCCGCGCGCGCACGCCGAGCCGCGCGGCGAACCTGGGCGGGTACCTCACGCTGACGAGGAGCGCGGCCGTCCGTATGGGCGCTGCTGTGGCGGCGGGGAGCGCGGCAGGGTCGGGTGCACCGCGGTTGTCTGCGTTGCGGAACCCGACGGAGCGCGGTGGGCAGTGGTCCATCTCGAAGAGCTTCCTGACTCCGGGAGATGTGGCTGCTTCGACGCGGGCTCAGCACGGGGCGCGCAAGTCAGGGGGAGGCAGGGTATCTCCCACCGTCATCCCGGGGACGGCGCGGCTCGTCGCTCAAGCATTCGGGATCGAGATGGGTCAGCGCTGAGCGCTGAGATCCGAGATGACCAGCATTGTCCGCCGGGTTGACTGTTTGACTGGAGTCCCTTCGCTGGCCGAGATATGTCGTTGTATCCATGGGGTACTTATTGATATACACGCTCATCGGTTCGGAGAGTATCGTCATAGTCGGTATCATGCATCTATCATGTCAGGCTGATAGGAGTGCGGTACAACAAGAAACGAGATCGACAGAGCAATCCAAGCGTCCAAATGGGGTATCTGAGCACAAGTAGACCGTACAACAACACTACCGTCGGGAACATGTGGGGCTCACGTACACATTCGGACCGACACAATGGCCAAGGTCCCAACACTTACACTGGTACATCCATGGGCACCCCAGGCTCAGTCGAGACCCCACGCGTTATCATCGACATTGTCAGAGGACTGCGCCACGCCCGTCGTACCGGCAGCCTTGTCAGACTCGCCAGTTACAGCCTCAGACTCCTCCTGAGAGGCGGGAGGTGAAGGAAGAGCCTTATCGCTGCCAGATTGGGGAACATCCTTGCCCTCGTCGCCTGATGCAACAGCGACGGCGGGCTGACCTGGTGCAGCGGGCTCGTCCTCCGGTCTGGCCGTAGCAGACGCAGTGGCCGCGTCGACGACCTCGGCGGGCTGTCCGTCCTTCACAGCGTGGTCCTGCGTGTTACCGGTCGGATCGCCCGGGGAGGTCTGCCCTTCCGCGCTCACCTTCGCCAGGCCATCCAATGTGGTGGGTTGCTCCGACTCTACGTCAACTGAGGCAGGTATAGACGGGAGAGGACCAGTCACGTCGTCCTTCGACGCCTCCGACGTCAACGTGTCGGCATTTTGAGACGCAGAGGTCGACTGGGGGCCGGTGACAGTGGTGCCGTCTGCTGGTGGTTGGCCCTCCGTACCATAGAACGTGGCAGCTGCCGGATTGCTTGAGGAACCGGAGCAGGCCGCGCCCTCGCCTTGTCGATCCACGGCAGGGGGGCTAGCGTCCTCGTGTCCTGTATCCGCCGTCTCGTTAGTGAATCCGTCCTTCGGCACCACCAGCAGGCAGCGGAGTGTCGGAGGGGTCAGTCGACGGGAGCGTGGGCCTCACAGCCTGCGCAGCGCCCGTGTGCCCGCCAGAGGGAGTAATGGAGACTACAACACCGGTGCCTGCACCGCCAATCGTATTCGTGAGTTCCGTAGAGTCCGTAGGGTCGTAAACAGCGTTCGTATCATCCTGCGGGCCCGTCCCGCTCCAGTCCGCCTCCTCGTGCTCCTCGCAGTCTACCAAGGGATCACTTCTTGTTTCCCTTCTTGTTTTGTTTCTTCTTGCTACCAGGGGTGTTGAAGCCTTCGTCCCCGGTCTCGGCGCCGTCGTCTCCGGCCTTCCCGTCTCCGCCTTTGAGGCCGGCGAGAGGATCTTTCTCGACGGTGGGAGTGCTGGGCTCCTTGGACTGCTCGGCGCCAGCGGCGGTTTTGGCCAGGGCTGAGGCCGGGGCGTCTTTCCCTGCGTCCTTTCCGTCCTTGCCGTCTTTGCCGGCAGCTCCAGCGGCGGGAGTGGTGGCGGAGGGAGCGTCGGTGTTTCCGGCGGCGCCGAGGGGGGTCCCTGCGATTGACAAACGGCCATCAGTCGGGTTTGCAACGCGGACGGGGGAGAGGAGACGGCTTGACCTGCACTGGGCGTGGTAGCGGTCGTCGTCGCCGGCTTGGCCCCGACAGGCGACGCGCCGGTGTTGGCCGTCGCGTTAGCGTTAGCCGTTGTCGACGTCGTGGTGGTCGTAGGGGGAGTAGAAGTGCCTGAGGGCGCGTTAGCGGCGGGCCGTGAGGGCGAAGGGGGCGCGAGGGTAGGAGAGGCGGACGTGCCGAGAAGCTCGCCCGCGACGCTCCCGACCAGGGATCCGAAGGACCCGAGGCTCGAGAACGGTGACGGAGACGGCGGGGGCGCCGTCCGTGCAGCGCTCGCTGACGCCGTCAGAGGCGGCGGGTGGGGCGCCGTGGGCTTCGCAATCGTCGGCACCGACCCGGCCGTCGTTGACGTCGGCTTGGCCGCGCTGGGCTTCGTCGGCGACTCAGGCGGGGCAGGCTTCGCGCCGCCAGTGGGCTCCTTAGTCGCCATCGCAGCCCCGATGCCCTTCCGGGGAGAGGTGGTGGGTGTGGGGGCGGTGCCAGTGAAAGTCGCTACTCCTGTACCTTTGTCCAGGGGGGTTAACGAGGGAGAAGGGGGACCGGGCGTCAGCCCAAAAATCTCCTTGATGATGGACACCATGTCTTCCTCCTCGAGGTCCGCGGCGGTAGGACTGCGTGCGCCGTTGGCAAGCGGCTTGCCGCGAGCACATTCACGCGCAGTCGCGAGAAGGAGAGCGGTCTCGAGCCCGAGTTGCCGACCCTCTTTGAGCGAAAGGGGCTCGGCACGGACACAGAGCGCGGTGTAGGAGGGGATGAGGAGCTTCTTGTCCAGCTCGTACGTCTGGTAGAGCTCGATCTTCGGGACGGGTGCGATCTCGAACTTCTCCAGCTCACGGCTGCAAAGCTTCTTGACCTCACCGAACCGCCAGTCGAATGCGAGCTTCAGGATTGCGACCCAGTCCTCCATGGTGGCATCGTATATTGAGTATTTGCTGTGGCAGGTGAGGTCAAGTGTCTAGGTGATCGAGGTGGCAGCACTCACGGGTTGTAGAATACCCAAAGGAACTTCGAGAAGTCCTCTGCGGCGACGTCGTCCAGCGGGAAGGGGTTCGCGTCTGACGAACCCTTGGGAGCCTGCCCCGCGGGCGCCGGCGCCCCGAGCTTTTCACGGAACCATGCCGACTCGCGCTCAAAGAAGTACCGGTGAACGCGATAGATGTAATTCTCGACCTACACGTCAGTGAGATATCAGCCAACAGCGGACGCGCACACGGAGGAGGCGGACAGGACGGACCAAGAAGTGAACGTCACCACCGTTGAGGTAGTACTTCGGATGCCTCTTGATCTGCTCGACGGCCGACTGGGGAGCGAAGTAGGTGCTGTGAGCCATGGTGGGGGAGTGGAACTGAACTCGGGGAGAAAAGGCGGGCTGCGCCAGAGATTTATGCGGGCGATCCGTCAACGCTCGGCTATTCTACACGTGTTGGCCGCATGTCGCCTGGCCCGCCCTTGTCGTCAGAACCATCGAGCACGTTGTCGTCGCCGTCGTCTCTTGTACGTCGCGTTCCGATGGCCGAGCAACGCTCAGACACATATTAGACACCGTAGAATGCAAGGCGATCATGGCGGCCAGAGGCAAGATGTGCGCCTATCTCTACGTTTGTAACCGTTCCTTCAACCTATTGTTTACGGACTTGTAAGTCTCATCAACACATAACCGATTAACGCCTTCTTCTGCGCGCCGATCAGAATCTCCGTTCTGTTACACAATCTACACATCTACGACACCCACAAGATGTTGTCAAATGACATTGTTTCGCAATTCCTTGCGCTTCAGCTAGAGTGCGATGCGGATGCCCTGGTCAGTTTCTCACTTTTGCACACAGATCGGGGTATATGGGCCATAAATACTACGAATAAGTATAGGTTTAACGATACATGACGAGGGCAACCGGAGAGAGCTACAGTGGTATAACCTCACTATGAAGGTGCGTGTCGATCCAGCAGAAATAATAACGATATCGCCGTCCTACCCCTCCCTTCCCAGACTTTCATCCCGTGTCGTTTGGTGCGCAGGGCTCAAGCGTGTCCGACCGCCTCCGAAGAGCCTTCCTCTGCGTGCGTTTGGACGCCGTGATCGTTCGCAGGCTGCTCGAAGTGGCCGTCGAGCTCCGCGCTAGGAGGTTCCTCCGTCTCCATCGTAGGAGGCAGAGTCATGCTCCGCGCGACGTTGGAAAGCGGGTGCTCGTTCTCCGCGTCCTCCCCCTCGTCCCAGCTCCCGTTGTGCGCCTCGTCCACGGTGGTAAAGAGGCTACTCCGTCGCGACGCCCTCGCAGATGGACGGAGGGCTGTGGGCGTGGTGGAGTCCCTAGGGGACGGGAACACGACGAACCCGCCGTGGCCATGACCGGGTGTCCAGGACCCGCTCTCGATGCTGGCTAGGCGCTCTTCGGCGGCCGGGAAGACGAATCTGGCATTGTGCCCGTGGTCGCTCGTGATGGGAGTGTTGGTGCTCGCGGGTGCCTTCGTGTTGTTTGCGATGACAAGATGAAGAGCGTGCCGGGTGGGGTGGGGCGAGGAGTTATCGCGAGACGGGCCAGCGTCCGTCTGAGCGTCGGAAGTCGCGTTAATGTGAGTGTGACCAATGACGATGGAAGACATTGTTCGTAGTGGGTAAGCGTGTGTGTAAGTGGCAGGGGGGTTGTGCAGTGAATGCTCGGAGTGTGGCAGGTTCTCGGCGAGTGGTGAGTGCAGAAAACGTCCCGCATGTCGATACTTATACCTTCCACCGCTCTCTCCAGGAACGGTCGCGTACCTGCAACGGCATTCACGTCGTGAATCGTGACCGCGCCCATCTTGCGCTCGTGGCGCCAGGCACAGCTCGCTGAAACGCAACAGGAGCACAGAAAACAACATCATGTCGACCCCGAGATTACCTCGCGCTCATCGCGACTGGGGGAAGCCTGTCCCAGGACATCAACATTGCGGCGCGCAATCAGCGGGAACTGGCTGCTGGGCGCACTGCCGTGATGTTGCCTCCGTCAAAACAGCGCGCCCACAGCCGAACAGGCGACATTTCGAAGATCGTGCACCGCCCACGTACTGCGACGTCATACTCAGAGAGATCGCGCAACCACGCAGTGGCGACCGGACTGACCCCTCGATGCTTGACCAGAACTCGTGCCAATGCCATAGATAATGACTCTGCTCCAAAAGTCAAGGCATCACAGCGCTGCACTGCTTCAACGCCTCAAGCCCTACTCTTCCCCGGGCTCACCCGTGTGAGAGCGTCGCCGACGTCTTATTCTAGGCTTCGAGGTCGGGCGAGAGCTTCTATTGTGTTCATATCAATGCTTGCCACACGTGGCAAGGCATTTTCGCTGATGCCCCCGAGGTCCAGTCTGCGGCGGGAGTCCGGGGTTTGATGCAACGGCAAAGCAGTCCTGCACCGAGATCCCGCGTGGTGCTGATGGATACCACCATCTCAGCATTCCTGGGTTGACGAGGAAGAGCTTTAGAGGAGCCAAGGGGCTCAGCTGAGGTACGCGACGTCGTGCTAGGAGTACTCTGAAGCGGTATTTCTGACATACTGCAAGCTCCGACACAGCTTGGACCATTTGTACACCTCCGGAGGACAACTGCGTGTGTGCAGTTTCGTTCAACTGCCGCTGTGGCAATACGTAACATCTGGCCGCCCTACGAATTTGAGCGGCGCATCGGATTTAGAGGGGCTCTCAGGCGATGCCGCATCTACTGAGTCTCGAAGGCCATTCCTGCGCCATACCCGAAGCGTGCAACCGACCCGGTACAGCGCCGGCTCCCCTCGATGACCTGCACAGGCGATAGTACGTCGATGCTACAACGACCCTCGTGATAGGTACGCGATCATGCATGTCTCCACAGTGCGGTGTTTCCATCCGGAAATTCGGTCGACCATCGCCCGAACCCGTACAACCGACCTCTGTACCCTGGTGTACGGTAGCGTGCCTAGGCCGATGCCTTGTACTTTACACTGCTCATACCGCGGTGCCTGCTGGCAATCACCCATATCACCTCATTGACCTTCCCTTCATCGAACGCCTCCAATCCCGATCGACGTACCGGCGAGTAGTCATCATGTCTCCTTCAATCCAATCAGTGAAGGCACACGACTAAATCTGATTTCGTTGATGTCGTCGCCTCAGCTCAAGATCCCGTCATGCGAGCAGTTGCGACGCAGGCATTGCTTCTCCCTGAAATTGTTGGTGCGATTATCGAACAGCTATCTGTCGAGCCGTTGCCGCCGGTGAGACTATCTGGCCATGGAGTCGTTGTGGACGAACGACGGTGGAAGCTCCAAGGGACACTTAAGTTGCCGCGTTGGCTGTGTCGACGTCTTGTGGCGGCACGTTGACAACGCTGGGTACCTGTTCTTCGTATTTCCTTCCTATACCCCTGGTAGAGAGGTACCGTGCTCTCCTTATGCTCGTGAGATGTGTTTGCTGAGACGCGCGTAATATCAGGCCTTCGTCAACGAGATAACTAACCAGCGACGAGTAAGAGATTTTCCAACAGTACGCCCATCGCGTGCGGTCCCTCTACATGGGCACCTTCGAACGGATCAACTACGCTCTGACTTTTGGCTGTAGCGCCCTCTGGCCTGGGATGGGTGGACGTCGAGCTCGAGTACGTCGAGGTGCGCGTACGGCACAGGTCAAGAAGTCGGCCGAGTATATCGTTGATACAGACTGTGTTGCACAATATGTGTGTACCGACCGTATCGCTTGCGCTCCTCTCTCTGTTGCATGCACAGGTCAGTTCTACCAAGTCGAATGCTACCAAATCATCCGTAGTCACTATGATTATCAGAGACTTGACACTCAGGGACGATGGGCGCCAAACGCGGTCAGCTGACTGGCACCGCCATCCTCGACTCGGTCGCACATACACGTCGTCTGCCCTTTTCCGCCCTATGCCTGTGCAACGTACACACACAACGGCTCGTCGAAGAATCCAGTTAGCCGCTATAGCAAAGTCGTTGACGCCTCGATGTTGACGATATTGCCTCACTGTGTCTCGCAGAGTCAACAGCGAGCAGCAGATGTCTTCATCTTGCCGTACGCGCACCTCTGTGGCTCAAGAAGCAGTTTGAAGCGATCACCCGTTCGTGATTGTGCAGTTCTCTGAATGTCGTCCTTTTACTGTCTCATGTTTGGCAACGTGGCACAGCCCCTGGTTCAATGGGTAGCGTGAAGAAACACAGACAACGTCAAGGGCACAGTGAACTATGCCGTCCGAGCCCTGGCGATGATGGGCTTGAATGATGTTATCCTGAAGACACGTCTACATCTCCCCCGATAGATGGCCACGATGACTGCACGACTACTGTGCCAAAGCAAGGTCACGTTCTCTGCTATCCTCCTGACTGATTGGACTCTGTATGGGATGTGGGTGGTAAGTTTGATCGTCCGTGCCAATCCCGTCCACACTCTAACCAGGTTGTGCGTCTCCACCTTCTGCAGTCTACATCCGATACAAACCACGCCCATATCCAACCCTTGCCTTGTACAGCCTGTCACGGAAGGCAGTAAATTGGAAGAGCCAGTTCCATTATAACGGGGCCGCACCATGGAAGTGCCATACCAAGGATAGGAGGCGACTGCATGAAGTGCAGTCCCGTTCTGAATGCACCTGCCATTTATGTTCACGGCCGAGTGAGTTGGGTGCCATGATTCTAAACCGGGCCGCCTCACACAGGTCTCTCAGGTAGGTGAGGAGTACACGCATCGGATGTACTGAACGTTCCGATCTCGTGGCTTTAGTCCGTCCCTACACCCGACACACTCGCATGTCTCCATAGGCGGGGGTACGGCAGTACCACATGCCCGGAATGCGGATATTCACCAACAATCCGACCGACTGGGTCTCTCCCCAGCTAGTATCCCCCACTCCTAGTGTCCTGCGCCATATTCTGGGCTCTCAGGAGCTTGTGGAGCCAAGGCTCTCTGAGAGTATATAAACCCCCCTCATTCATCGTCCAAGGCCATCCCCATCCCATCCTCTTCACTACTCAACTACCGCTCTCTCAACCTCATTCACTATGTTCGTCAAGTCGAGCTTGATCGCTATCGCCCTTGCCCTGTCGACCGGGGCCTCGCCTGTCCTTGAAGGACTCGGCGCTTCAGTTTCCTTCGGGAAGCGCGATGGTTTGACCAACGAAGACGGTTGGTTCGACCATCAGCGTGCCATGCAACAGGTTGTTTATGATCGCAAGTAAGTGCATATGTTCGTGGTTGCCTTCGTGATACTGACATGCCTTGTGCGTTCCAGCAAACACCGTCAGAACATGATCAACCTCGAGCGCAACGTCGGGAAAGAGGCCTTCAACGAGGTATGTCCAATCTTCAAGCGCGATTATCTGTGTGGTTCTAACGTGTGCTCTTAAGGGCGCGCACATCTTGCCTCTTTCCAACTACTCGTCGCAGCCCCAGAAACGTCAGGCTGAGAAGCTGACTGACGAGGCCAACGACGAGTACTGGGCTGGTCCCATTTCTATCGGGACCCCCGGCCAAAACTTCCTCATCGACTTCGACAGTGAGCGTCCTTCGTCCTGCTAGCAAGGCCTCTACCTAACGAGAACAATCCAGCCGGCTCTTCAGACCTTTGGGTCCCGTCCACCGGCTGCACGAGCAGTTACTGCCGGAAGAAGGACAAGTACAACGCCACCGCCTCGTCGACGAGCGTCCACAAGAGCGGCACGTTCTCCATTCAGTACGGCGACGGCTCGCAGGTCTCCGGACCTGTCTACGCCGAGACTGTCTCCGTGGCCAGCGTCACGGTGAAGAACCAGGCGTTCTCGCCTGTCACTACCATCTCCCCCAGCTTTGGCTCTGAAGCTGCGGACGGTATTCTCGGCCTTGCGTTCCCGGCTATCTCCAACCTCCGTCAGGTATGTTCTGCGCTCTCGTCGATACTGGGTTTGGACTAACCTTCCTGTCCAGAGCCCATTCCTCAACACCGCTAAGTCTCAGGGCGCCGTGAAGAGCGGCGTGTTTGGAATGAAACTCGCCAAGTCCGGCTCCGAGCTCTTCCTCGGTGGTACCGACACCTCCCTCTACTCCGGCTCGCCCGAGTACCACGCCGTCACCGGCTCCGGATTCTGGCAGATCTCCAGCGGCAGCATCGTCAACAGCACCCAGGTACGCTTGCACCCTTCCCGCACCCTTACATCCATCGCTCATGCCTCTACCCTCCAGACGATCGTGTCGAACTTCCAAACCATCATCGACTCGGGCACGACCATCATCTACGGCCCGCCGAGCTCCGTCGCGACGTTCTACGAGTCCATCCCGGGCTCGCAGGTGTACGACTCGCAGAACGGGTTCTACTCGTTCCCGTGCGGGAACCTCCCCACGACGGTCGCGTTCAACTGGGGCGGGAAGAACTGGACGATCTCCCCCGCGAACTTCAACCTCGGCAAGGTCAGCGCGACCGAGTGCATTGGTGCGATTGCGGGCCAGGACCTCGGTCTCGGCTCGAACACCTGGTTGTTGGGCGATAGGTGAGAGCTGCTTCTACCTGCGCGTGACGAAGGAACAAGATGCTAATGGATGATCTTATAGCTTCATGAAGAACGTGTACACTGCGTTCTCATTCGACGCGAACTCGGTCGGCTTCGCCCAGCTCAAGTAGTATTGTAGCATACACTGTATACTACACTTGCTTTCGATACAAAACACGCATTTCCCTTTTGCGTAAGGAACCTCGGTATTCGTACAACAGTTGACGATATGACTTTCAAAGATATCTGTCCCCGAGTTATCCCGCAGATGTGAAGGAGCGACAGTGTTACATTGGCAAGACTGTTAATGATGCTGCATAGTGGGGCAATCCAAAGGAGAACCAAAATGAGAGAGGCGGGGAAGGGCTTGTGGAATAGTAGAAGTGAAAAGAGCATTCAAATAATCCATCGCCCGCAAGCCCTTCTTCAAGCCCATTGAATGCCTGACCAAAGGGCCCGCGCAACGATGGCATCTCAGGGAGAACGGCGGTTGGGTTTAGAGGACAAGCGTCGCGCGCGCATTACTCGTCTCCAAGTTCACGCTCCCAGCCTTCGCCTTCTCGTGCTTCGGCTTCCAGTCGACCTCGCCCACGATCTCGCCGCGCGAGCGGCGCGCGGTGTTCACCTCGCGCCTGCGGCCCTGGCCGAGCGGGTCCTGCACCTCGCGCACCTCGACCGCCGGCGCGGCGAACCACGACGAGCGCACGCCGAAACGGCCCTCGAACGCGGGAGGGGCGTAGAAGGTCAGCGGGGCGTTGCTCGTCTCGGACGTCGCGCGCAGGAGCGAGTTCGGCGGCGCGGCGAAGATGGATACGGACGAGGGCGCGTTGGACGTCTTGGCGTGCACGCCGAACGTGCCGTCGGCCGACTCTGCGAAGAGGCCGATGTTGCCCTGGAGCGCGCTATCGAACGGTTAGCCATGAGAATCCGGTCGGGGCGAGGCTGCAGCATACCCGTTGCGCGTCTCCGCCCAGACCCGGGTTCCGTTCGCGTTACTGTTGTGCAAGTTGGCGGTAAACTTGATCGGCGCGTTATTCGTGATGAGCTCGAGTTCGGACGAAGTGTTGAAAGTGCCGTGGATGGCGGCGTTGTTCGTGCGGAGAGAGACGGATTTGCCGTTTACCGACTTCGAGTAGTGCATGTCATTATCACCATTATATTGTCACAGTACGGACGACCTACGTCAGCCCGGATGTTGGCATTTGTAGACTTGAGACGGAGCGTCTTGAAGAACACCGAGTCGGCCAGTTCAGGGAGATACTGCGAGAACTGCGGCAGCTCGGTGCGGAAGAGCTCAATCTGGCGCGGCGTGCCGTCCTCCGTCTGGGGCAGGAGGACACGGATGTTCAGACGCAGCTGGTGCTCCGCACGGCGGTCCTGCCAGCGGTGAGCCTGACCGGACATGCCTGCATCAGCGCCAACGACAAGGGTTCCAGGAGAAGGCGGAGCTCACGAAGATCCCGAGCCCGTGCTTGTTCTCGCCCTGGCGCAGATGGCACACCTGCGCAAAGTCGAGGTCGTCGCTGTGCCTGTAGTGCACGTCGAGCTCGACGACCGCCTCCGAGCCTACGTCGCCGGTGCGGACGACGTCGAACGTCCCGTGGGCGATCAGGCCGTCGGAGATGAACGCCAACTCCTCAGCGTCGAGCGGGAGCGCGAAGGACGACTGGGCGTGGTACCGCCAGTGACCATAGCCGCCATCGGAGTCCAGGTGCCAGTCGACGGAATCGGTGCAGTCCTGAGGGCGGATCATAGGCTCAACTGGAGTGCGCGGCGCGCAGAGGTGGCTAAGCTGCGTTCACAGGGGAGCTGTGTGAGCCATCTACGAGTATACGAGAACCTATATGTATATGAGGTCTAACCCTGTGAACGCCGTGCGCCACCCCGGACACGATCGGCTGCCAGAACACGAGGAGGAACACGGCGCAGATGGTGAAGTGCCAGAAACGACGCCTCCGCAGGTTCCTCCTCCTGGCCTGGCTCAGGTCGTCCTCCGGCAGCGCGATCGCTCCGCGACCGGGCTGGAAGACCGCATAGTAGTTCGGAAGACCGGGAGGGGTGAGAAGAGGCTCGCCCGTGAGCGCCTTCTCCGGGTCGACGGCCGCAGGAGATGTGTTCTGAAGGTTAGAGTTCATAGCGGAGCGGGAGAGGATGATCAAAACGGTGGCGAGGTGCAGATAGGGACCGCGGCGAGCTTTATACGCATGCAGGCGTGGGGCTCCGCCCGCTGCGGCCGGCCCCCTGGCGTACTAGCTGGCGTAGGTCGCCGGCGAGATCGTGACATCTTGTCACGCTCACCGTCCGTGTGGGCGCCCGGCACACACGCCATCGGGGCCGCGGTTGAGTGATGTGCGCAGCGGGTCTGCGGGCTCATAGAGGCCTGCGCCGCGCAGAACGTCGTTTCTCAGCCTTCCTGTCCAGAGTTGCGAGGAATGGTCGAGGGCCGGGCGCTCCGAGAAGGTAGGGAGTACGCCGTTGGTCCTTCGTGCCTGCTGGCGTTCTCCGCAGCCGACGTGGTTGTATACTCCCGCATGGCTTCATGCGCCCGCAGTCCTCGAAGGCCCCGAGTGACATAACTCCGGAGCCGTCTGACCTCACGCAGTCCACCTGGAACGTCGTCAATCAGGCCTCGAGGTCGGGGACGCCGCAGTCACGCATTCAATGTAGGTCTTCGCACTGGCGTCTCGACCTTTGCATTGAGTAAAGGGACGAATTCCGATCTGCGGCCTGCCAGTGAGCTGAAGAGGGCTACTGCGCAGCCTATTACGCCGATGTATCAGTATTGTCGCGCTACCGCCTGCGTGTCGCCTATGCCACAATCAATACACTCGTAGGAGCGATAGTCTGAAACCTGCATGAGATCACGGATTCGTCGCCTGTATGTGATGATGCTCACTGACGATGTACTCGCACTCTATCCTGGAAGTATGTCCCCCGCCTCAGTGCGCGAACTGTGAATGGCCTTTCTGACGCTCATGCTTCGTCTTTGACCTGAGAGCTGTTCAAGAACATCTCTAATCCCTTCTTCTCGCCATACCACGCAGTGAACAGGCTTTTCCGCGCGTCCCACATCGACATCTTCTGACCGTTCACTTCGGCGTTTTGCAGGCTCAAGGAGTAGTGCCCGCGGCGGTCCATGAGCCCTATGAGCATCTCGCTTTTGTCGGGGCTGTGAAGAAGGCTCGTCCTCCGGAGCGGCATGACGGCGCCTTGAGCTCTTGTGTGTAGTGGGGATTGGATGACGAGCAGTCGTTCGGAGGCGGGTCTTCCTGATGCCGTAGAGGTTGAAGAGGCAGTCGGCACGATGAACAGTCTTCGGACGACTCTAGAGCGGCCGCCCAGAAGAACAGCCGCGAGACCGACGCCTCCAGCAAAGTTGGCAATCGTGAAGAGTCCTCGCTGCCAGAGCGGTCGAGGGACGTAGTGTCCGACCACTTGCGCCGGATCACTGGATGCTTCACCCGCTACAGGAATTGGAGTCGATGGTGCGTCGTCTTTTGGGAGCTCTTCCCACATGGTCCAATGGTTTAGTGTCAGTTCGCATGCCGAGGCTCTATGTTTGTATGCCTAATGGCTCAGCACTCGTGGCGGATGAGATACATTCTCTACGTACGTTACGACCAGGTCAGCGATGACCAAGAAATACGTCCACCGAGCCCACCACGCCAATTTCCCGCAATCGTAGAGAGGCCGCACATTCTCCAAGCTGACGCCTTGGGATTGAAGTGATCGAGGCCCGACATGTGGGAGACGGAAACCCTTCAAGAGAGCGAAAACAGAGGCCATCTGGAGCGCGTATACGCAGTATCCAGAGGAGAGCAAGCAGGAAGCCTACAGGCCTAGGTGAGAGTGAAGTTGCAAACCGAGTCTCAGCCAACGGCTGTACTTTAGACGCCCAATGTACTCAAACGCCCACCGGGCCGATAGCGTTTTAGCGGCCCGCTGCCGGCTTACCCGGTAGAGAGTCTACCTCCTACGAATAACATATTGCGGCTTCGTCCACCGCCAATATACTGCAACTTGGGCGGTGCCATTGAATTGCGTCTACAGGGTGTATTCGCTCAGTTACTCTGTGTAACCCTGACCCCGCAATGGTATGGACCAATTATGTTCCGGACAGCACAATTGCACCTCACTGCTCGTGCACTGACCTTCTTTACCACCAGAATCACCGCGGTGAGAGGGTCAAGGTGTCATCCCGTTTTTAGCGCGCCGTGGTCCAGAGCGCGAAGTCGCAGCTTCCCTGACAATGTGCAACAGACGGAACCGTTGCACCGACCATAAGCTGCCGACGAAACTCATGATTCCCCCGGGCCCCGTCAGGCGAACGGTCACGGGAGTACGCGGTACCGACGAATGTGGCCCTCCAAAAGCATGAAAGAACCCAGGGGGAGGAGTGTGTACCACGGCGAAGGCCTAATTTCGGAAGTTCCAGGCTCTAACGGCTCCCTTCTCTCCGCCGGGCCGCGAGAGAAGACGCGAGAGCGCAAGCGGAACGCGGTCAGAAGGCAGAAGGAACATGGACCATATGGACTCCGGACACGTTTGGATCCCACATGAGAGCTGCAACGTATAAAGAGGGCCCAACAAGTGCGAATTGTCGACAGTGCTCAACCGTCATCCATCATCAGCTTTGTGTCATGAATCCACTCAGCTCGGGGATGATCTACGCGGCGTGCGTCCTTGCCGCCGCACTCCGTGTGACTGCTACCCCTGCCGCCCTTGTCTCCCAAGCCTCAGGGACCTGCACTCTCGCCGCTAGCGGGTCTGATGATGCCCCAGCTCTCCTGAAGGCGGCCGCGGATCCGTCCTGCGCGACAGTGACCATCCCGGCGGGTACCACTCTCAATATCGCCTCCAAGCTCGACATGACGGGGACCCAGAACAAGCACATCGTACGTGGCCAGCTCATCCTCCCTGCTAGCGCCCGACACGTATTGATAGAAACTTGTTACAGAACGTCCAGGGAACAGTGAAGTTCAATCCGGACCTCGACTACTGGACCGACAACGCGTTCACGTTCGACTTCCAGGACCAGGCTGCGTTCTGGCTCCTGGGCGGAAAGAACATCGTCCTCGACGGCGGAGGCACGCTTGACGGCTCTGGCCAGGCGTGGTACGACGCATTGTGGGTACCCCCCTACAATGTATACAATCACCAAGGGCTGACATATCCTGTGTAGTGCGAAGCACAGCTCGACAGTACGGCCCATCCTCCTGACGATCTTCCAAGCCACGAACGTCACGGTCCAAAATATCCGCATGATCAACGGCCCAGAGTGGATCAACTTCGTCAGCATTCCTGACTGTCTCGTAGTGTATATGGGTGTTCCTGACGCCCGGTTATGCAGGTGAACGAGGGACAGGACATCACCTTCCGCAACATAACCATCTCCGCGACCTCGACGTCGAAGAACCCGGCGAAGAACACGGACGGGTGGGACATATTCCGGAGCGACCACGTCACCATCGCGGACTCGAACATCAACAACGGCGATGACTGTGTCAGCTTCAAGCCCAGTACGTCTGATGATTTGCCAATCCCCTGGTAGCGGATGGATACTGAACATGTTTCCCCATCCCCAGATGCGACGAATATCCTGGTGTCGAACCTCTCCTGCCACGGTTCTCAGTACGTGATTGTATCCCACAAGCGATGATACACGTGTCTCATCCAGGACACAGCGGTATCTCGGTAGGCTCGCTTGGTCAATACGCGGGCGAGTACGACATCGTCCAGAACGTCCTCGCCACGTACGTGCCTGCACCATTATCATACCACTTCCGGTGACGCTTACAAACCACGACATTATGCAGGAACATCAGGATGTCTAACGCGCAGAACGGCGCACGCATCAAGGCATGGGCGGGCAAGAACGTCGGTGCAGGTCTCGTCAAGAACATCACCTTCGAGGGCTTCGTGGAGAGCAACGTCGACAGCCCCGTCGTGATCGACCAGGTTCGTCTGCAGTCCAGGCTGCTCCTCCTCCGGGACCCCACTTCAGCTCGTCGAACGAACGAAACAGTGCTACATGACGAGCGCGGACAACTGCGCAAAATACCCGTCGAACACGTACATCCAGGACATCTGGTTCAACAAGTGAGCCCTGCGTCCTCCACCGAATCCGGAAGCTAGACGCCTAGCACTGACAATGCGGCCGTACAGCATCTCGGGCACGTCCTCCGGGAAGAAGAAAGCCGTCGTCGCGAGCCTGTCTTGCTCCCCCGACGGCCGCTGCAGCAACATCAACGTGAACGACATCACCGTCACGTTCGTATCTTCAACTTCTCTATCCGGGGCTGAGATTGACTAGGATGCCGTGGATTTCGACAGACCTCCTTCCAAGTACGGCGCGGCGAAGTTCTCTTGCCAGAACGTCGAGCTCAGCGGGGACGCTGCCTCCCTTTTCGGCACGTGCTCGACGACGGGTTGAGGAGATATCGAGCAGGGCTGCGACGATCTGTTGCTTGGAAAGCAGGGTTTGAGCGGGATTTGTAATGTGTACTTTTGATAACTCGAATACAAGGCGACTACCGCATTGTACACCCCACCTATAGTACAGCAGGACAACAGCGAGAACGTAAGAAATCCACACTATACACGACGGATATTGAGAACATAAACAAGAAGACAATAGTACACTGACTACTATGAACCGCCGCGCATGGTTCGTAAACGCGCACGCCCACAAGCATCCCGTGACACCTTAGAAACTCATACCATGAGCTTCACCGCCGCGTTCGTGCTCTTCACGGTGACATCCCCCAACCCATGCCTCTCGCCCCTCTCGCCCCAGGACGTCCACCCCTCCACCCGGTTAGGCGCGACGCTCGGGAACGCGCACCTGCGCGTCCGCTCCTGCCCGGAGGGGTCGTGCGCGGTGACGTCGCACCCGAGTTCGACGTACCCCGCGGTCGTCTCCGCGAGCCACGCGCCCTCGAACGCGGGCGGGAGCTGGACGGACGCCGCGCTGTTGCTCGTCTTTGCCGAGAGGAGGAGCGTGCTTTCTGGCGGTTGCGAGGGGACGATGACGGTCATGTGCGAGTTGGAGGTGTGGGCGACGGCGTCGAAGAGGCCGCCCGTGGAGAGCGAGGACGTCGATCGGAGTGTTAGGCGGGTGTCTATGGCACTGCGAGTATGTGTGTGAGCGATGCCGACTATGGGGGGGAAATTGTATTTGGTAGAGTCACTTACGCATTCCAGTTCAGCATTGTTAGGTTGGTGTACGACTGCTTGGAGTCGTCATGATAGAGTGTTACGTCCGCCTCCACGTTCGCGTTGGAAGTCTCGAGATGTAGTGAGCGCGTGGCGTGGTACGTCCCGGTAATCCTCGCGTCCCGCGTGACCAGCGCGGCTTCGTTCGCGCTCAAGTACTGGGGAAAACTCGTCAGCGATAATCGAAGAATAGTACTGGGTATGCGCCCACATCACTATGGATGGACGTATGCCGGGATGTGAGTGAGATGGAGTCGAACCGGACTTTGCCTTCCAGGCTCTTCACGATGTGCTTGAAGTTGGTCAGCTCGGTCTCGAAAGCCTTCACCCGCAAGACATCTCCATGTCGGGAAGCGGGGAACCGAACGTCAATGACGAAGTGCAAATCGTTTTGCAACGTTTTGTAACTTGGTGTCTAGACAAATCCTAGTCAGCGGTAGTTACCGCTAAGGACGGTGGGACAGTTTCCCTACCAGAATCCCCAGTCCTTTCTGCCCAGGGGAGCGCTCCAAGAGGCAGAAGTTGACCAAGTCCAGCGATCGTACGGAGTGGTAGACAACTACAATGTCCACCTGCACTTGATCCTGAGGAATGGACCGGTCCTCTGTAGACGAGATGGTGATAGAGCCTTGGCTGAGCACGCCACGGCCGAAGATGTACAGGACGTCCGCCGATAGGGGGAGTCGGAAGGACGCCCCCTTACTGCCCCGTACTTGATAGAGAGAAGACCCCCGAACACAACGTTCGACCGTTCCGTCTTCAGGAGTCGGGACTATAATCCCTCCCGGATAATCATCCCTACTGCCTCCGTCCCCGCGGCCCGGAGAACTCGGCGCACCCTTCCGGCCCTAGAGAACCACCGTCAAACGCGGACGATACGCTGTAAACGGGCAGTACTTACGCCTGGGACTACCACTGGATGGTTGATATGTACACTAGAGTACAAAGTCCGCGCGAAGGACCCAACGGTGATCCAAATGAGGAGAGCTAGACCAAGCGCTTTGAAGAATCGCGTAGGCGCGTGTTCGACGCGCTCGACGTCATGTCGAGGCTGCTCGAGCAAAGGCGTTGTAACAGGCGTGCTTGTTCGCGCAGTAGCATCGAGCTGCTGCGACGCAGCACTTGCTTGCTGAGATGGACCATGTCCAGGATATGCAGGGGGTGGCGGGACGAATTCCTCGTCCACCGTTGGGGAAAGTGGGCCTGCGCGAGACTTGGTGGGCGACTCAGGGGTATCGTCGGGGAGAATCATGGCTCGAGCGCACTTGGCCTAGCTGGCAATTCGGGGTGGTAGACGTTGAGGAGAAAGGCTTGTAATCTGCGCGCCCACTCGAACCGCACGCAATTTGGACGATGTCCTCCACCGGCAATTCGCCATCAAAGACGTCGAAGGCCGGTGGCCAGGGCCGAGGCACATGGGACCATGTGGGGGGCTGCGCACACTGCGCGATCGCTGCGTCTTGGCTGCGTCGATATCGTTGTGACTGACTCAGAGTCTCGTAGAACACTCCTGAGAACGTTGCCGAGGACTATTAACAGGCCATTTATCCACATTGCGCGTGGTGGTGAGGGCATCGGGGCCGCCGCTTCAGCGGTCGAATCGTGCGCGCAGTGCATCTTCGACTGTTCGCGCAGCCAGCGCGGGACATTTGCGCTGCGGACTTGCAAGTAGAGCCATATTCAACTGGTTCTCGCCCTAGGATCAAGTCAAATGTTGCAAAAGAAGATGGGCGGCGGAGGCAAGGATGTAGTTGACGATTGAATGAGATGCGACGCGAGTGCCACCTGCGGCAACGCGCTGCGCGTTCGCGGCGTTGCCTCGTGTCTCCGTACCTCCACCATCGTCTGCGCACTCATCCCCCGCCTTCCGAAACAATGGTATTGAATAACTTCTGACAAGCCGTCACGTCATGACTGATAGCTATCTGCCAATGTAGCTGCCGCTTTCACTGCTGAATGCGGCCCAGAACAAGCCCATGGTGAGCCGCCACCCAGACAAATTGGGCCATCGCGTCGGGCTGAACTCAGAAGGACTGACTGCACGCTCGCCGCCCCGTAGTTGGTCGAGCTCAAGAACGGGGAGACGTTCAACGGCCATCTCGTCAACTGCGACAACTTCATGAACATCACGCTCCGGGAGGTGTACCAGACGAGCGCGGAGGGTGACCGGTTCTGGAAGCTGAAGGAGTGCTACATCCGGGGCAGCACGGTACGTCTTTCTTTCTTGTGTTGCCCTTTACCTGTCCGTGTGTCCCCCGAACGTATGTTCGTATGATACAAAGCGCGTGTATGCGGGCGGAAAATGGCGACTACGGTAGATGGACGTCGACGGGCAGGACGGCTGAAACCATTGTGTATATTCACAGATCAAGTACCTGCGAGTACCAGACACTCTTCTGGACGCCGTCAAGGAGGAGCAGAACCGCGCAAGAGAAGCTGGTCGGAGCGCAAGGGGTGCACATGTCTCCGGAGCAGGACAGCGAGGGCGCGGTGCGCCACCTCGAGGCAAGTCTTCGCGTGCCAATCGCTGCTTCACTGATAGCTCACATGTATGTATCAGGCCGCGGTGCAGTCCGCGGTGGGCCCATGCGCGGTGGCCGTGGCCGAGGAAGGGGAATGTGAGAGAATTCGCATATCGTCTCGATTCCAACCATCGTCTTCCATATGTGAGATTACTACTACTACTGGACATATCTCGCCTCCGCCACTTGTACAGCATATACTTTTACACTCCAGGGGCGAACCTACACGTATATACGGCCACTCCAGCACCAAGGAACGAAACACAACAAAAGTCCGAAACAGAACAAAACAAATCAAGAGTGAAGTGAACTAGTCCCATTTATCCTGAACCACGTTCGTCGTGATTTCGAACTCGAGATAGCTCGAGCCATCTTCGGCCTTCTTGCACACCCATTGGCCCTTTGGAATGGGAGGGATTGATCAGCAACGACATCGCAAACGGGAAGCATACACGCCACTTACGCGATAAATCGAAGAGCCCATCGCTATTACTCTCAAGACGGAGCCTTCTCGTAGCATCATATTGCGTACCGCCTGCTCAATGGCCGCCTTCCGCGCGCCTTCCGGGTGTACGTGAGATGGCGTCCAGTTGTTGATGTTTATCCGCAGCTCGCGCAGGTTATCTGCTTTACGGACCGCATCCTCATAAGGTGCCTGCAATTCACCACGTCGATCGTCCGGTCATTCAGGCTTGGCCCAGACAGACATACCGTCTCGGGGCTCCACACGGTCGAGCACGACAGCGTCTCGAGGCGGGGGAAGATCGTGCACAAGCACTCGATGTCCTTGAGCGTCATCTGCGTCGAGTCCGCGGTGAAGTGCTTGAGCGTGTCCCGGTGCGTCTGCGCCATGTCGAGCAGGAACGGGCGCGGGATGAACGCCTCGCCCTGGGTCGAGAACGCGTTGAGCGTGAACGACTCGAGGCTCGGGCGGGGCGTCAGCCGGCGGATCCACGGCCACAGCTGCTGGAAGCCCTGGATGTGCACCGAGCTCGTGCGGACCGTGAGCTCGCGGAGGTCGGCGGCGGGCACGTCGTCGTAGCGCGAGAGCGCGGCCGCGCCAAAGTACTCGGTGTCGAGCGTCTCGAGCCGCGGGAGGAAGGTGAGGATCTCGAGGATGGCGGCCGAGGGCGCGCCCTTGAGGCGGAGCGCGCGCAGGCGCGGGAGGTGCGCGAGGACTGAAATGAGAATCGAGGCGGGGACGCCTGAGCAGCGCTGCAAGGACACACACCGCCCAGTGGGCGCGCGCGATCAGGACGTACTGTATAGCGGATGCGCACGGGAAAGGGAACTGACGCCCAATTCGAGGTGCGTGAGGCTCGCGCCGAGCTTCTCCGACCAGCCTTGCAGGATCCGCGGCTTGCCTTCCATGCACCATATCGATACTTTCGTGAGCGCCGTGAAGTCTTGCAGTCGAGCCCAGACGGTGTCGCTCAGACCGTAGAACGTCCGGATCACGAGTTCGCGTAGAGGAAGCGTTTGCAGTACGTCGAGGTAGCTCATGAAGTCGCCCTCGTCCGTGCCTTCCGCGCTGTCGTCGCTCCAGGTGAACCCTTCGAGATTGACGCAAAGCCGAAGGGCCTTTCTGCAGTCGGCCATGAGATCTGGTCGATGGAAACCAACGGCACCTACAACTCGCGTGAGCATGAAGACGAGCGGTCAAACAAGCAAGTCTGTCAGACCATTCTCTCGAACATGTCGCACATATTTGGCGTATTCAGGCCGCTTCAGGATGGTGGCGGATGGGTGTACCACCACCGGTCTCTGTAAAATCATCGTAAACCCACACATCATGTTGCCGAGCTACCCGCTATGCAACGTACCTGCAGTTTATTATACTCTGTCAACCGAACGTCGAGGGTGCGATACAGAAGCGGCGTTGCGGCATGGTGGAACGCTTTTGATACCTGCGCGCAGGTGTGCAGGTCCCTGCGATCGGTGAGGTGCTCCAGAATCAGCGGGAGAACGTCCAGCGGGAGACAGTCCGCCACGGAGGGTTTCGTCAGGGCCATGTCGCCAACGCGACAGGAATGGATCTAGAGTTGTGTATGCAAGATCAGTCGACCCGCACTCGTGCGGTCCCGAGACCATCCAGCCCTGCTCGGGCTGTGCATCAGCACTCACGATGTATTTCCGGCGTTCGCGGGACACGAAGCTCTGCGCGAAGGTCCTCCGAGGCCTGGGCGATGGCTTCGAGGGGGCAGGCTGCGTCGCAAGGTGGCAATCAGACAAGAGCATGGACAAGAGCAGCGATTTCGGCGGCTCCGACAGTGTCACCCGCCCACCTTTATAAGCCACCGTGGAAGCTCTGGCGTCAGAACCTGCTCAGCACCGTCCCTGGCTGCGTTCTTGGCCGCGATGTCCGTGCGATCCGCTAGGGATCTCTGAAAGATCGGATGACTTCAACCGGCGGTTCTTGCGGTTCGTCTCGTGCAGCGTGCCTCGCCGACCCCGTTACGTATACGTACCTCCGGTGCCTGAGATATGGTGGGGGGTGGCTTGAACCGTTCTCCTGTGCCTCGAGGCTCGCACCCCGTACCTGCTACGCCTGTGGGGTATGGGGATGTGGCAAAATGGTGTTGGGACGGATGAGTCCTGGTGGTGGATGCGCGCAGACCGCGAGTGGCACACGCCAGAAGACGCGCAGCCGACGGTCGCGTGATCAATTGTACGCCTGGTTCGCACAACTCGCTCGATGCTGCGTAGAACATACCATGTGCTACGCTGTATTGGTAGGGATGCACGCCAGACGAACCTGCCAAACACACCCAAAACGGCCGACATCTGTGGTGGCATCGCGTTTCGAATCAGTGGCTTCCAGCATCGAGGTACGCAACCGGATCTCCACGATAAACGACAGCTCAGACGAGGTACGTCACTTGCTCCCCGCGTCCGGACGTAGACACTAACATTGTGTACCAACGAGAATAATATGCAGGCGAAGTGCCGATGGATCGACCTGGACCGCGCTCGTGTGAGCCTGCGAAGAGATTACGCAATGCCAGATTTGGTATGCAAGTTTGTTGGACGCTCCCAGCGAACTCCTTGCGAACCTCAATGCCACTTCCAATCACTCCAGACCTAGCGGAACCCATCATGAACGCGCAGACGGGCGAGAACGCTGCTGGAGCTCGGCCACTTCGGGGATGTCGGTCATCCCGGTGGTAGAGTGACCGCTGCGATAGCAGGCATTGGACGAGAAGGAGCCTGTAATGTCATTGTCCACGATGACTGGTCTTCCGCTGGATGCAGTCGAGTCATGGACCATTTCCCGGGCGTTCGGCGGACGAGCACAAGCGACGCCCCGAATAAACCTTTGCAATGACACGGGGGGACCACGTTGTGGGTGACGTTTTCCGCATTACGATCTGTTATCCGTCAATCTAGGGCACATCCGTACACCCGCCGCGCTACGTCCCTCCACGTCTCCCGGTTCACCGCAAAGCTCTCCGCGTACTCGACCTCCAGGTGGTGGATCCGCTTTCCGACAATGACCAGACTGTGCAGCGGCTCGCCGAAGACCTCCGGCGGCTGCGCCAACAGCTCGGCGAGCGTGCCCGCGACGATGCGCTCCTCCGATCCGCCGCCGACTCGAGAAAGGCCGATGGCGAGGGTGGAGTCTGGGGCAAGGGTCCCGCTCCGCCGCTTTTCTTCGACTTCGACAAGTTGCGAGACGGCTTGGGGGATGGACATGTACCGCGGAGGCTCGTAGATCTTTCGTCCCCTGCATGCAGCCGTCAGCTGCTCCATCCCGCCGGAATCGGATATAACGCCGCGCAAGATACCTCGCGAGATTCTCCTCACTCTGCTCCTTGACCTTGATGTCGAGCAGGACGAGCGTGTGCATGCCGAGGTCCGCGTTCTCCTTGATGCGGTCGTAGAAGCTGTCCGGCCGCCAGGTCTCCGTGAAGAATACGAGCGAGACCGTCTGTCCGAAGTTGTACAGCTGCAGGCCGCAGGCGCCCACGGCGTTCATGATCGATGCGTTGTGGATGACGCGCGTCGGGATGTTCAGTGCGCGGGCGCGCAGGACGATGTCCGTATGCGTCGTTGCCCTAAGTGATCGTGTGAGCACAAGCGAAGAGCACTCGCGCAAGCATAACGGACCCATAGGGGTCGCCTACGACGAGCAAGGAGATGTCCTCCTTATCGGCGTCCCTCAAAATCTCGTCGCTTTGCGTCTCAACCATGTCGCGATCTGCGATGATCAACTCCTTCCCGTAAAATGCTTCCTTGCGCAAACCGTTAGCGCGAGATACGCCTCTGGAAGCATCGTTTCAGCCATACCAGCCGCTCTTTCTGCACCATCAGAATACTAGTGTACGCTTCCAAGTACACCCGCGAAGACCCCTTGACCGCCTGCGGATGCATGAGCTCACTTGCGCGGTTTATTCATAGAGAGCGTACCTCGAGGCCCCGGACGGTAATGTCCTTCTCATCACATAGACCAAGTCCTATGATGTAAAACATTTTGTGCGTACACGTTGCCTTGCCTTGCCGCGAACGTGTGCGGGTGGTCGGATGGCGGAGCGAAGGCTGAAAAGCCGATCAAGTCGTCTGGTAAAGATAAAATCTGAGATCTGGACAAAAGTACCGTCGGCACATCCCGATGCGGATCGAAAGCTGTGTAAGCTGACCGCCACCGAGTTCTTCGGACAGCGGGCCTGTTCTGACTAAAGAGGACCTCACGATTAGTTCTCCCAGCTGCGGGGTGGCACAGGCGAAGGATGAAAGGGTACCGTGCCCTGGGACCTCATTATTCGTGGCACCCTCCCCCAAATATTCTGACGTAGTGGCATGCGGCTGCCGTGTAACCGTTTGAGTATATGTTTCCCACTGTACTCTGACAGCCTCTCTACAGCGATTTGCAAGTCGGAAGCAACGTGTGGCTCCCGACCAATATATAGTGCATACCCCACGATGCCAAAGAAAATTATACAACGGCATATGAACCGACCACAAGAAAGCAAAGACGCTGGAGATGTACTACGCTGCCCGTCCACCTCTGACCAGACCCATTGCTAGCTTCCTGTCCTCGCTAGGATCGCGCTCAAGGTCCATCGGGTCATTCATAGACCCGGGCTTTGAAGACCCAATGGGCTCGTCTCCGCATCCGCAGTCATACGTCTCGTCCAAGTGTGCGCAGTCAAACTCGGGCTTGTGCAGCCGCTTGTTGACTTCGTTGTGTACCGCGCAAAGCCTGATGAGGTCACAGCGTCAGGGACAAGGAACGAGAGGCACCGGGATATATGGTTGGATGTATGGACTTACCAGGTAGCTGCTGCGCGCCGTGATGACGTCTGCGGGGAGAGGGTCGGTAAGGAATTGCGTGAAGGCAGAGAGACTAAGTGGGGGTAAAGATATGGACCTGTGGGGGATACTTCTTCAGCAGAAGCTGGAATTCCGAGGCGCACTCTCCGCAGGGGTATAGCCGCGACAAGAGATGGAAGTAATTGTTCAGTGCATCTCGCTCGTCTTGCGTGGGGTTCTGATACATCGTTAAGAACATTCCGATGCAGAACAAGACAGTACTAGCCGGCGGCACTCACTTCGGGGTAACGGAGGGTCATGGTATGCCTAGTTCCGATATATAATTAGACAGTGGGGACGATCATTGCATTCCACTTACAGCAATTTCCATGTCGCGCGACCCAGTTCAGCTCTGAGACTCGTTAGACACAGGCGAGACAAACCAGGATGAGCACGTACTTCGCTGTCGCATTGCCCAACTTCCCCATGATCACTTCCCCATGCACGCCATGCGTTGGGGAAGGAGGTGGCACCAGACCGCCCTCACCAAACAGGTCACCCGTCCATGTGTCCACGTATGTCCGAGATGGCGGGTGTAGGAGTGCTAACGAGCCTAGGAGAAACTATCAAGCGGATCGAGAGACCCGGAGTCAGACCGCGCGAGAGGCCGAGATGAAGCGAGCCGTACGAGGGCGAAGACCGAGAATAGGAACGCCTTGCTGAACCTTGTGATCATGTTCTATGTCCTGGCACAGGTAGCAAAATGAGGGTAGCAGCGAGAATGAGAGTAGGTGGTGAGTGTCGTTGGAGATGGAGACGGGAGTCGAGACGGAGGAGAGCACAAGGCCGCGAGCGCTCGTCTGTACGCCTCGGCGGGTCGCGACATACCGCGACATACGCGCGCGCGCCAACCCCGCTCTTGATCAGGGAAACATTGGGCGTTGCAGCGACATTACCAGGGCGCGCGGTTTATGACTCATTCGCGATGAATGTAATAAACATGAACGCGTCGACATGCCATGTAGACAAGCTGAAAGGACGGTCGAGCGACGTGCGCGGGACGCAGGTCACCGCCGCGAGAGCAGGACCGGAAATCTCGCGTAGATAAGCCGAGCGAAGCTAATCCAGCTTCAAAATCCGATAAGAACGGTAACAATCCCGGACACAACTTCCCTCGACGCTCTATCGCGACTTGACTCACGACCATCACCACCGCCCCCCTCCTCTGACTCGCCGATTCGACATAAAACGCGCGGGGAGAGGTAGCCAGAGCGACAGAACCCACAACACCATCATGGCCCCCATTCACGTCGACGAATCCGCCGGCTCAGACGAGACCGGCAAGGGCACGCCCGAGCACCCGTACCAGACCCTCGCATTCGCGCTCTACAGCCATCCCGAGGAGAAGTTCCTCATCCGCAAGGATGCGGCGGGCACATACGAGGAGCCGACGCAGTCCGCGCTGAAGAAGGCGAAAAAGGGCGCGGACGGTATTGAGAAGAAGCGGAAGAAGGCCGAGGAGCTCGCTGAGCGCGAGGCGAAGGAGCGCGCCGAGGCGCGCGAACGCAAGGAGAAGCGACTCGAGGAGAGCAAGAAGATCGTCCTCCGGGAGGACCCCAGCCTGCCCGCGGCAGTAAAGGTATGCGCGGACCTATTCCCGAGTGCACACGACCGCTCATCCCGCGATAGGCAAAGATCGGCAAGCTCACGCCTCTCCGCTCAAAACGCGTGAGGGTGTCTGGATGGGTGCATCGTCTGCGAGATCAGAAGGAGATCATCTTCGTTGTGCTCCGCGACGGTACAGGCTACCTTCAATGCGTTCTCTCCGGCCAGGTCGCGCAAACGTACGAAGCCCTTACGCTCACACTTGAGTCCACGATCGAGGTCGTGGGCACGCTGAAAACGGTACCTGAAGGACAGACTGCACCTGGTGGGCACGAACTGGTAGTCGACTACTGGAGAGTTCTCGGCGCGTCCCCAGGAGGCGAGGACGCCTTCACTAACAGATTGAACGAAGTGCGTGAAGTGATGGACGTGAGAAATACCCTATCTAACATATCGCTACAGAAATCGGACCCCTCCATCCAAGCCGATCTCAGGCATCTTGTACTTCGTGGCGAGACTGCATCTGCAGTACTGAAACTCCGCGCAGCCCTTCTGCAGTCGTTCCGGCAGACCTTCGTCGCTCACGATCTTCTCGAAGTCACGACCCCGTGTCTTGTACAAACCCAGGTCGAGGGTGGCGCGACCCTCTTCAAGCTCGACTACTACGGCCAACCCGCCTTCCTCACGCAGAGCTCCCAGCTTTACCTCGAGACCTGCCTCCCCTCCCTCGGCGACGTCTTCTGCGTGCAGGAGAGCTTCCGCGCGGAGAACAGCCACACACGGCGGCATCTGAGCGAGTACACGCACCTCGAGGCCGAGCTCGCGTTCATCACCTTCGATGACCTCATGTCCCACATCGAGTCCGTCATCTGCGAGACCGTGAACAAGCTCCTGCAGGACCCCGCGTCCGCCGCGCTCATCAAGCAGCTCAACCCGACGTTCACCCCGCCCGAGCGCCCCTTCCTCCGGCTCTCGTACGTCGACGCGATCAAGTGGCTCAACGAGCACGGCATCCAGCACGAGGCCGAGGACGCGGACGGGAACGTGATCAAGGACGAGAAGGGGAACCCGGTCATGGTCGAGCACAAGGTCGGCGACGACATCGCCGAGGCCGCGGAGCGCAGGATGACGGACATCCTCGCCCGCCCCGTCTTCCTCTACGGCTTCCCCGCGGAGCTCAAGGCGTTCTACATGAAGAAGATGCCGAAGCAGGGCGCGGACGGGCCGACGTTCACCGAGAGCTGCGATCTGCTCATGCCTGGTGTGGGCGAAATTGTCGGCGGCTCGATGAGGATTGCGGATGAGGAGGAGCTCCTCGCGGCGTACAAGCGCGAAGGGATCGACCCTGCACCGTACTACTGGTTCACGGACCAGCGCAAGTACGGAACTTGCGAGCACGGCGGTTACGGTCTCGGCGTGGAGGTAAGGCGACATGTGCTTGGGGAGTATATGTGGGGGCTGACGTGTGACTCTAGCGGTTCCTGGCTTGGCTCGCGAAGAGGTATACCGTGCGGGAGTGCTCGCTGTACCCCAGGTGCGTTCTCTCGGAAGTCTATCCTCCGAACACGAATACTCATCCCGCATTTTCAGGTGGCCCGGACGTGCGACGCCGTGAGCGAGAGGAAAGTACAAGAACAGAGGTGTATTCTAGGTGTTGTAATAGACCCAGGGCGTTACTGCGTGATACAACAATACTTCAGGGTCCTATCCATGCTACCGTTGTTTCCGCGACGATTACAGGGTCATGCGGACATCGCTACGAAGGCGTTGAAGTTGTACTTCTGCGGCCTTTCTTGGACGACAAATTCGTCGGTGCTGGGCGCGCATTGCGCGACGACGAGGCCCTCGCGGATGACCTGAGCCGCTACACCCCTCCCAGGCATCATGGGGTGCGAGAGTTTATGGACGCCTCGTCCGACAGTCCACACCTGGCCTGGATCGTTATCTCCTGTCGAAATGCGAACCTCTGCCGGGCCTGCAGTGAATACCACAAGCCAGATGGTATCTTCAACCTAGAACCGCACTTGGTGAACACATCCCATCTCGATCGAGTAGTCCGCTCTCACCAGTTGCCACCGGTCGGGGCGTCCCACGGGGTCATCGACCGCTTCGGCATTTTTCAGATGCGGACGGGCCCACAAGTATATCTTGTCGTGCTCGATCTGGGGGTACGCGCCCTCTTTGAACGCGCGCGCGTAGTACCGCGTAAGGTCGAGCCATGCTGTGTGCGGGAAACCGTCCACCCAGGCCAGCGAGTTCGGCTGTGCGCCCTTGATGGGCCCGACGTAGTGCGACTCGCCGTAGTCTGAGCCTCGGGTGAATGGCCACTCCAAGTGGGCGGGTGTGGGTGAGAGGGACGCACCGTTCCACGAGATTAGCTGGACGATGTCGACTTGGTCGCGCATGGCAACGAGCTGCTCCCACCGTCGGACGTAGAGCCAGTCGTCGCACGGATAGACCCACTGTATGGGCCGGATCAGTACGCGGCTCGTATGGGGAGATGGGACATGCCGGATTCACGTTTTTGTTCCAGGAATCGGGTCCGTAGTGCTACAACGCTCGTCAGGGTTACCCGTAATGGGGTCTACACAGTCTCGACCACGAACCGTGAAGAACCAGGGGGACACGGCGGCCATGAACGTGCGACCTTCGAGGTGGTGTATGTGATGACGATCCGTGTCGAGCTTCGGATGCTCTACGTCTTTCCTCGGAGACTCGAGGGTGAGATGAATTGGCCACCCGCCGTTCCACTGGTGGCGGGGAGAGATTGTCATCGACATCGACGCCATACACTTTGGGAATGTTGGTATCTCACGTTGAAGTAGCCGTCCATTGCGCCGATGGTCGGGTACCGTCGAGGGTCGATGAAGAATGACGGAACGAGGTGGATCTATGCACCATTCTGGTCTCAGTGCATCCACGTAGACGCAACTAACACACCGGAGCAACACTTTCTAGGACACTCTTCACATATTGCCAGCCTTCTTGTAGTGTGGTGTGTCCGAAGAGGCTGTCCTGGCCGGAAAAAGTAGAAGCGAGTACTTTGCCTTCATAGCGTAACTGGCAAGGATGGTCTGCGAATGCAGCAATGTACTCTCGGAGAATGTGGACGTGCTCTCGAGAGGACCCGTGAATTGACCTACGCAGGTTCCATGTCGAGGATATGAGATCGTGACACACGGTGGAATGCTCGAATCCGGACACCTACGACATATCAAAGCTCAGGAATAACTTGAACGGCTGCGTGCTACATAGCGCGGCTGCAAAGCACTTTGACACGCAGCCTCTCTGCCACGGCTCAGAACCGACATTCAATGCGAATGCATCTCTAAGCAAGTGACGCAGTCAGCTTCGAGTATCCGAGGAGAGTAAACGCCTACATTCCGTGAGCACCGGCGAGCTCAATATCTTCCCGCCAGTCGTCCACGGTATACGGCTACAGCGAGCGACAAAATCACTCGAAGTCCAGAGGTTCGCTGTGCAAGAGACTCACAATGGTATTACCAACCATAAAGCTATGAATATTGGGATTGTCGGGATTTCCGGATGGCCCGCGTAGATGTCATCTTGTTCAGCCGACACATTCGCACATAGACAAGTGGGCGTACTGAACTGAGCTACAAAGAGCTTCCTCTTTTCCAGACTATGGGACATAACGAGGTGCGGTGTAGAGGGTGTACCTAGGTGTACCTGGGTAAGAGGCAAGACGCGTCGCGTCTGCTGCACGCCCGCGACTACAGAAACATGGCTGACCGCGTTCGGCGCTAACGGGGGTGATTGTTATCCTTCAACCTTCCAAGTCAATCGATACATAGAGACTGACGACTGTAGCTCAGGGGAGAACATCCTCGTAAGTATGAGAATATCGATGAATGTGTGATTGTATTTAATGTGGGGTAATGGTATGTAGGGTGTACATTCCTATTGGTCATGCGTTACTTGAGCTGGGCGAAGCCGACCGAGTTTGCGTCGAACGAAAACGCAGTATAAACGTTCTTCATGAAGCTAGTCCGTCGTTAGCGACCATGCCTCTTCCCATATTCGATGGGAGCAGCTCACCTGTCGCCCAACAACCAAGTGTTCGAGCCGAGACCGAGGTCCTGGCCCGCAATCGCGCCGACACACTCCGTCGCGCTGACCTTGCCGTAGTTGAAGTTCGCCGCTGAGATCGTCCAGTTCTTCCCGCCCCAGTTGAACGCCACCGTCGACGGCACGTTCTTGCACGGGAACGAGTAGAACCCGTTCTGGGAGTCGTACACCTTCGAGCCCGCAATCGACTTGTAGAACGTCGCGACGGACTTGGGCGGGCCGTAGATGATGGTCGTGCCCGAGTCGATGATGGTCTGGAAGTTCGACACGATCGTCTGTGAGGGCGATGGGCGATGGTAAGCGATAGCCACGGTATGAACAGCAGGGATGTGCGTACATGGGTGCTGTTGACGATGCTGCCGCCGGAGAGCTGCCAGAACCCGGAGCCGGTGACGGCGTGGTACTCGGGCGAGCCGGAGTAGAGAGAGGTGTAGGTGCCGCCGAGGAAGAGCTCGGAGCCGGACTTGGCGAGCTTCATCCCGAACACGCCGCTCTTCACGGCGCCCTGGGACTTGGCGGTGTTGAAGAATGGGCTCTGCATAGGAAAGTTAGCCCAGAGTCAGAAATAACAATAGGGGCAGAACATACCTGACGGAGGTTGGAGATGGCCGGGAACGCAAGGCCGAGAATGCCGTCCGCAGCCTCAGAGCCAAAGCTGGGGGATATGGTAGTGACGGGCGAGAACGCCTGGTTCTTCACCGTGACGCTAGCCACGGAGACCGTCTCGGCGTAGACCGGGCCAGACACCTGCGACCCGTCTCCGTACTGGATGGAGAACGTGCCGCTCTTGTGGACGCTCGTCGACGAGGCGCCCGCGTTGT
Source organism: Trametes polyzona (assembly GCA_022606195.1). Classification (NCBI taxonomy): domain Eukaryota; kingdom Fungi; phylum Basidiomycota; class Agaricomycetes; order Polyporales; family Polyporaceae; genus Trametes; species Trametes polyzona. The sequence continues at coordinate 806,351 of JABYQF010000015.1, forward strand.
ACTTGTCCTTCTTACTGCAGTAGCTACTCGTGCAGTTTGTCGACGGGACCCAGAGGTCGGATGACCCGGCTATTTCATGTTCGTTAGGTGGGTCCTCATCAGCTCGACAAGAGGAATCGCTCACTGTCAAAGTCGATGAGGAAATTTTGACCAGGGGTCCCGATAGAGATGGGACCAGCCCAGTACTCGTCGTTGGCCTCGTCAGTCAGCTTCTCAGCCTGACGTTTCTGAGGTTGGGACGAGTAGTTGGCAACGGGCATGATATGCGCGCCCTTTGAAGAGAAAACACGTCAGGATCTCCTTGCTCAAACTACGATACCGAACATACCTCGTTGAACGCCTCTTTCCCGACATTGCGCTCGAGGTTGATCATGTTCTGACGGTGTTTGCTGGAGCGCACAAGGCATGTCAGAATTGCGGAGGCAACCGCGAACATGTACACTCACTTGCGGTCATAAACAACCTGCTGGATGGCGCGCTGGTGGTCGAACCAACCGTCTTCGTTGGTCATACCACTGCGCTTCCCGAAGGAAACGGAAGTGCCGAGTCCTTCAAGGACAGGCGAGGCCCCGGTCGACAGGGCAAGGGCGATAGCGATCAAGCTCGACTTGACGAACATAGCGAATGAGGATGAGAGAGCGGTAGTTGAGTAGCGAAGAGGATGAGATGGTGATGGCCTCGGACGACGAACGAGGGGGGTTTATATACTCCCAGAGAGCCTTAACTCCACAAGCTGCTGAGAGTCCAGAATACCAGAATATGGCGCAGGACATTGGGGATGGAGGGTACCAGCTGGGGAGAGACCTTGCCAGTCGAACCGCCGGTGGATATTTGTGCGGTGTCCCGCCCGGTGGAGATCTTGAGCCGTCAGATGCTAAAATCCTTGTGAGACTGTGTGTCCGGAAAGCTCGGCATGTCCGACGTCCGACTCCTGGGGGCCACTGACCGAGCCGGGCAGGTTTAGAATCCAGAGGCATGCCCCGCTGGCGGATCGCGCAACCAGCTGAGCTGGTACTGCAGAGCATTCGGATTCAGCCTGAGAACGGCGCTCCTACGGAGCCATAACACAACCATCTCACGATTCCAGTCCGAATGGCTATGCGGCGAATGCCGGAATACTGGTAGAATATCGTACTCCAGATAGAGCATGGTCGAGGATGCGGATTGCAGAGACGTACAGTCTTGTAAATCAGCGGGTTTGGATGGTGACTCTGCAGAAGGCCGCGTGCCAGGCCGGGTCGTCCCGACGCGCTTGCACATGCGGGTGACTGGCAGCGACTACGCGGGAGAATACCAAGAGGGCACGCTCTTCGGTCACCTCTTGCGGCTGTGGAAGACTGCGGAGCCGCCCTTGCGGGGTGTCATCGACGACTCGGAGCTGCCGGTGTTCAGCTTTGCGCCCATTGCCATGGACTGGTCGGGCGCGAAGGTGTCGAAGACCCTGTACGTCAGGGACGGCGCGTACGAGTATCTGAGAGGATCAGGGATGGAACGCTTGCGCGAGTATGGCAAAATGGAGGGCGATGAGCGGCAGGCGGGTATCGAATCGTGGAGGGGTGGTGCCGCCAGCCTGCGAAGTTGCATCGTGGATACGCGTTGGCATACCTGTGTCTCGCTATTGACGAGACTCGCGGTGAAGGAGAGCCAGAGCCGCCTTCGGCATATCTTGAGACTGGTACGCAGGAGACGTCGATGTAGATATGGCATGGTTCCTCCTGTGACAGGTTCTGATGAAGGAATCTTTGACACACTGAAAATCACCACAGCGGTAGCACTTCACATGTTCGTTATTCGCAGAGCCTGTGCTCATATACCCTGGTATATCAGTACAGTCGACAGCAAATCAGCAAAGCATATAACGACGTGACAATACACAGCAAACCGAAGACGTCCGGTATCAGGGGTATCTCAGAATAGCTTCTCCATGTTCTCCAACTGCGCACTCTCCACAAGTTGCTTCGTCGCGTAGCGCCACCCTTGCGGAACTGCAATGTCAAATTGCTCCTTGAGTTCGGCAGTAGAGATAGGTTTCTTGAGTTTGTACAACCCGGTGACGGGGTAGCCGTACTTGGACACTTTCAGGCCTTTGTCGAAGTCGTCGTTGCCGATTCCCGACGGATCCTTGACCTCTCCAGGCACCCTCGGCGTCGTAGTCTCCATCACATATCTAAGTAGCTCGTCAATCAATTTGGAAGTGTTAGGTGCGCATTTTGTGTTTTTAGGAAGCCCGACAACCGCCCAAGTCATGAGCAATAACATGCACGATACGACACACGAGTCCCCTTCATAGCTCATACAACAGTAACTCACGTTATCGCAGACGTAGGAGCTGTCTCGTATAGCCATAACCTCACCACTGAGTCCTTTAGCTTGTATTTCCGGTACTCGTGGTTCTTCTTCCGCTCCGAGATGAGCTTCGTGAACTCGGGCTTGATCGAGAGCAACACATCGGTCAAGACGCGATTGTCATCCAACGCCTTCATGTTCCCCTTCATTCTGGATGGTTTCGCACGCATTGACTTCGTGTGTACGAAGTTGGGCGTGTTCGACGCGTCCGACGCGTCCGAGGAGGCCGCCGCATCCAGCGGTTGACTGGTTGCAGATGGCAGTGATTTGGTGCAACCGAACAACGCCGTTTGCCGCAAAGGCGTTTTGACGGTACGCTCAGCAGGCATCGTTAGGTAATGGGTATATGCGTTCGAAGGCAAGTATAGAATTGGGGACGAGGATGGAGGTAGGAGGCAACACACGTCGCGTCAGCCACCGAGTTGTGGCTGACCGTGTTTAGGCGCTCATAGAACCGCGCTTTCCGTGACCCGGAGCTCGAGAGAGACAACAATATACGGATGTATATGTACGGTGACGGGAGATCCGAAGGTGGACATGCTATGCCATATCTACTATTTCAATGGCGAGCACTTTTTTGGCTCGGGCCAGTACTTCGCTGAGCTTCACTAGTACTGCCCTGATGAACCTAGATGCACCCGCGTGGGAATGATTGGGTTACTTGTACTAAATCCCCACGACCTTTCTTACCATGTTGATATACCGACGGCCCCAAGTATTCTGAATGCACTCTCTTCTCCAGTCTTTAAAGGCGCACCCGCATTGAATACCAGCGCAGTGGTGTGGCAAGATCACTCGCAATCCCTGAAGTGCGACGCGGAGCCGTCCTCGCAGGCGCACACGCTCCAGCTGTTTCAAGTTTCGGTATCCCGCGAGTATCCTTCTCGTCAGATCCAAGTGAGGTCCCCTGCACCCACACAACAACAGCATGCTGTACGGGACCATTGGCGGATTGTCTGAAGAACGCGTCCGTATTCTTCCCCAGTATCACTACTGCGTATACTAACCCCAGAGTCGCGCTTCAGCTGTTTCAAGTTTCGATATCCCACGGGTAGCCTTCTCGTCTGGTTCGAGCAAGGTTCCCTGCACCCACATACTCACAACTTGCTCTACAGGACCCTTGGTGGATCGTCTGAAGAATGCGTCCGTATTCAAGTTCTTCCCCAGTATATCACTCCTGCGGTATACCCCCCACTAACAGTCGGTATAACCAGGATTTGAAAATGTCTGGACTTCCCTGAGTCAACGGCGTGGAAGTTCTGCGCCCTACATCACCACATTGACACCATCCGATCCCGCTGATTTAGTAAGACTGTACGTCTCTGCAATCCGCATCCTCGACTATGCGCTTATAGACGTACAATATTCTATCAGTATTCCAGCATTCGCCGCATAGCCATTCAGACTAGAATCGGGAGAAACTATTACTTGCGCCAATATTGCTTCGTAGGAGTGTCGTTCTCAGGCCATATCCGAATGCTCTGCAGTAACAGCTCAGCCGGTTCCACAATCCGCTAGTGGGGCATGCCTCTGGATTCCAAACCTGCCCGGCTCGGTCATTCGCCCTCAGGAGCCAGACGTCGGACATGCCGAGCTTTCCGGACACACAGTCGCACAAGGACTTTAGTATCTGACGGCTCAAGATCTCCACCGGGCGGGACACCGCACAAATATCCACCGACGGTTCGACTGGCAAGGTCTCTCCCCAGCTGGTACCCTCCATCCCCAATGTCCTGCGCCATATTCTGGTATTCTGGACTCTCAGCAGCTTGTGGAGTCAAGGCTCTCTGGGAGTATATAAACCCCCCTCGTTCGTCGTCCAAGGCCATCACCATCTCATCCTCTTCGCTACTCAACCACCGCTCTCTCATCCTCATTCGCTATGTTCGTCAAGTCGAGCTTGATCGCTATCGCCCTCGCCCTGTCGACCGGGGCCTCGCCTGTCCTTGAAGGACTCGGCACTTCCGTTTCCTTCGGGAAGCGCAGTGGTATGACCAACGAAGACGGCTGGTTCGACCACCAGCGCGCCATCCAGCAGGTTGTTTATGACCACAAGTGAGTGTACACGTTCGCGGATGAAGCTTCGCGATACTGACGTGCCTTGTGCGCTTCAGCAAACACCGTCAGAACATGATCAACCTCGAGCGCAATGTCGGGAAAGAGGCCTTCAACGAGGTACGTTCGCTCCCATACTTTGAGCAAGGAGATCCTGACGGGATTTCTCTTCAAAGGGCGCGCATATCATGCCCGTTGCCAACTACTCGTCCCAGCCCCAGAAACGTCAGGCTGAGAAGCTGACTGACGAGGCCAACGACGAGTACTGGGCTGGTCCCATCTCTATCGGGACCCCCGGTCAGAACTTCCTCATCGACTTTGACAGTGAGTAATTCCTCTCGTCGAGCTTACAAGGACCCACCTAACGGATCCAATGTAGCCGGGTCATCAGACCTCTGGGTCCCGTCGACAAACTGCACGAGTAGCTACTGCAGTAAGAAGGACAAGTACAACGCGGGCGCCTCGTCGACGAGCGTCCACAAGAGCGGCACGTTCTCCATCCAGTACGGAGACGGCTCGCAGGTGTCTGGCCCGGTCTACGCCGAGACGGTCTCCGTGGCCAGCGTCACGGTGAAGAACCAGGCGTTCTCGCCTGTCACTATCATATCCCCCAGCTTTGGCTCTGAGGCTGCGGATGGCATTCTTGGCCTTGCGTTCCCTGCCATCTCCAACCTCCGTCAGGTATGTTCAGCCCCTATTTTTATTTCTGAGTCTGGGCTGACTTTCCTATGCAGAGCCCATTCTTCAACACTGCCAAGTCCCAGGGCGCCGTGAAGAGCGGCGTGTTCGGGATGAAGCTCGCCAAGTCCGGCTCCGAGCTCTTCCTCGGCGGCACCGACACCTCTCTCTACTCCGGCTCGCCCGAGTACCACGCCGTCACCGGCTCCGGGTTCTGGCAGCTGTCCAGCGGCAGCATCGTCAACAGCACCCACGTACGTGCATCCCTGCTGTTCATACCACGACTATCGCTTACCATCGCCCATCGCCCTCACAGACGATCGTGTCGAACTTCCAGACGATCATCGACTCGGGCACGACCATCATCTACGGCCCGCCCAAGTCCGTCGCGACGTTCTACAAGTCGATCGCGGGCTCGAAGGTGTACGACTCCCAGAACGGGTTCTACTCGTTCCCGTGCAAGAACGTGCCGTCGACGGTGGGGTTCAACTGGGGCGGGAAGAACTGGACGATCTCTGGGGCGAACTTCAACTACGGCAAGGTCAGCGCAACGGAGTGTGTCGGCGCGATTGCGGGCCAGGACCTCGGTCTCGGCTCGAACACCTGGTTGTTGGGCGACAGGTGAGCTGCTCCCATTTGACGGGGAAGAGGCATGGTCGCTAACGATGGACTAGCTTCATGAAGAACGTGTACACTGCGTTTTCGTTCGACTCCAATTCGGTCGGCTTCGCCCAGCTCAAGTAGTGCTGTAGTGTACACTGTATATCACACGCGCTTTCAATCAATAACACACATTTCTCTTTCGTGTCTGGACCTTCGGTACTCGTTCAATAATTGACGGTATGAACGTATGCTTCCTTCAAGGCTACTTCTCGGGTTGTACGCCGTCCGCAGGCCTGAAGGAGCGACAGTGGCACATTGACAAGACTAGTAATGGTGCTGCATAGAGGGTTAATCCAAAGGGGAGCGGGAAATGAGAGAAGCGGGGAAAGTTGGGGAACAGTGAAATTCAGAAGAGCATTCAACCAAAGCATCGTCCGCTACCCCTTGTACAAGCCTATTGACTGCTTGATCGAGCGACGATCGCATCCCACGGAGCCCACCGTCCGCATATGGCGGTGCACACTGTAACTAAACCACGTTTGGTTTTGATCCAATACCATTCCTTACGCTTGATCAACGTGCGTGGAGCGCATAGATGACTAGGCTGCGTTCAGGAGGGAGCTGTGTGAGCCATCCGCTACCAGTAGTATACGAGGACCCACATGTGTATGAAGTCTAATATTGGGAATACCGTGCACCACCCTGGGCACAATCGGCAGCCAGAACATGCGGAGGAACACGGGGGCAGACGGCGAAGTGCCAGAAACGACGCTTCCGTAGTTTCCTCCTTCTGACATGTCCCTAGACGTCCTCCGGGAGCGCGATCGCCCCGCGACCAGAGCGGAAGACACCATAGCAGCCCGGAGGGCAGAGAGGGGTTGCCCCGTTCAAAGTGGTACGCATATGAACCACACGCCTATGTGCATTCTCTCCAAACCACAGAGATCGCGAACGAGAAAGGCGGAAGAGACAATGGTCATAACGCCGGGGCCCGGACCGGTAAAGTCATCGGAGGCGCTGGAGGGACGGCCAAAGATGCACAAAAGACTCACGGTATGTATGTGGGCGCGCACATTGCTAACAATACAAAGGCGATGTATGGATACACGACCAAAACCTGAGGAACGCACTGACCTGCGATCAAGTGTAGGCACGGCGCGCTGGCGTACCAGCCGCCGGCACGCTTGTGCCACAAAGGTGCTTACCACCTCGCCGTACCCTGCACATCTCCGCCCCTCCCCAGCCTCTCGCCGTAGCTCGTACGCTCTTGACGGCCCTCCGCCGCGGCGTCGCGGCATTTCTGGAGGAGCGCTTTGAAGTCGCGCCTCGGCGACTGGCCAGGGGTCCCCGACAAGTACGCGTTCAGGATCGACGCGTAGTCCTACACAACACACAAAGCGTCAATCGCACCGTCGCACGAGCCACAGGCAACCAAAAACGTACCGCGCTCGACTTTCCCTTGCCCTTGAGCGGGCCGCCGTTGAGGACGCTCGCGCTCGCGCTCGAGCGATGCTTTCTGCCTGCGAGGCGCGCGAGCTTCGGGCGGTACGCGCGGTAGCGGTACTTGATCGTCTGTGTCGGCGAGGGCGGGAGCATGAACGCGCGCTCGGCGGTCGTAGAGAGCTCGCCATACGCTGTGAGCGTGTAGGCCGCGTCGTCGTCCATGCCGTCCATGCCGAAGCTGGACGTGGTCGGGGACGACGGAGGGGACCCGTCGGCGATCGCACCTGCCTTGTCGTAGAAGGAGGTGGTTGGGAGGAAGCGGCGCGGCTGTGGGAGTGATAATATGTGATTGGATTCGGGACGTGTATGTCCGGGCGATGCGTACCTTGCGGTGGGGAGGCATAACGAGGGAACGACTGGGTTGGTGGGGAGAGTGAGGGAAGTTCTGCAGATGGGAGCACCATAAATACCAGACTTCCGTTAACAATAACGCTTGAGGGGTGGCTGAAGGCTGAATGTGGCTTGCGCGGGCCGCGAGGCTTCTATGTACTGTGATACCCCTTTGTCAAACCTCAAGTCGAGCAGCGAGCAGCGCAGTATGCCTATATGGCCATGTCGCATTAGTTAGCACGGTGACAAACACAACGCCAAACGATGATCATCGTCGCATGGCATCACACGGCCAAGCTCGAAAGGAACATGATGCGGTCGCACGAGTGTACCCCGCCTACGAGAGAACACGAAGACCACTGTACTCAGCTGCCACATGTCGGGGTCTCCTTCAAATTCAATCGCCACGCGTCAGTATGGCACATGTCTGCCGGCACCAAGTGGTGTGGCGACATAGAAATTACAGCATGTTCGTTGGCATTGTCAGGCCGCAAATGTTCTGCGAGTCACGGCATAGTGGATCAGCGAGGTGTTTGCATGTCAAGGGACGGGCGGGGTCGAGACTCGACCATCTGACCCTTGAACCTTGTCTCTGCCTGGTCAGACCCAAGATCAGTCTCTGACCCAGGTTCGGCACGCGATGCTGTCGCCTGTGAGCTCTGACGGGACTAAAAGTGAAGTGCAACTTGATTCTAGGGACAGTACCTTCTAGTACATCGTATACTGGATACCCGGTATGATGACGTCATCACCTATCAAAGTGGAAGATCAGCGCAAGTACTGAGAGGAAACGCAGTCAGATAACGCACTTCGTACATCGTCAACCACATCGACTCGCATGCGTATACCTGAAAGGATGGCTTACAGAACTGTCGACTTCCGCGTGAAGGGCAAGGTGCAGGGTGTCTTCTTCCGTGTCTTCGCGAGAGACACCGCACAACAACTAGGAGTGGTGGGATGGGTGAAGAACGATCCGGTGCGTACCTTGATCTCTCAGTGATTATTCTCTGAGCAGCCACTAACGCCATACGATACACATAGTGTGGAGACGTGATTGGGACGGCACAGGGCGAGGAAGAGGCCCTGGCCAAATTGTGAGTCGCTGCCAAAGCGGCCTCCCTACTGTTGCTGAACCCAGTGTTTAGCAAAGAAGCGCTGCATAAAGGCCCTCCGCACGCGCAAGTATCCGGTGTCGAATTCACGAACGAGGCTCCTCTGGAGAGACTACAGTTCCAAGGATTTGAGAAGATCCGCAATAGCGCACGGTAGTTCAGTGGAGTCCAGGAGCGTTGATCACGAATACAGTCCAAAGTGTTGTAGCACCTCAAGATCGCAGTGCTTTTCGCAGACCCAGATGAACGTGTTGGTGCAGAGTCGAACATGTACCGTAATACTGTATGATCGTGCTGGTGGAAGGAGACGATAATACTTGATGTACGAAGTTACCAGCCAATGAAAACGCAGGGATATGGCTCGTTTGCTGCGTTAATTGGGCGCTTACTTCCTCTGCCGGATCCAAGCCGCCTGTCCAGAACATGAGCTTCACCTTATCCTCTCCCTCTTCTGTTTCTTGCCGCACGGTATACCCAGAGCCCACTTGGGTGGTCTCGTGGCCTTGTATTTGACGACTCTTACGACGACCAAAGTCTAGACCCGTAAGCCAAGGAGCTTGAACGCTCTACTCGCCCTCAGCAGCTCGCCGAGCCGTCTGGCCAAGGATGGATCCGATCCCGCATGCCGGCACAGACAGCAGCAGCACATTAAAACCTTCACAGAGGCAGTATAACACACGCACGCTGTCGGGATATGGCTCTGCGACCTCCAGCCTCCGCGCGATGTACAGCAGTCTCCCCCCGAGCGGTGCCATGACCCCACGAACGCCCGGAATCCCTACGGGCGAGGACGGCGAACGCGACCCGCTGCTTGCGGTGCATGACAGGGATGCTGGAGAGGCAGAGGAAGGAGGGGCCCGTACTCCGAAAGGTGAGCATCCGAGAGCTGTACCATGAGCCTTTCGCGCCTGTCCAAGTCAGACTTTAGGCGGAGTATCCGTGGTCTGATTCGGACATGGTGGACCCAGGCTGTTCCGACTGTTCGATACCGAGGAGCGTTCTGCGCGTTTCAGACAAAGTTGCAGCGGCATGCGTCAGAACTCGCAAGCCAGACCCGTGGCTAGTCGTTAGAGAGTCGGTTTGCGCTGAGCCACACTATCCCAGGGTTGATTGACGAGAGCTACCTCTGGGGTGCTACGCTGCCTACTGTGCGAGTGCCTCCCGCACGCCTTCCGCTCCGTCCGCCAGTATGACACGCCGCAGAGCCTGCGATGTGTAGTCCTTCCGCACCCCCGTGGGGGGCTTCATTCACCGAGTCCGCCGGGGAGCATAGGTCCGACAATGCGAATGGAGCAGCCTTGGGTTGAGCTGGGGCTGCGTTCTCGAATGCACGTTCCCCGCAATCCCGTATTCATGCGCTAGTCAGTAACACCCAGCTTCCCGCTTTCGGCGTGATGGTGATGCTCGTATTTCGGGCGATATGACATGCAGTCATGCATATAGCGCACGTTGCACATGTCGAGTATGCTGGGCTAACCAACCTCACTCATCACCTCGTGTTCAGGACACGGTGAACGCCCACCGTTATGGAGGAGGAAGTCGCTGTGGGCCAAGGTACGGTACTACGTACCATCGACTGCATGGATACCCCAATATTCGCTCTCCCTGTGCGTATCCAACGATTCCATATACGGACCTACTACTGACCTGAAGCCTGCTAGGTTTGCTGGCGACTTCCTAGCCGGCATCACCGTGGCGAGCATGTTGATACCTCAATCTGTTTCATATGCGTCGTCGCTCGCAAAGTTGAGCCCCGTAACCGGTTTGGTATGCGAATATATCTGGGGCGCATACACGGCTCTAACCCTGTTCACAGTTCTCAGCAGCGATTCCTGGGATGGTCTACGCTCTTCTCGGAACCTCACGGCAGTTGAACGTTGCGCCCGAGGCTGCGCTATCCCTGCTCGTTGGACAGGTTGTGGATGAAATCTTGCACTCCGACCCGCACACCCATCCAATAGACCCGAACGCGATGTCGCTAGCCATCTCCACTATCATCACTTTCCAGGTTTGCCCAGTCCGTCACGCCACATGTGAATAGCACTGACTATATGCGCGCATATACACACAGGTCGGCCTCATAAGCTTCCTGCTTGGCCTGTTCAGGCTCGGGTTCCTGGATGTCGTTCTCAGCCGAGCGCTCCTGCGCGGTTTTGTCACCGCCGTCGCCGTAGTCATCATGATGTGAGTGGGCGCCCCGCTCGCCCGCAGAGTGTGGCTTCATACTGAACCCGGCCGAATCAAATAGCGAACAGCTCATACCAATGTTTGGGCTGACGCAGCTTGAACATGTCCTGCAGCCGAAGACGACGCTCGACAAATTCCTCTTCTTGGTCGAGAATGTGTTTGCCCACGCGCACCGGCTCACTACCATCATCAGTTTCGGAGCCCTCGCGGTGCTCGTCGGCGTGCGGAGCTTCAAGCAGGTTTGTAAGAAGTACTGGTTCATATACCGCCTCCCGGAGGTTTTCCTCGTCGTTGTCGCCTCGACGTGTAAGTTCCCATCCGCCCGCGCTGTTTTGTGCTCGCGGCTAACAGGTCGTGCATCATAGTCCTGTCGGACAAGTTCGACTGGGACCAAGATGGGGTCGAAATCTTGGGCTCCGTGCCGATCAATACCGGGAGCTCGTTCATCCAGTTCCCCGTCCGCAAGCTGACGCTACGATACCTCCGGCGCACCACCTCTACTGCAGTGTACGTCGCCCGCGACCGTGATCACGGATTGGCTGCATCTCTTGATACGAGCTCGCGCTGACCGCTCGGACGGGCCGCCGCGCACAGGCTCATCTCCGTCGTCGGGTTCCTCGACAGCATCGTCGCGGCGAAGCAGAACGCAGGGCGTTTCGGGTACACCATTAGCCCCAACCGGGAGCTCGTCGCGCTCGGCGCGGGCAACATCATCGGATCGTTCGTCCCGGGCACGTTGCCTGCGTATGGGTCCATTACGAGGTTAGCCTCTCTGCTGTGCGGGCGTTGATTGTGGCTGACGATGGGGATGGGAAAAGGTCGAAGCTGAACGGCGACCTGGGTGGGCGCACGCAGATGGCGTCGCTCGTGTGCTCCACGATCGTGCTCCTCGCGACGTTCTTCCTGCTCCCTTGGCTTTATTACCTCCCGAAATGCGTGCTCGCGTCCATGTGAGCACCTCCGCAGGCCGTTCCTGTATTCCGCCGACTTACAATGTGGTGTCGATCACAGCATTTGTTTGATCGTGTTCTCCCTCCTCGGCGAGCTGCCTCACGACGCTGTGTTTTACTGGAGGTGAGTCCGATCGAGATATATGCGCGCCTGAAACGTACACGGTATTGATGGTCGGTTGTGGTGGTGCCGTGCGCTGTACAGGATGCAGGCGTGGATAGACCTGGCGCTCATGACACTGACGTTCGTGCTGACTATCATCTGGAACGTCGAGGTCGGGATCGCAGTCAGTGTCGTCATCTCGCTGCTCCTCGTCGTTCGGCGCTCCTCGAGGACGCGCATGACCATTTTGGTGAGTTGTTTACCGCCTTGTTCGCGATACGCCGCAATGCCTGACGGCGGAGCGCGCCGTTTGCTGTGCAGGGTCGCATTCCAGGCACGGAGCAGTGGAAGCCCATCGACGAGAACCCGGAGGCAGAAGAAGACGCCTCTGGTGTGCTCATCGTGCGCATCCGCGAGAACCTCGACTTCGGTACGTCCATTCTACGTCCCGACCGTCCTATACTTGGACGTGGAGGACGCTTCTTGCCCTGAATGGAAGCGCTAACGTTAACGCTGATCGCGTCCCTGCCGATTGCAGCGAACACCGCACAGCTGAAGGGTGAGTGCGACGCGGGAGAATGCAGGCCATCCCTGCTCCCTGCAGTCTCTCGCCTCCTTGTATGCATCAGAACCGGCGCTGATACTGTGCGCGCCCGGCAGAACGGCTGCGGCGCCTCGAGCTCTACGGGCACGACAAGCATCACCCCGCCGACGAGCCACACAGGCACGACGCCAACGTGCTCGTCTTCCATCTCGCCGACGTGGACACCATCGATGCATCGTAAGTTCCCCATCCCGTCTGGAGATCGGCCTCACTTCGCGCGGCCCCATGGCCCCCGCACCGCACTCGCCGCTGCTTTCGTCCCTCTCCGCGTGAGCGCGCACGGTTGATCTAACGCTTTTTGTCCGCCGTGTAGCGCCGTGCAGATCTTCTACGAGCTCGTGGAGACGTACAAGGTGGGTGTGGGTCCATTGGCATGCGCCACCGTCCTTGCTGACAAACCCTTGTCATGTTGTGTCACCGCCGTCGATCACTCGGCTCATTCGCGCCCACCTGCTGCAGAACCGTGGCGTCGGCTTGTACATCACGCACCTCAAGCCGGGTCCGCGCCAGTCGTTCGAGAAGGCGGGCATCGTGCAGCTGCTCGGCGAGCAGGCGTTCTGCAAGGACGTCGCGAGCGCGATGGTTCTTGTCGAACAGGAACAGGCAGCGAGGCGACGATGATCGTCAAGCGCAGTTCTCTGGCTCAGCTGTTAGGACGCCGATGTGTTAGGGGGGGGGGCGAGGGGGAAGGGGAGTATTCTTGGGTAATGTGAGCGACGAACCTATGTCTTACGATCTGCAACTACTGTTGGTATCCTACATATATTCCCACCGTATAGATGCACGTCTTTTCTTGGAGCGTCCATCTGTTCGGGGTGTTGAAGCCTGGGAGTTCGAACGACGCACTGCGACTTGACCCCAGCCCTCGACCTTTGTACGCGCGGACACCGGCTTTCTACACAAGCTTCTCTTCGTGCAGTGCCGGTGTCTCCTCTTCCGCCGACTCGCTTATGGCACGAACACAGCACGGCTTCTGCGTCGGGCATGTGGCCCAATTGCGGCGCGTGCGTCCTCCAGGACCGCAGTGCCTTGATTCCTCGAGGCAATCAGATTCTTGCGTTCCCCGAGTCAGGGTCCCGGGGCCCCACCAAGCGGACGAGATCAGGCGGCGCGCGCGTTGACGTCGTGTGCATCGACATCGGCATCGACATCACTTTCCCAGCCGACCGGCAGCAGCAACGGGCACACGGGCACACGGGGGGCGTCACGACGCGCGATCCCGAGCTGAAGACGCATCGAGTGGGATTCGTCCCCGCCGCCAGCGCCGCACGCCATCCGTCCGCGAGGACGTCACGGTCCATCCATCCACAGCGATGTCAGTGTCGGTGTCGACGTCCACTGCACGTACCGATCAACGTGTGGGCGCGACGGGATGGCGGGATGGTACAACGCGTAGGGGCATCGCGCGAGTCGCAGTCGATGTCATCAATGTTGGTACACATTACGGAGCCGTAAGGGCTCGCAAGGATACTCGTAGTCAGGCAGAGAGGCATTGATATCATATAGTTACGTCGTTTAGTTAGGCGGGGGACGGGCATGCGATGTGGTGCGATGGATCCATACGCGCGGCGAGGTGCAGCGCGGGATGTATGCATGACAGCAGGTCGATGTGCTACGCGGACTCTTAGTGTACACATGGCGGCGGAGTCCGATGGAAAGGCAATAAAGAAAGAGGGTATGTAGGGAAGTTTGAAGAGAAGTGGCCAGCAGCGAAGTAATAGGTTATAATAGTCGAAGAGTAGAGGTATGCACGAAAAGACGAAGGGCACGGGCTGGACACGTGGAAATTGTCAAGGGCCGGCGCGAGGCCGGAGGGCGAAAGTACAGCTATACTACGAAAGCAATGCGCAAAGGCGGGTGACGACGAAAGGGCCGAATCGGGATATCAGCGGCATGAGCTTCAGTGGTGCGCCCGCTGCGAGTCCCTGGTAAGGACTGCGCTGATGGACCGGAAGTGTTTCCCAGGGGCGGGGCCGATGAGGGGTTCAGCGTTCTTCTTGGGCCGCTCGTGCCCCAGGCTCGCAGCGCGGGCATGCGTGACGCCAGAGAACGGATGCGCGGCGTACGATGAGGGCATCCTCCGTGCTCCTCCTTGCAAACTCTGCGCCAAGGTGACGATCGCGCGCTAGGTGCACAGCAGCTTTTGTCAGTCTGGGAACTAGTAGGCCAGAATGGGGGCGGGTGCCCTCCTGAGACGTACATCGTCCCAAACCGACGGCTGCGGTGCACTTCGCCTCGACGCGGAGACGTCCCCAGCGTCAGCGGCTCCTGCGCGCACAGGGACGGGTGGTAGTGGTCTTCGTGCGACATGGCTGATGCTCGGCGGTGGAGGCAGCACCCGGCGTTTCTTCTCCGTGATCGCGGAAACGTCGACGGCGTACGGGTCGACCGTGGAGGTTGCGGGTCCAGGGCCCTCGCCCACCTGGGCACCCTGCGCACGTCCTCGCGCGGGGTTGTCGGGCTCTTGGAAGAACGTGACGGAGATGACAGGTTGGTCGTGACGGCTGTCGGCGTAGGACGGGGGCAGCTGTTCGACAGGGGAAGAGGGGCCGACGGGCGAGGAAGGAGCGGTTGACGCGGACCCAGTACGTTCGTGATGCGAGAAAGACAGCGTGTGGGGCGTGTGCAAGTAAAAGTCGAAGATCTCAGAGACAGCAGACATAGAAGGGGAGAAGGGAGAAGCAAGCGCAGAAGGGGACGAAGGCGAGGCGCAGGACGAAGAGGACGAGGAGAGCATGTCAGAGAAGGGCGGTGATGGCGCGACAGGCGGAGCGCCCGGCATGTCAAGCTCGAATACCTCGTCCTCGCTCACGTCAAAGGGAACTGGACTTGCGATAAGGCGCACGCTTGACGAGGATGATGAGGATGAGGATGAGGAGATGGGAGAGAACCCGCCCTCGACCTCGCTGAAGATGATCTCATCATGCGCCGAGTCCCACTCCGCAGTGAACGTCCATGCCATCTCGCGCGAGGATCCTGGTGGGGAAGGGCCAACAACGGGGGAGCTCGGGAGGTTTAGGTGTACGCCGCTCAAGAGGGCCACTCTCCGTCGCATTTTCTTGACATTAGGCTGTGGCGCGGCGGGAGCCTGTGTAAGACCGGCGTCAGTCTGAAACGCGCTTCATGCAGTACGCAATGGTGGGCTGCAGGCTGCGACATTACCTTGCCTTTCGCCGCCGTCGCAGAGCTCTGCCCGGCAGCGCTGGTACCGACGGAGGAGGAGGACCGCAGGTCCAGAAAGCTAGACGACGCGGGGGGCGCCGACTCCGCGGTGCCCCAGACACGGTCCGCCCCAGACGGTACCATGGCGAGCTTTGGTCGCACAGCGGCCATGTTGCGTGTTGAGTCCTGGAAGCCACGACGTCCACGGGCGGGATGCGCCATAGGCGCAGGAAGAGAGAAAGCAGAAAGAGAAGAGGGAAGGGAGACGCGAAACGAAGGTGGGGCGGACGAGACGCCCAGATGCAGGCATATGTATGCGCTGCGGGTGTACGCCGATGAAGAAGAAGAGGTGCCGCCATGGGGCCGTTCCCCGCCCGCCGTATGATGGAGACCGCTGCCAATGATTGACGTGGTAGCGACGGGAGAACGACTCATCGTACAGCGTGCGGAAAAGGTGACGAGGTGCGATCATGCTGTGACTTTGCCTGTTGTATAAGTATCTCGGGCATCCGAGCGCCCTTGACGGAGTGATAGGGGACAGCCCTACTGAAGTGATCTGCAGAGTTCGGCATTCATCAATCACTCGGGAGGGCACGCCTCCGCAGATAGAGGCTTTCTCGAGCTCTCACTGGTCCGTCGGGGCGCCTGATCTGCAGGGCCAGGCCCCGATGGTTATGGCACTGGGGGAAGCAAGCCGTAAGCTCCACGAGCTGCAACAGAGGAGAGCACCCGTACGCAGCTCTTGACATCACGCGAGAGGCTTCCCTCACCCCTAGCCTATGC
The DNA here is from genome assembly GCA_022606195.1 of Trametes polyzona. Lineage (NCBI taxonomy): Eukaryota > Fungi > Basidiomycota > Agaricomycetes > Polyporales > Polyporaceae > Trametes > Trametes polyzona. Next base: position 822,767 of record JABYQF010000015.1, read on the forward strand.
AGCCGCCCTGGGAAATTGTATCAGGGTTGCGTCTACGAGCTCTGACACGTTCATTGTACCTGCGTGTCAACTTCAGCTTCAGCGGTGTCTTTCATTCTAGTTCATACATGCCAGATATCCTCTGACATAGCGGTTGCAGTTGAACTCACCTATACGTAGCCGCCCGCGAACGGGCGCTCCCAGTGCTTCCTGCTGTCCGGTTCCTCGACGCTCGATCAATCGTGTTCTGTTTGATAGATCTCATCAATACTTGCCCCCATTGGACCATGGCAGCCTACCACGGCCTTGTCATGGCGGAGATATGAAGATGTGGAGAAACGATGCGGTTGAGCCAGAAGTTCAGTGCGAGGTCACCATGATGAACATTAGCTCACAACACCACGGGCTGCAGCGATAATGAAGTCGACTCAGAGGGACACGCTTCCCCGCACGACAACGGAGCAGGATTCTCCGACCGTCCGAGACGACTTCCGGTCCTTGCGGGACGCGCGAATCTCTACATTCTCACCAACCTCGCGTCCCATGTATGCCGGGGGAGAGGCCGAGTCGTTCCATATGGAGGCGTGCGTTCGGCCGAAGTTTCAAGATCGTTGAATTGTCGCTTACAGCGCATCGACACGAGGGTGTAACAGGATCCCGTTACGCGTGCAGGGTCGCATCAGGCCTCACGGGAAGCCTCCAGCATTGCAGGGAGTACGCTGATGTGCATTGCGGCGGCGGTCGTTTGCGTCACCGCCGCCGTCGGGTCCTGCCCAATGAGAGTCCTCCCCAGCTCTCCGCCATCCCAACAACTTCCCCTAGCAAGCGAGGCGAAGTGCTGAAAATCTCGCGCATCTCCATTTGGGTGGGGGTCAGTGGTTTGAGGGGCTTCGGCTTGTACTCGGGCGAGTCAGGCGGAAGCTGTCCTCGCCAGGGCTTCTTCAGAGGACGAGCGGGCTCGCGGAGAGTGGCGTTGGCTTGAACCATGCGGTGCATGTTTTGAGTCACCCGGTGAGATAGGCCCCTAGATACTGCGGAGCTGTAGAGGAGCGATATGGTGTTATCCACTGTGTTGGTCGAAGAAATTCAAGGGGTTCGTTGGTGCAGAAAAAATGACACATAACCGATACAACATAAGAATGAGTGGAAGGGACACGGTGTGTGAGTATTGGTGAGAAGCACATCATGTTCAAACTCACTTCGCTCTTCCCATCGGAGGTACCAGTGTGTGAGAACGTCGTGCCGATCGTTCGGAAGGCGTTCTCCTTCTAATTGACGAATGGTCTTGGCAGCATTGTCGAAGACAGGACGCCAGAGCTTTCTCAGATCAGCAGTAGCCTTAGGATGTGCAAGGACCGAAGCGGAAGCGGCTCTAAGAAAGAGGCGATATAGACTACGGAATGTAGATGGAAGAGGGGTTTGCGCAGAAGGCACATCGTGTGTCGAGCTTTCCGATCCGCTATGCGTATGTCGGCGAAGACAGAAGGCACGGGGCGTATAGGTGATCCGAGGGAGCGATCGAGGTGCAGAACGCATGGTGTACTTTGCGCTATTGCTGACGACGTGATATGTGTTCTGGGTGCGGTGAATTTGAGCTGTTCATCAATTTCCCTAGCAATTGTTGATCTGGCAGGATACCTGTCTCGCCCGGTGGGCTACCTTGACCACGGTGAACTGCGGTCTCAACGTGTCTCTACGATGGTTGCCGCCGCATACAGTGAGTTCAAGCTCGTCAGTAAGGTAAAAGCTCCAACTCATACCAGACCAGAGGCTCCTTCACCAAAGCTTCGTATGTTCGTGGTGTTGCGGTCGCGTTGCCGCGTGGGCGAGAGGAAAGAGGTGAGTGTCACGGTCACGCTCTACGATCGTTCTTGCCGTCCCTGTCACAGAGGAAGGACACCGAACACCCCCAACAAAGCTTCGCGTTGGGCGCTAAACACGTTCCTGCTACCTACTGGCTCGAAAACCGCACTGACAGCTCAAACAAATGAATGGCTAAAAATTTCACCGCCGGATATGAGAGTTGTGTGGAGAGTACATCTGATTCCCAGTGCACTCGCATTCAAAGCAACTAGTCGAGTTGTCGCTGCGGCACGTTGGGGCGCCGCCATACCATCAACTGTCAACGGCGGTTGTCCGCCATCATAGTATGTCCCTAAGATTCATATGAGAGGTGGCGGCTGATTGATCTTACAGGCATGGAGTTATTGGCACGTAGCCTGGCCGAGTAGTGGGAAGCCCGCCCGGATAGCCACTGCGCAATACACGTGTTCAGGTGCTTCAGGTCCTCTTTGACCCGACGTATCGTGTTCGCCTCACTCCCAACGACTCGCAGCACGGCATGGCATACGCTGAGGAATGGAACTATATGGGCCAGCTGCGGATACGACTGCTCGTACATCTTCCCGATTATCCAAATGCGCGATCACTCCGTCTGCTTACAGCCTAACTTCCACGCCGATGCAGTAAGTAATTCCGTCGATTTATGGGAATTAAACATATGGTTGATACAACATTATGCGACGTCAACTATACAGAAACCTAATAGCGGGAGGGCATCTCGGGGTATCTTGTAGGGGAGAAGACTTTGCGAGGGTCAAACGACCCTACTGACCGACTCTTCGACGTCATGCATGTGGAGAAGCCGGCGCAGATGTCGCACGGTTTCTGACGTGAGAATCATCCCGAATCGACGTCGAGGATCAAAAGGTGGTCGTTTGCGGTGCGTTCTCCTGTTCTGTCTGGCCTTGAGTCAGTCGCCTTATAGGACCTTGCAAATGACCACTCACTTCGTTGAAGCTGGTAGTACTACCCTCTGGCTGATCCGACTTGGTCTCCTGCTCCTGTCGTTTGACGTGCGCATAGGTCGCTCTCGTCAGCACTACACGCTGGGCCCGTACGATCTCCACGTTCTGGAGGTAGTAGTCCAGGCTGCTGGAGCTACTCTGTCTCGAGAGGGATTGCATTTTTGCTGGACGTCTGGAGTACCGTGAGCGAGTGCTGAGAGTTCGTTGTTTCTTGTGGACAGCACATAGCGTCGGGGTATTCTCATATACATAGGCATGCTTGGTTCGCCCAAGCTCCAGGACGACGTACGCTCCAAGAGGGACCTCTTCGCATTGACCGTGCGCGCCACCCATTACTTGGACGTCCCCTTGAATGATCTGCATCAGATGGCCGGTTGGTAGTCCAGGGAAAGCGTGCTACCGCTTAACATCTGCCAGCCTCGATGTGGCCGAAGCCATGGCCTTGCATTGTGCTCGTGGTGAGTGGCTCACTATCAAAGCCGATTGTACGCTTAGCCATGCATACTGATCACGTATATAGATCGTCCTTCGTTCAGCCTTTCTACTCAGCCTCCCCGGTGTACACTCCAGGGGGCTTTCACGACGACTGCCTCAACATTATGGACGCTCAACGATTTGACTTGGCCGTGAAGCAGGTGAGTATCTCTTCATGCTTCATGAGCGGGCATCATAACTCATCATGCAACCGTAGCCTGCGCCTACCAAAAACATCCCCCATATGTTGGTGCTGGATGAGGACGATGTATTGCTGGATCGATACCCCTCTCCTCGAGCTCCGCCCCCAACACCTTGCGCTCCGCGCCATTACACCCAGTACGACGCACAGCGGTATACTCCGATCAAGTTGACGGTGTGTGCATTCCCCAGTCCGTCCAAAACATCGCACATGTGCTTACAATCTGTACCATCATAGTTTGCGGCTGCGCAGCCCGTCCGCTACTCTTCACCGGATACGGACGCCAGCAGCTCCGATAGCTCATCGCCAACCCTCGCGGACTCGGTCGCATACCAGCTGCCGGTAAAGGACGCGTACGACGACCTCCTGGCATATCATCTTGGAGAGTACAACGACTCCAGCGACTCGCTCGCCGATTCCGACTGCGACTCTGACGGAACGACCACTCCAACCGACTCGGACAGCACCGGTCCTCTGCCCGGAGTGACCACCTTCCGGTTCACAGGGGCCAGCGAAGACGGAGACTTCCCCATCGACCGTACCATCGTGCGCCCTGTTCCAGCCTCAGCGCGCCGCATGGCCGCGGAGCTCTCAAGATCCCTGGCGTCCCTCGCCGCGCGCTCGACCGCGACGCTCCGCACCATGCCCAGCTTCTCGCGCCTCTCCGGGTCCGCGACGCCGCCCTCCGGCCTGATCTCCGAGGCCGAGGACGAGCGTGACGACGAGGACGAAGACGAAGACGCCACCTCGAACGGCGTCATCGCGCCCCCGGCGTCGTGCGTCGCCTCCCGGCGCCCGTCTCTCGCCGTCGCCCCGCTCTCGGCCTCGGAGGTGACGGAGAGCCTGAAGCGCCTCGCGTCGCGTCTCGTGCCCCACACAGGCCGCGAGCACGGGACGCGCAGGGGCCACTTCGAGGAGGCGGTGGACCGCTACGAGGAGGTGTGGGCGCAGGAGGAGCGCGGCGAGCCGCGCGTCGAGGTGTTCGTCACCCGGACGCGCGAGACGGTGGTTGAGGACGCCACCCCTGGCGAGTTCGATGTCGAGTATGGACGGGGCAGGGACGGCCGAGATGGTATCGGCCTCTACTGCTGACTCGTTGGTACCGGTGCATGCCTCAGGAGGCGCGGTACATGTTCCGACGGCGAATATGTTGCGCCCAGGTCGTTCGGCAACTATGCGTCTACCAGTCCGGTGCACTTCCCAGCTCCGGTATAACGTGTATGATGGGGGACTTTACTGTATACTGTATAGGGTGGCTAGGTCGCTACGCATCACCGAGGTCGGGCGCGGTTGACCACGGATAGCCCCCGGGACTGTTTCACGTTTCAAGTGCTTCACGCTAACGATTCCTCTATTACATAGCATCCGGTACACTACTACTGGTTGGTCTCACCACGCCGTCGGTAATAATTTCCGTTACAGTTTACACTGCCATATCTACTACATAAGTACATGTACAACTCAAGTTCATATATAGTGCTTCCTGTCTCCTACAGGAGTGTTTTGCCTCCCTGCTCCTGGGTGCACTCTAGACGGCGCGCGTGTCTCGTCCCAGCGGGCGCAACGCCCTCAGCACGACATGCTGCCGCATTGTATAAAACAATACATCGCATCGAGAAGTGCACACTGCGATGAATGAAAGCCAAGGCAAGAGCGTCGCGGTGTACCCCACAAACTGATACACACAACAACACAACGCGCCGAGCACCGCGGAACAACAACTAGGCGAATGGACTAGCACACCCACGGACCGATCATGACAGAGCAGAACGTACACTTATATATTGCCCCGTGTGCGGGGAGACGGGGGCAGACCGAACTTGGGAAGGCGACAGACGGGGAAACATCAATAATACCAAGGGATCGACGGGGGCACGGGGCAGGGGTCAGGGCAGCGATAACAATCGAGATTCGGGGCCAGGGAACACGGGCGGGAACGGTAACTGCGACGGGAAGGCGGGGGCGTGGATGGATTTGTGTGTATCTGTGATATGTGAGTGGGAACCAGTCCGTATACGAGAACGAATCGGGGAGAGGGGGGAGGGGGAAGGGCATTCCGAAGCGAGAAGGAGAAGGAGAGTCGAGAGTCGAAAATTGGGAGGCAGGGAAGGGTGTACATACGGCAGACTGCTAACTACTACATGGGACAAGAAACTCAAGATGTGTGGAGGTGAGTGGGGGAAGACATGGAAAACGCATGACGGACGAGCTCTGCAAGCCGTATCGGTCAGTCACCATGCTTCTGGGTCCGATAGCAGGACTCACTATTGCACAAGCGTACTGCCCGCCTTGCTCTTCCCGTCAAAGAACGCAGGAGCAGGCGCAAGCGGCGGAACGGGCACCATGCCGTACGGAGCACTGGGCATCACACCGAACGGCTGATAGACAGGATACATCCCAGGCTGGAAACCCATTGTCCACTGCGGTCCGCGCGCCTGCATGGGATACTGCATGGGTATGAAGCTCCCCGCGGCATACGGAGCCCCATAGGGGGCGGCAGGATACGGCATACCGCCGGCTCCCGGGTAGAGCTGGGGCAAAGCTGGCACGGGAGCGCCGCCGCGTGCTGGAGGGTGAGACGCAGCGTGAGTCGACCCTTGTGATGTTGGTGGGAACGCAGCGGAAGACTGAGTAGTACCGTTGGAAACACTGCCAGAGGAACGCTTGTGCGCATGTCCGTGCTTGCCCTTGGGCCGCTGTTCTGACTGATGAGGCTGCTGCTGCTGCTGCTGCTGGGACCGCGTATTACTCTGGATGATCCAGCCATCGTCAGTGACAATGGTACGAGCGGAGATGTCCTCGCTCACTGGGCCAGTGATCCATCCGTCGTTAGCATCGTCAGTCTTCGTGTTCGTATTCGAAGCAGGCTTGTTCTCCGAGGTCTGGGTGGGAACGACTTCTCCGTCCTTAGCAACCGCTTGTCTGCGTGTGCGCTCCGCCTTCTTCGCCTTGCGGTTCGATGACGAGGAGCCGGAGGACCGTAGACGGTCAACGATTTCCCGCGTCTTCGAGTTGCGAGGACGCAGGCTTGGCGAACCGTCGGTAAGGAAAGCGGGGAGGAACGCTGCGGACGGCCGACGAGGCGTGGTGCTCCGGGTGGCGTTCAGGCTCTGAGTGGCGCCGTGCGGCGCATCTTCGGTCACCTCCACGTAGAAACCGCTCTCATCCTTCTGCAAGGAGGGAGGAAGCGAACGGGATTCACGCCGATCAGCAGGAGATGCCGACTTGAGCGAGGGGAAATGGAAGTTGTAGGTGGGAGAGGAGAAAGGGGAGTCGCCAGAAGAGTGTGACGCCGCCGTGAGAGGGGGCGTTACGGGTTCCCGGACACTAGGGCCGTTCGGGGTGGAAGGGATGAAAGTAAGAGCCGCCGCGCTGAGCAGCTTCGAGGGGAGTGGGGAGGGAAGGGGAGAAAGGACTGTGGGGGAGGTATTGGTCTCACTAGATACCACGCGAGCATATGACGCCTTGCTTGGTCGGGGCGTGGAGGGGGGAAGCTCAGAATCGACCGACGTCTCCGAGTCGGTGGTTCCAGACGTGCTAGGCGAGCCAGGCGGGGGCGAGTGTGCGTCGAGACGGGTCAGATCCCAGAGGGGCACGTCGGGAGAGGGCTCGTCGACCTCTGGGAGCGCGCCCTGCTCGAGGATCCCGCCCAACAGCTCCTGGACCTTCTCGTCCCAATTCTCCTTGGCCAGCGCAGTCAAGCACCGGTGGGCGTCCGAGTCTTGGCCCGCAAGGTCGTCAGGAGAGAGGATGGAGACCTCGACTTCGTACCGCTTGAGCGACTCCTCCGCTGCACGAACGCCACTGAGACCGTTGTTGAGATCGACGTCCTCTTCTTCCACCGGTACATCCGCTGTGATCCTCCGCCGCCTTCCGCGCGCGAGGAGGTTGTGATAGTGAGGGGGGCGAGGGTAACCGGGCTTTGTCTTGTAGGACCACGATACGGCTCTGAAAGACGTCTTCCACCAGTCCTCGGGCACGATCTCCCAGTCGAGCATCTCCCGGACGGTCTCTGTGTCGAGCGCAGCAGAAACGGCCATGGAGAGTGAAGGGGGAAAGCAGTGGCGGCGGGCGAGACAAGGGGTAGGAGACAGGGGTTCTGCGGTAGCAAACGAGAGCGGCCGCGCCTCCTGTTCCCGTCCTTTGAGCAAGCGGGTAGACAAAGGAGGTTATCGGCCTCAATCACACATGCGGCAGCGGTGGTCGACAAAGATGCGAGAGGGGCACGTTGTGGTCGTGAAGCAAGCAGGAACGAGGCGCTTACTCACGTTTGGGGTAACCCGACTCGACGGGCGCCGTCTCAGATGGCATCCGCTTTCACATATATAAGCAAATTCTACAGTCCAGTTTGAATATATGTAGCAGTGGTGCCAACGGTACTGCATAACGACGAACGCCGAACGGGATGAGTGTAGATGAAGAAGTATTCGACGAGTGCTACAGAACATCGCCGTACGTGAGATGATAGTTCGCCAACGGCCGGTCGGTGTGAACGCGGAGTATACATCAGGACCAAGAAGTTAGAACACTGCAAGATCAAACCTTGCGTGAAGTTGAGTAGAGACACCAACGAGGTAGCGCGTGTACTTCGCAGTGCACGAATTACATGGTCCTCGAGGTCGGCACCTGTTCATTCATGCATTAGCCGCGTGCGACGCACCTCCATTTGTAGCCGTGACAAAATACGATCCATGCTATGATTTCGTCCGGCACATAGATCGGCAGTGTAACTCCAAGGGACTTCACAGATCTATCCGGGCTACGACGAGTAGGCGTCTTGGAACATCGTCGCTCCTTTGCTGCGCATGTCAATGTGAACTTCAGAGCGCAATAAAGAGAAACAGTCTTGAACAAACCAACGTAGGACTTTCCCTCTGATAAGAGCCCCTCGGTTACCACTCCGTGTGGACGAGTTTTGGAGGAGCCACAGCTGCAAGCACGGCGTAGCCTTTCCGGGCTTTGCGGGGTATTGTTGTGTCATCAGCACTGCTGTGCACGCATGCACTCTTGGTACTTCCATGGAGATGAATATGAGCATTGACCTTCGCTATGAAGCTTGGAAAGCGTAGTAGACTCACCACAACAGGAATAACTACACACACAGCATCCGGGCCTAGCAGAAGTCAGTATTCGAAGCTTGAACTTTGTCCATGCTCCCCGCATACGCATTGGGTCGTTCATGTCTGATTGTAATCTCACTCTCACACGCACGGATAAGTCTATGGCACGGGCTGTATCCATCCAACATCCATATCATATACTGTACAACGCGAGGCGTGATGATGCAGAGAAGGGGGAGACTATGTCACGGGGAAAGATTACAAGACAGCGAGAGCAAAAGCGACAGCGAGCAGCGAGACGCTCCCATCGGCAACAACATCTAGCGACGCTCATGCGGAGGTCGCGTTGTTGAAGATGAGCAGGTTGGGCGTACCCGACGGGAGCTTGTCGAGAAGCGCATCCTCCGTGGCGAGCGCAAGGAGCGCGAGCTTCAGCTGCTTGGGCGTGAGCGTCTTCGGCTTGCCGGGGGCGGGCGCGACGACCTCCTCGATGAGCGAGGGATGGGGCAGGAAGGTCGACACCCACGAGGGCATCACCGACCACGCGAGGGCGTACACGTTAGAGAGGGACGAGGGGGCACCCTGGACCTGCATCATATTGGGGACGAGGTCGGGCGCAACCACAGGGTTGAAGTCGGCCGAGGGGTAGAGCGACAGAAGGTATGCGAGGAGACCGGCGGTGTGAGGAGAAGCCATGGACGTGCCCGACAGGGTGGTCGCGGAGGTGTTGCTACCGATGTACGTCGACAGAATGCTGAGGCCTTGGAGGAGATCAGTTGAGAACCAAACAAGAACACGCAGATACATACCAGGAGCGAAAACGTCAACGCAAGGACCGTGGTTCGAGAAGTAGGCACGCTCATCGCCAACGGTAGAAGCACCGACAGTGATAGCCTTCTCAGCGGCGGCGGGGGAATTGTTGCAGGCGTCACGGTTGTCATTGCCAGCGGCGACAGCGAAGTGCATGCCAGCGTCAACGGCCTTGTTGACGGTGTCGTCCAGCGCCCGGGACTTGCCGCCACCAAGCGACATGTTCGCGACGGAACCCTTGTGCGAGGTCTTGCCGGTCTTCTGGAACTCCTCGAGGGCGGCCTTCGCCTTAGCCTGCGCCTGCTGGGCAGCCCAGACGACACCACCGACGACGTCGCTCATCGTGCCGCTACCGTTGCTGCCGAGGACCTTAACAGCGATGACCTTCGCGGCCTTGGCGACACCGTATTTGCGCGACGCGATAGTGCCGGCGCAGTGGGTGCCGTGGCCGTTGCCGTCCTCGTCGAAGTCGTTGGCAGGAATAGTCTTGCCCCAGGAAGCACGGCCCTCGAACTCGACGTGGTTGATGTTGATACCGGTGTCAATGACATACACATCAACGCCTTCACCACCTTCGGGGTTGTACTCGTACTTAGTGAAGGTACCGAGCGTGAGCTTCTCACGGTGACTGATACGAGCGAGACCCTTGAGAGAGTGTATGTCAGCATGACTGCAAACGGATGCAAACGTAGCCGCGAAACATAAATGCAGGTTGAGACGTCGTGGGTGTAGCAGTAACCCCATCACTCCCGTATATGTGATCCGACTCATGATGACTGAGACGGCCAAACGTTGAGCCGCTCATACCTGCAAACAACGGAACACGGTCGGAGAACGGTGGGCCGACGCTCGTGTGATCCGTCGAGTAGCACGCGTACCGCAGCAGTCATGGCATCCGTGGACGCGTCCCCACCCCAACGACAACACACATGCGTGCAGAACGCGTCACACTCACCCAAGGTGCCTTGGTTTGCGTCGTGTGCTTCTCAACCTCGAAGTCGGGGATTTCGAGGGTGCGGACGATCTGGTCCTTCTCCACGTACTCGACTTCGGGCATCGTGCGGAGCTGCTCGATGGTCGCCTCGCTGAACTTGCCAGCGTAGCCCTTGACGTGCGCGTCGTACACATGGGTGATCCCGCCAAGCATGTCCGCAAGCGGATCGCTCGCGTGCACGTTCTGGAGGAAGTTCATGTGGTTCTGCATCAGGGCGGGCTCGAGGCCGTCCTTGAGCATGACGATGTAGGAGTTGTTGACAGTCCCGTGCGGGTGCTCCGCAGCGACGAGAGGGGCCAACGTGAAGCCCGCACGTTGGCGAGTGACCTCATGGTGAGTAGAGAGAGGCGTCGCCGACGCCAACGAGACGGCGAGGAGGGTAACGAAGAGCAGGCGAGACATCGTCGTCGTCGTTGGGGGGGAGGGGGAACGCACATCCGCGCTACCCCGCATGATAAGGAGGCTGCGCGGCCTTGTTTGCGCCTGTGTACAATGTGGCGCGAGCGCCCTACATGCCCCCCCACACCTCCAAATGGGGCGACATTGAGGCGAGATGGCGCGAAGGCAGATAAACAAATGACTCAGGTATATACCTGATGTTCCTTATCGCCATGCAGTACCGGCACGGACATGCATATATCGAGGGTTGTATACACGTGGACCAGACTTAATCCAACTGAGGGCTGACTTCAGATTGGTAGGAATGCGCACGAAAGAACGCCGAGAGGATCCGAACCGCCCACCCTAACGCCGGTCGAGTGAGACGTGGCGTTGCCGGGTTTGCCGGACAAAATGAACGATGATCGCAGGAATCGAACTGACGCTCTGCTAATGCCGCATACCACTCAGCTACCTGGAAATATCCAAAGTGGTATGTATCAACTGCTAATCATCAAGCCTCAATTCATCCCGACTAACTCGAGCTGTACTGTTACCTCCGGCACCTTGCTCTGAACTCTCGTCCTCCACCATGGCCATCCGGACGCGGCTCTCCATCGGCGACATCCTCCATCGCGGTCTTGTCTGGTCATTGCTAGGCGTCAGCGTCTGGGGCATCGTGATGATAGGTGTTGTACACCGCAATACGCTTCAGGCGGGAAGAGGTACGTAGATATAGTCTCCTAGTCCCTTGAACTCATGCTGAAGAACTCCTGCAGAGGTCAGTTTCTCATAACCATACCGAGAGATCGTTTGACGAATGTGTCTCTTCATCTATAGGCTCTGGCACGGCAGGAAGCGATGAAGCAAGCTGTTACCGTCAAAGAGGTACGTGCATATATCCTACCTTTATGAGCAGTACCGATGTGCTAACAACTGACCGTGTTCAGGATGAGCAGAACGAGATCTCCCTCGCAGAAGCCGCACAGGCTGCACTCAAGGGTCGTTCTCAGCAGTCATAGCTGTCGTGGTGATGCGTATTGCAAAGCTGCCCCATTGCAGACAACCCCCGTTCGAGGATCGTCGCTGGTACGTTCACCCACGTCGCCCCTCGAAAGCCATCGCGCCAATGCCGTCAGCCTCAACTGTGATTAGCTCGCAAGACGTGGATGCTTTGTATCCATCCCTCTCACCTATCGAAGCCGTCCCGGCTATGTACACTATCGCTCTTATATTGCATACGCTCCGATATTCCCCTCGAATAACAGAACTGACGTAACAATGCACGATGACGGCCAGAAAAAACACTGCTCTTGCGCGGCATTCTCTTCGCGTGCCAAGTCATGAATGTTGTGTAGGTCTGGACTTGTAGCTGATAGTGACCCGAGGTCATCGATGCAGCGGACACACAACCATCATGAAACTACGTAGTAAGTCAACATGCTCCAGAAGCCACAACGGCGAGGGTATAGCTAACGATAGTAAGGGTATAGGAATGTCTAAATCTGAAGCTCCGCAGCCAGGAACTCGTCCAGCGAGCTGCTGTCAGCTAACACGGATTGTGCACACCCGACGGCGATAGCCTGTAGGCATCTCAGGATCGCTGCCTCGGCCTCCTCTATCTCTGCCAACTCGTCGCTTTCCTCCAGCGTCATAGCGCGCGTCTCCAAGGTGGCGAAGTCGAAGATGTGCGACGGCGATCGTGGAGACTTCTTCTCTGCCTCGAGCGCTGGCGTCGCTCCCACCTCGGCAACCTCGAGGGTAGTAGGCGTGTCGTGTCTGGGCCACACTGTGAGGGTTCCCGTAGTCTTGTCGTGGTCCACCGATGCTGGCTCGGCGCCTTCCCTCGCTTCTGGCCCACTCTCCGTACATGGCGCAGTCTCCGCGGAGGCTTCAGTAGCTTTCTCTTGCGCCAGCTGTTCCGCCCGGGCAGCTGCCGCGGCGACCACTTCGGAGTCTTCGTAGGTGACGGTGACGACTTCCAAGCAACGGAGAATGGCCGCTTCGGCGTCCTCCTCTACCTCCACGGCTTGGAGGGTCTCTTCTAGCGCCTTGATACGCATGCCCATCTCGATGAACGGCACCGCGGACTTGGGATGCACCGCTCCGTGCTGAACCCTTAGAGCCTCCTGGTCAGCCTCCACCGCTGCTTGGGGAGCGTCAGCCACCGAAGTGGCAGCCTCTTGTCTTCCGACGGTGTCTAGGGTGGCTTCCACTGCCTCATCGGATTCACCGGGTTTGGCTTGACCTGCGTCTTGCGCTGGTACAACGCCTTCCTTCGTCGCACCTGTAGCCGTCTCCGGCAAGACCCGTACCTCCTCAGCCTCTTTCGTCTCCTTGTGGAACGGGTAGCTCCGCCGCTTCTCGAGCAAGACCGACAACGCGGGATTCAGCACAGGGATGAGCGCCGCCCACGCACGATGCTCCACCGCCGCCGTCTCGACCGCGGCAGCCATCTCCGCCTTGACCCGCCGTGCTTCCTCGGCCGAGCGGATCTCGCCGTTCTTGTACGCGGACACGGCAGTGTGCACGGTCTGGATCATCGCCTCGAGCGCAGCCTTGGCGACCTCCCGTTGCCGGAGTCGACGCTTGCGCGTGGTCGCCCTCAGGCCCGCGCGGCGCGCGACTTTCTTCGGTTTCTCCTTGATGGGCTCCTCGGTGTCGTCGAGCGCTTGCTCCTGCTGAGGCTGTGCTTCGTCTGTGGACTGGTCCAGGGCGACTTCGAGAGAGTGGTCGAGAGATGAGCAGGACTCCTCGCAGACAGTCTTGTCGCTTGATTCGGAGGTCTCAAGGGGCGCCCGAGGAGGGGCAATATGGTCCAAGAGCAATGCCGGGGCCCAGCGGAGCGGGCGCGCGAGGTCGAGGAAGATCGAGTGGGTGGAGACGGAGACGGGAATGCGCCGGGGGTGGTACGTGCAACTACTGGTCGTGACAGGGCCGGCAGCGACCGCTTCGTCGGACAACGCAAGGGAGGCGATACCACGGATGATCGCGTCGAGGTCCACGTCGGTGTAGGCCTTGCCCGTCGATGACGATGCAGGCAATGTAGAATGCGGGAGGTCTTCCACGTCGTCCAACTCCTCATCGTCCGAGAGAGTAGCCTCGGAGTCGGTCTCCAGCTCGAGCTCAGCCTCAGCGATCGCCCTGACACGAGCTTTGACCTCGGGATCGGTCTCGAATCCAGCTTCGATTTCAGCCTCGGTTATTCCGTCGGACTCGGCCTGAATCTCAGCTTGGTCCCGAAGCTCAGCAGCGATCTTGCTCTCGACTCCAGCCTCCGCCTCAACATCAGCCTCAGCCGCATCGCCAGCCACGACCTTGACCTCGGCCTCGACCTCGACGTCAGCGGCAGCCTCTGCTTCCGCCTTGATCTCAGCCTCCGTCACCAGTGCTAGTTGAGCTTCAGCCTTGATCTCGATGTCCGCCTCGATCTCAGCGTCAGCCTCGACCTTGATGTCAGCTTGCACTCCGGCTTTAATCTGCGCCTGAGCTTCGGTCTGCACCTCGGCTCCGGTCTGCGTCCCAGCCTCGATCTGTACTTGAGCCTCAGTCTGCGCCGCAGCGTCAACCTGCACAATGTCGTCGGTCTGCACGGCGGCGTCAGCCTTCGTTGCTACTTCGATTTGAATCGCAAGGTCGGCCTTCAATACGACTCCGACCTCGGCGTCAGCTTGGACCTCAGCATCTGCCATAACCTTGACGGCTACTTCAGTTTCGGCGTTCGCAGGGGCGGCCGATACGTCAGCCACCTCTGGCTGGGCTTCGACGTTTTGCGGGAGTTCATTAGACTTCTTTGTCTCTTCTGGACAACTCGTGGAAGTGGGAACGGGAGTAGTACAGGGTGCGCCCGAGATGCCGTCTTCACCCTCGGGGGCCGGTGTGGATTCGGAACTGCCAGAGACCATGGATGATATACCGCGACACGGTTCGATCATTTCATAGCTGTTAGGAAGAGGTGCGACAAGTGCGAGCTATTAAAGCGTTAGGGCCGCCAGCTGCATCATACCATACTGGAGACTCACACCAATAGCGGCCCTTACACCCTCCCGTATACGACGAGCCGAGGGCGACGTCAGGGCGTCGTTGTAGGTGAGAACGGCGAAGGGAACGAGCGCCAGCACCTCGGAGGCGACCTGCAGTTGTTCTAGAGACAAGAGGATAGACGCAAGCAGGCAGTCCGTTGTACCTGGCTCCCTTCCGAAGAATACAGCAACCTTGGCCGCCCTAGTGGAGAACTTGCGCGAGCAACGGCGGCCCATGGAGCTTGTGCGAGCCAGCGAATCGGCAAACCAGATGGTCGTCGCTCCGTACGCGACGGCGGCCTTCAGACACCATAGCTCAAGCGTGTCGAGGATGCCAGTGTAACAATCAGAGAGGACGTCGTAGCAGGTATGTGCCCAGTTCAAGAGGTTGTCTGTAGTTGCCACCGCCCAGCACGCCAGTACTGTCAGCCCAGCACGCCGACGGAGGCATTCAGACAAGACAGTGACAGCGGCACTTGAGCATGAGACGACAGCATCCTTCGTAGATCCCAAGAGCGTCCGGACCCGAAGAATGTCCACACGACGGTCAACGGCCAGGGCGACGCTCTTGCCTACGCGTCCCAGCGAGATGCAGAGCGGCCGCCCAAGGTAGTACCAGGCAGGAACCCAGACGAAGCCGTTCAGCGGCGTAGTCGCCGAGAAGTAGCAGATGGTCCACGCGGCCACGGCGCACCAGAGAGCGAACCGCAGGAATATGGCCAGGCCCGTCGTCGGACCCCAGATCAAGATCCAGATGAGAACGTAGAAAGAGCTTTCCATGAGACAGTCGTAGAGGGCCAGCGCGACCGCCACACCGACGGCGGGGAGTGCGAAGAAAGCCTGTTCAATGCGGCGCGCGATGACATAGAGATAATCGCGGGTGGAGGTCCGGGAGGTCCAGATGTTGGCGTAGGCCCAGATGAGGAGGATTTCGGTGCTGACGGTCGGGAGCGGTAGGAGGAGGATCACATGTGTCGCCAAAGTCATCAGGGCGAAGGACAGTGCCTCTTCGGCCTTCAAGCGGACGGACATCGCGCACTGCGCTAGCCCTGCCGGGACTTCGGGGAATAGTTGGGTAGGAAGTGAACGAGATGGTGGGACGGGAGCAGGATGTGAAGGATGTTCAACTCGCCGCGCGACGTGACCATGTATGTTATGTGAAGGGAGGCTGACAACTGGGCTGCCGTTTGTGGCCGCTACGCCAGCCTCTGGGCACAAAGTGAGTCGATCCCTCCTGTAGATTGGGCATGAGCCAGATATTCGATGTAACCCAGATTTTGCACATGTTCAGTGTTATCAACGTGGCAGTTGAATGGCTGAACCATCGGCTGCTACTCCTTGTAGAGCAACGAAGAGTGCCAATCACGGAAGAACTTCTCAATGCCATCCAGCCTCAGCCGGACATTCGGATTCGGCCTTGCACTGCTGCACAAAGGCTGAAACGTGCTCGCATCCGCTGTCTGCGAACAAATCTGAGAGCGCGTGTCCGAATGCGTGGACCTCCGCAGCTTCGATCGCCTCCTTCCACGCATCGTACGGATATGCACGATGACGGAGAGGGTGCATGTCATCTTCTCCCGCCTCTTGAGGACGGTAGCGGAGTCTCCCGTCGCCTCCGAGGGTGGCGATACTTCAGCATGAAGCTCCGGCGCGGCGGCTTCCTTGTTCGCTCGGCCCTGCTCGAAGTCGATCGAGGCGGCGTTGTCGTTCTCATCGAGTATAGCGTTGTCTGGCTTCACATCGCCGCGGTAGGTGTGTGCTGCCCTCTGAGGAGGTCGCTGGCGATCTGGGCTGCCCACTTTACGCGTCGTCCGAGCGAGACGGATCCTTCTTCTACGGTGTTCGCGTACAGAGCCTCCAGGAGGGAAGCACAACCCAAAGCCGCAAATGAGTGTGATCCCCTCGAATTGGCGCGTGATGTACGCGGTAGGAGGGCCGATGATGTCCATTTGATGCAAGGTTCCTATTTTCTTCACTGCGCCGGTCTCGGGAAAAAAGGAGGGTACCGCCGGTGGGGATCCACCGCGCGACTCCGTCGGTGCCATTGGGGTGAAGGGCACGCATGTCATCGCTGCTCCCAGAGTCGAACGAACCAAGGACGAGTATGTTGTTCACATCGTAGACTGGTGAGCTGGCGGAGGGACTCGATCTGGGAAGGGTGCGGTCCTTTATACGTCTTAGGCACGCAGTCTCAGCCTCGCGCAGCCTTGCTGGACTGTCAGGGTGGAGATGAACGACACGTCCACCCGATGTTTCGACGGTGGACAGGGTGAAGGCAAGCGCCGCGGGCGCGAGTAGCGTGGAGGAGCCCGGTATCTTCATGAGTTCCGGTGTGATATGGTCCTCGAACAGGCCCTTTACCGTGGCGCGGTGGACGGCACGGCTCACACCAACCATGGACTCGAAAATGGGTCCAAGGGTGATGTTCTCCACCGCCCCTGGGCAGTGCGGGTTACCTTCTATGAAAATGTTACAGAGACTTGAAGGGATCAACTTGAAGGGGTGGCAATTGAAGTGACAATCCACCCGGATGATGGCTATTGTGTCGTCGTCGGTGTCATCTTCGATAAATTCAATCTTGAACGGACGTTCGTAGGTCGTAAGGGGGATGGATGTGAAGTGTCATGATTGCTGCACAATGGAGGGTGTCAGAGTGAATCGTAGCTGGTCAGATTAAACATAACCCACCAGAACGCTCCCGACAACGTTCTGTGCTCCAGCGAAGCTCTATATAGAGTGGTATGGCTTCCCGGCTCTTCTGGAATACTGGTCAGGGGTCGCGTGGCAAAAAAGATGTGTCTGGACCGTCGTAGATTGTGAGTGCAGGCGGAGTAGTTGCTGCTGCTTGAACGATACCGATCAAGATCCGCGACAGAAGTACGTACACCACCGTTCCCACCGTTCGAACTGCGACAACTTGTGACCCGAGTCAAGACAGCAATCGGTGCTAACACTTGTCTTTCTTGGCGAAAGTGTCAGAGCGTATCATCCCATACTTACACCTTCGGTATCTGGTGGGCCTGCAGAGTACAAGGATTGCCCAGTGGTCAACAGTTGACAAGAAGCACTCGATGTATCGGATTATGGCGGCAATCCTACTTGACGGCTGGACTTGAGGGTTTCCTCACCTACGCACCTTTTGTCGTGTGAGCATCCATGCATTTTCTTCAGTTCCACCGTCGTTTGTGGGTCGTACCTGCAACGACACACTGCCCAACTCACGAACTGCTCGGAAATGAAACCAACTTGTGTCGCCCACGGGCGTCTACCCGAAAGGGGAATGGGTAAACTCCTTGCGATGCGTTGTTTGTCCAGACCAAACACGCGGCTTAGTCTCACAGACGAAGGTGCCCGACATGCTCGACCCTGCACATCCATCATCCTGCCCTCGTCTCCCCCCTCTCGCGCTTTCAGTCTCTCTCTGCGTCGTTCTGCAACCTTGTGCGTGAAAGAAACTCGCCGAACGGTGGGATATCTGGCGAGATCAGCCGCGACTGTCATCCCCACGCGCGAGAAAGCGCGCCAAATGGTCCTATGAGCGCAAGACGGAAATCCGCGGTTTCGACGCGCCCTGAGCAGCCCAGCACCTCGGGAGCACCCTCTCAAACCGACCAGGAGATTGAGGACACTCGAGCGAAGTGGGTGCAGGAGCGGCGAGAGGAATTGGACAGAGTGTTCGACAACCATGATACTCTGGTGCGACATTCGACTCGTCCGTTATATTCGGGGATCCTCATGCGTCACAGATACGCGAGGCATTCCACCTGGAGAAATTCGTGTCGCTACTCACGTACGATCCCAAGGTATTCACCGTCCCGTCCGCTTGAAGTACTTAGTACAATTCGGGGATTCTGATCCATGACTTCCGCAGGTGGCGAAGCAAGACCGGTCGGATGTCTTCCAGCGGGTAAGCAATCTCTCCTGGAAGACTGTACGTTTGCCCTGATAGTGCGCCTCCCAGTTTCAAGCACAGTATGATCTTGTTGACCATACTGCTTCCGCCGGCCCTTCTCGTCGTACAACTCGGCGTTCGCATACCGACCGGTTGCAATCGCTGAAGGTGCATGCAGCTGCAGCCTCACCCTCGCAGCCCCCGAAATCGGTCCCCAGCACCGAGGACCAGCCTAGCGTTGCCTTTTGGGACATCAAAGCCGAGGCCAAGTCAAAGGGTAAACAACCCGCTGCCGGCGGGCACCCTGTGGCTTCCTCCGCTGGGTCTTCTCGCAGAAGCAAGTTCGGACGTCCCGTTGTCGAAATCCCCCTCCGTCGACACCCTATATACCGTTCTCCAGTGAACGCACAGTCCAAGCATGACACAGAGGCAACAAGTTCCTTACTGACGAGCAGTCTTGCGCCACCTCCGCCTCGCAAGAAACGCCGGCTCACGGAACATAGCAGTCCTGTGGATTCAGCTCCTCATCCTTCCGCGCGACATTCGTTGAGATCTGCTGCTTCTGTGCCTGATTTCTCTGCGGGTGCGTCTCATGATCATATCGCCTCTACCGGAGCCAACGGATCTCTGCCTTCGGTTCCTGCGAACGATCCACCTTCGTCCCCCTCAAAGCTGTCCATACCGCGCGTAAAACTCATCGTTCGAAAGCCTGCCCCAGTGTACACTAATCCGCTACACCGTCCGAAACTCCCTCCGTTCGGCGGGTCAATAGAAGCTCTCTTGAACTCGTTCACATATCGATTCCACGACGAGGTGACTCCCGAACAGCTCGATGGGGAGATAGAAGCCGAATTAGCGGTTTGGCGACGCGTGGACAAGTTCCGGCGGGAAGGACGGGTGGTCGGTGAACGCTCCTCGTTCGAGTACAAGCCTTCAGACTCGCAGGATACATGGGGCCATATCGTCCGCGAGATAGAGCGCCCCGGCGCCAAACTGGTGAACACGCGCAGAGGCGCCGCCAATGTGGCGAGCAAGATCCGGGCGCACTGGGCCGGGGAGAGCGATAGAGAGCGGAAGCGGCTGCGGGCGCTCGCGCGGAACACGCTCGAGATGGTCATTGACGAGTGGAAAAAGGCGGTCTATGTGAGCGATACGTCCTGGGGCGATGTAGAGACGATAGCTGATGGAGTCTGGGTGGACAGCATATACGAGAGCAGGAACGCTTGGAACGGGAGGAGGAGGAACGGAAGCTCGGACAACAACACCTCGACGCGATCCTCGACCAGTCCGGTCAGATCCTCGAGGTGCAGTTGCACGATCTCGCGAAGGACAGCGATGGTGGTTCGCGCAGCCGCTCCCGCAGCGTTTCGACACCAGTCGCGGAATCGCATGTCGACTCGGATCGGGATGTTGCTGATGAGACCGACGGTTCTGAGGATGAAGCTGGGAGTGAGTCGTCCGGCGAATCCGATACCAGCGCCGCGGACGAAGGCATCAACATGTTGCTTTCCGAAGAGGTTCGCGCGGACATCCGGACGGCTTCGCCTCGCAGTCTGTCTCTTGAAGCGAGCACGGCGACGCCTGTACTAGTGGACGACGATAGCGGGGACGAAGCCCAAGCAGGGCTGCAGCCGGGGTCATCGGACGCTCACTCAGACAGTGGCGTCGTCCTCCCTGAAGACATCCGTACGCCGGACCGTGCGCTGGAACTCGCTGGGGCTTCCGCCACTCCGCGAGCTGGTTCAATGGAACCGATTGGAGACGCCGTCAAGGCACCCCCTTTCATGTACGGCACGAAGACGTCTATGTCAATGGATTTGGACCAATGCGAAGATCTGTTCGCCGAGGATGTGACCCCAGTGTCCCCCAAATCCTCCCATCTTAAGCTCGGCGTCAACGGAACTAATGGCTTAGCTGCAACAACTAGCGATGCCGCCGCAGATGCGCTGCCTTTCCAGAACGGCCATGCCTCTGAACATCCCATTGAACGACCCTCGGATCCTTCCGTTCCTCCTAGTGCCACCCCTCCCGCTATAAGCGTCGAGATCCCCGATGCTAGCCCCATGTTGGACGACGTCCCGCCAGCCACTCCGATCACTCCCGTTGCGGATGAGAACCCAGAGGACAACCCAGAAGATGACGATGAAGGGAACTCGTCCATCCCATACTACCTCAGACCGTATGCGGTAGCACCGGTAGAGTACGATCCGCAAGCCAAGGTCAAGCCTCCGTTGCTCCTCCGCGGGACCCTCCGACCTTACCAGCAAGCGGGACTGGAATGGCTGGCTAGCCTACACTCTCGGAACTTGAACGGCATCCTGGCAGATGAGATGGGCCTTGGGTGAGTTTGGTGTGCAACGCCCGTGTAATCCATGTCTCATCGTTTTTATGTAGGAAGACGATCCAGACCATAGCGCTGCTAGCCCACCTCGCATGCGACCGCGGGATCTGGGGCCCGCACCTGATCATCGTTCCCACGAGCGTGCTGCTGAACTGGGAGATGGAGTTCAAGAAGTTCCTGCCCGGGTTCAAGGTGCTCAGCTACCATGGGCCTACGAAGCAACGCAAGGAGCTCCGCCAGGGCTGGAACAACAAGTACCACTTCAACGTGTGCATCACGTCGTACACGCTCGCGAGCCGCGACGCGCATGTCTTCAAGCGCAAGCGGTGGTACTACATGATCCTGGACGAGGCGCACATGATCAAGAACTTCAAGTCGCAGCGGTGGAATATCCTCCTCATGTTCCGCTCGTTCCGGCGTTTGCTCCTCACCGGGACTCCGCTCCAGAACAACCTGACCGAGCTCTGGGCGCTGCTGCAGTTTCTGATGTCCGGCACCGACTTCGCAAACCTCAAAGAGTTTGGAGAATGGTTCGCAAGTACGTTGACGTCCCCGTGATATACGTACAATTTGGCTCACTCTCGTCCCATAGATCCGCTTGAGAAGGCCATCGAACTAGGCGCAGTCGACAACGAGATCCAGCAGCGCGTCTCCAAGCTCCACACCGTCCTCAGGCCGTACCTACTCCGTCGCCTCAAGCGAGATGTCGAGAAGGAGCTTCCACAAAAGTACGAGCACATCGTCATGTGTCCGCTCTCCAAGCGGCAGCGTTTCCTCTACGACGAGTTCATGGCTCGCGCAGACACGCGCCACGACCTCCAGTCGGGCGTGTACCAGAAGATCGCGAACATCCTCATGCAGCTCCGCAAGGTCGTCAACCACCCGGACTTGTTCGAGGTTCGGCCCATCGTCACGTCGTTCGCGATGCAGCGCTCTGCTATTGCGGACTTTGAAGTCAAGGAGCTGCTCGTCCGGAGGCGGCTTTTGATGGAGTTGGGCGAGGACCGTCTGGATCTTGACCTCCTTGGCCTGCGGCTCGTGGACAACCTCGGGAAGTCTGAGATCGCGGCTCGAGAAACGCGGCGGCTGGATGGCACAGGCTACCTACCGATGATCTCTGAGATACCGGGCGAACCGCCACCAAAGGACACGCGTACCATCGAAGGCTGGAGAAAGTACCGGGCACACCAGCAGCGCGCGGCAGCTATCGCGCGGTGGACACAAATCGCGTACGTGAACCGCCTCCGCACCAGCCAAGTGCCGGTCTACGGCGTGGAGACCATCACCCTCTTACAACGCTTCCACCAACCGTTGCTCCCGTACGATGTCCCAATGAATCCGGCGGGATACCTGACTACGCCCGACGGGGTACGGTCGGCGATCAAGTCCTACGCTGCAAGAGCAGAAGAGATGGCTCCTCTCATTGACCGATTCGCGTTTGTTACTCCTGCTGTTGTCGCTCGCGACCTTCCGGCCATAGCACTTGCCGGCCTTCCCGAAGACGTGCTCTCAACCGTTCCGCCTGACTTCGATGCGAACCTCCATCGTGCTGCCGTCAAGCTTCAGATTGCCTTCCCTGACCCTTCGCTATTACAGTATGACTGCGGGAAGCTGCAGATGCTCGCGAACCTTCTCCGGGAACGCCGTGCGGGAGGGCACCGGGTGCTCATCTTCACACAGATGACTCGCATCCTCGACATCCTCGAGATCTTCCTGAACCTGCACGGGTACCTCTACCTGCGGCTGGATGGTGCGACGAAGATCGAAGACCGGCAGTACATCACTGAACGCTTCAACTCCGACCCGCGAATCTTTTGCTTCATCTCCTCTTCGCGTTCTGGGGGTGTGGGCATCAAGTACGTCGTGTACGGTACATGGCAGATTCGTTACTGACACAGGCACAGTTTGACAGGAGCGGATACCGTCATCTTCTACGACAGCGACTTTAACCCGCAGATGGATCGTCAGTGCGAAGACCGGTACGTGCCCTGCATAGAATCCCGACCATGCCGCTCATGATCTCCCTCCCACAGAGCGCACCGAATTGGTCAGATCCGGGACGTGCACATCTACCGGTTCATCTCGCAACACACCGTCGAGGAGGCCCTGCTCCGGAAAGCGAACCAGAAACGGTCCCTCGACGACCTCGTCATCCAGCGCGGCGCGTTCGACTGGCGCGCGCTGTTCGGGAGCGACGCGGACACCGGCGCGCTCACGCGTGCGCTCGGCGAGTTCGAGGACGAGGAGGATGCGGAGGCGGCGCAGCGTGCGGCGCGCGAGGAACGCTTGCTCGAGAACGAGGACGCGCAGGACTTTGAGGTGGAGGCGGGCGCGGCGAGGAGGGCGAGCGAAGCGGACCTCGGCGCTATCGAACCTCTCGTGGAAGCACCCACTACGGAGCCTGATACTGCTGCTGAGGGGCCGCGAGCGAAGGGTGACGCGGATGAGGGGCAAGCGGGGGAAGGGGAAGAGGAGGAGGAAGGTCGGACGACGGTCGACTACATGCTCGACTTCATCCGGCTCGACTGGGAGTACTTCGGTGGATGGAATGTGTGAGCCCATGTGTGCATCCGTCGTTGCTGTGTTGCTATCATCTAGGTCTCTATGTCTCTGTGCTGGTATGTTTTACTGTATCCAACCTCTGCTCAATCGCGATGTTCGTGTATACGTTTCTAGTGCTGTCCGTCCTTAGTCGCCACATATATCACCCGAGCTAAGATCAGCTTCCTCCACAACACCTGCTCACATCCTGTGCTCGATGTACACCTGCCCAACGAGGACCGCACACGCCACGCCCATCGCCACCGCCGATATCGGCAGGTTCAACAGCAGAAACTGCCGCGCGCCGACGTGCACGCCCTTCTGGCGCAGAATCCCGCGCCAGAGTAGCCCCGCGAGCGACGCCGAGAACGTGAGCGTGCACGCACCAAAGTTGGACCCGAGCGCGAGCGCGTAGATCGCGCCGTCTCGCGCCCGCGTGTCCGTCACTTCGCCCGAGGAAAGCCAGAGCTGGAGGACGCGCGCGAGGAGGATCGTCGCGCCGATGTTCGTCCCGCAGAACTGCCATCAATCGCATGGTTAGTTCTGGGCGTGGCCGGACGTCAGGAGAAGACAGAGGGGAGACTGACGTTGCACATGAGACACGAGAGAAAGCCCATCCCGCCGACGGCGCCGAGGACGCCCGTCGCGCGCACCCACGCGGCCCACCAGCGCGCGAAGAGCGCGACCCAGCCTTGTGCGGCGAGCCCTTGGACGAGGATGAACATCAGGAAGGCAAAGGGGAGGAGCGCGAGCGGGAGCCGGGCGGCGACGTGTGTCACGGTTGGGAATGTGTGCGTAAGGCGGGCATGGAGGAACTGTAGGCGGGGGAGGAGCGCCGGCGGCGTAGGTGGTGAAGGGCTTATGCCGACATCTGGAGTGGGTGTAGGTGTTGTTGTGACGGCCGACGTGCGGGAGTTACGTTCATGCATCTCGTGCGTCTCGATAGGAGGAGTACGCTGCCCGATATCCTGCTCGCCCGTTCGGTCTTCTCCACCGCGGGCCGAGGACAGAGGCTGCAAATCTCTCCTCGACCAATCATACCACACATCCCTCAGAAGCATGACCACAGCGGGAGGCACGGTGACCATCCACACCGGCACCGTGCCCACCGTACTCACGCCCACGAGCACGCCCAGCGTCACCGCAAGCAGGCCCGCGCCGAACAGCGCGCCCGCACGGTCTACCAACGCCGCGCGGACCTCCGCAGGGGAGAGCGGACCGACGTCAATACATCGCGGGACGAGCGTGGCCGGGGTGCGGAAGAGGCCGAAGAGAAGCACAGGAAAGACCGAGAGGGCGGCGGCGAGGAAGGGGAGGGCGACGTGTGCGGCGTAGGTCAGGAAGGAGAGCGAAAACGCGCCGGAGAGGACGAGGTTCGTCGGGTTGGAGGAGACGAGGACGACTGATGCTGAAAGGAGGGCGGGATGACTTGTCAGGAAATGCGCTTCGAGGGTAGGGGAGGACGAGGCAGGGTTGTGCAGACCCGGGTCGGTCCCTGACCCAAGCTCTGCCGGCGACGTTGTCGCTCTATGGGCTCGCGATGTTTTCAGGCGTAGACACTCAGAAGGGTCCGAAGGTAGGATGCCTCGGGCGGCACAAACCTATTCGCTAACTTCGACCCCTGGTCAGACACAGAGAGGTCAGACGTGGGGTCGAAGTGGCCAGACTCCGGTTCAGAGCGGAGTTCTGACTCAGCGACAAAGGTCGGGGTCAGACGGCCAAGACTTCACCCCGTCCATCCTTGCGACAACGTGAGAGACGTACCCATATTCGCCGCGGCGAATTGTGCAAATATCCATGCCGTCGGAGGAGTGATCCTAAACGGGGACGTTCAGCAGTAACATACGGCAGAGGGTGTGATAGCGGCTTACCCCGCGACTCTGGTAAAATACGCGAGGAACGCCGTGCCGGACAGTATCACAGGGTCCTAAGAGAACTACATCAGCAAGGAACGATCGTTTGAAGAGTGCGGGGGTGCTTACGTTGCCGACGATTACTCCGCAAACCAAGAAAAACAGGTAGAGGTAGGTGTAGAGCCTACGCCCCGAAGAACCGCCCTTGCTCGCGACCCAGAAGGCCAGGAAACGAAGGAGCCCGGTCGCGTCTAGAGAGATAGATATATACGCCTAGTAGCACCCACGTTAGCCCCGGAAAGAGAGAACGAGACCGCTGTAGACGAGGAGAAGCCCACGAGAGATATGAACAAAGCCATGATGTTCAGCGGGCTGACACCACCAGTGCCGACGATGCCATCGCGTACGGTCTGTCCGTCAAACACGCCCGCGGCGAGGAGGACGAGCACAGAGACGAGGGGTACGATGATGAAGTTGAGCGGGATGTAGCGAGGTTTCGGTTTCGTGTCGGTAGTGGGTGTAGGAATTAACCGGTGTCTGACGAGCGCGCGGTACACCGTTCGTTCGACGGAGGTCGGGACGGGGAGCTTGAGAGGGAAAATCACCGCGAGATCTAGAGTGTGGCAAATTCAGCGGAGGCTGTGTTACCAAATGCCAGGAACCTCAGTGGTATGTGCTATGTGCAGTCGGACTCACTGGAGAGAAAAAAGAGGACGATGGTGAGGATGGCAGGCCATGTGTTGATACCGTGCATTCTCAAGCCAAGCGATGTGTCGCCAGTGCAAAGTGGACCTATGATTATCGTGGACCAGGAGCCGATATTTTTCAGGATGGTCGCTGAAGGAACGGGGCTCAAGTCTGAGATTTGGGGCCGTACAATTGGGTCATCCTAGTAGGTGTTGTCGCGGCTTTAAGTCAGTTTAGCAACATTTGAGTGTTTTCAGTGTGGCCGGCTGTAGAAGTCGGTCCGTCTCTGGAGATACGGTGGACGGCCATTTGGGCACCTGGCGAGTGCCTGGCAATTAATATTGTTCCTACGGCTCAATATTAATGTGCTCAAAACGCTACCAAGTCATTCCTACACCCCCATCGAGCTCAAGAATGCCTTTTGGTTCCCCCTACGCACCCCCGGCTGTCCCTCATGCTTGTCTGCTGCATTTTCTGCCGGTGCAGGTGGCACTCCGAGTCTGGCATTCGCCCTCTCCAGGAGCCCAATTGCAAATCGATTTGACAGAATTCTGCGCGCATTTGCTTTTTATATTATATTTCTTTGTAATATATACTAGATACCCTGCGTATTCGAGGTCCTTGCCTTGCTCTAGGAGGTGCAGTAGACGCCCATGGTCTCGCCACCATTTGCCACAAAATCCTCGCCGTTTGCCACCCCTTAGCACGTGCCATTTGGCGAACTGTTTGCCAACAACACTACTAGATCTACCCTATACAATTCGTCGCGCGCGCTACAGCCCACTGCACTGCGTCGTCCTGAACTGTAGGACCTTCAGCTACAAAGTTAGGCTTGCGAGCCCGCTCCATCGAAGGTGGCGGGAGACGCCGATGACGTCGGGGCGCATCAAGGCGCCCGAATAACGCGTCAACAGCCGTCAACAACGCGTCCGCGTCCAGCGCGTCTCCGGTGACGAGGTGTCCAGGACTCCTTCTCCTCCTCCATTCCTGCTGTCCCCGCCAATCCTCTTCTTGTGAAACGCGCCGTATCGCTCTACATGGGGGCAGCGATCTTGACATACTGCTGCGGAGTGACTGGGGCGGGCGGCGGAGATCTGAACAGGTCGGCATCTGCGCTGTCAGTGTCGTGTTCCTCCGTAGGCCCATTTTGATTGATTGCCTTACAGCTACATTTCGACATCTACCGTGGAATGTACAAAGTGTTCCGCACCTCCATACATGAATGAGAACCATTCCAAACACTACAACACGCCGCGAATACGTTGAACGCCGAGACTGAGAGCTCTGCGGACGCCCAGCGTTCACCCGAACAATGCGTCTCTTTTCCAAGGACGGTTCTTGGGCTTCCAAAGGTAAACGGCCATTGCAATACCATTCCCCTGAAGCATATCCAGTCCATATTCGACTCCTCGGACTCGAGGGAACATCTATTCGGAACATCAACGGTCGACCCTTCCATCATACGCACGACATAACAAAGCTACGCGCGACCAAAGGAGGGCAAGACTTTGCCTTGGTGCGCGAAACGACACCCGGGTGGCACGCCTGGCGCACCAGAGGACGACAGCGCACGAGGAGCCAATGAGATGCGGAGGCGCCGGACCGGCCATGTGCGGTGGCACGATCGGATGGCGTCGCTGCTTCCCTGCTTTGGCGCGATCGGCTCCCGGGCGACAGACGTGTTCTTCGCTCTCGGGCTCGGTCTGCGTCGAGGGCGGCGGACGTTGTCATGGTGCGGCCCCTTCTGCGTCCTGTCTGTCCCTCTTCAGACTTCTGTGCCCGGGCGAGCTCGGTTCCCGTGCAACAGCAACTGCTCCGGGGACGCGCCCCTCCGAGGACGCATGGACCGGCGGAATGCACGTGTGAGGCACGCGTCGGTGGCGTTGCCTGTTAATTGTCGGGCGCTCGGCTGGGGGCACGTCTTCTCGTCCGGGCGCCTACGCGCACGCCCACTCCGCCCAACAATTAGGCTCATCACAAAAAGCAAAGCATGCCGTCCGCGCTGACAGCCCCGCCCAGCTTCCTGATAAACCCCCTCCGCCCTTCCTCCTCCCTCTTCTCCCCCCGTCGCCACCCACCGCTCCCTGGCCAACTCTGCCCTGCGGTAGCTCCCGCGACTCGTCCTCTCCCGTCGTCCTATCATCCGTCGACCAGGAGATCCGAACCCTCTCGGCTTCGACGCCCATATAACCGCTCACTCGCCGCCCGGCGTGTGCAGCCCAACTCGAACCCACACTTCAACACCCCTCATCCCCGCTCTTTCTCACAGATCCGCCCTCTATCCGCCCTCCATCGCCGCCATGCCGCGTGCTTTTCACCTGCAGCCTCTCGAGGTGAGTCCCTGGCCCAAGGTATATAGAGCGCATAAGTGACATTGCTCGCCCTCAGTCCACCCCGGAGTGGCTCATGGAGAGTCCGATCACGGCGGACGACTTCCGCTGCACGACCCCCGCCTCGACCATCTTCCGCATGTCCTTCGGAGCCCGCAGTCATCTCCACCATCGCGAGAGTGTGGTGATGAGCGAGAGCGAGAGCGAACACGAGGAGGACGAGGACGCGGACAACCAGTCCGACGCGAGCACCTTCTTATGGGACGACGATAGCGACACTGAAGAAGATGCTGAAACGATCGCAGAACCTGAGCCACTCTCAGCACCCAAGCCCAAGCCCGATACCGACGCCGAGCGTACCACACCACCCGTGGTCCCACTCCCTCCCTCCCACACGCGTGCGCCCTCGGCAGAGTCATCGGCACCATCTACAAGCAGCAAGCCGAGACGTAAAGTCAACATGCACCTGCCGTGGTTCATGCAAGTGGATCCTGCGTGCCTGGCCGCACTCGACGACCAGCTCCTACAGTCCCCGCTCGACGCGTTCGCCGACCTGTGCTACGCGCAAGCCGTGTCCGGATCCGCGGGCGCGTCGTCCGGCGCGCACACACAGTCACAGGCGCAAAGGTACGGATATTCGTGGCGGCGCCTCAGCCGCCTGCTCTCCGCGTGCCCGGAGATGTCCCAGGCCGCTGCGGCGCTGGACCTCGCGTCCGTCTCTGCAAAGGCAGAGTGCGAGGGCGCGAGCGAGTCCGGGTCGGGGAGCGACACGGACTCGGAGCAGCTCGCATCCCCCGAGCAGGCCGCAGCGCCCCAG
The DNA here is from genome assembly GCA_022606195.1 of Trametes polyzona. Classification (NCBI taxonomy): domain Eukaryota; kingdom Fungi; phylum Basidiomycota; class Agaricomycetes; order Polyporales; family Polyporaceae; genus Trametes; species Trametes polyzona. The sequence continues at coordinate 851,954 of JABYQF010000015.1, forward strand.
GGCGAGGCAGGGTGGTGCGGTGTGTATCAGCCCCCGGCGGACAGGCAGTACGCGGAGAACCCGCACAGGCCATATGTGAGTCGCATTTTCGCCAGCTAGCTCTCCGGATGCACGCACGCCCTCTCCTCCCCTTTCCCCCTTCGTTGCGTCGCGTTGCCAGTGGCGCGGTCGTCTCGTACTACCGAACCTACCCCATCCCTCACAACTTAACTCTATCACGCCCTGACGCGATGACGATCGCGCGCGCCTTCGGACCCAGACCCAAACCCAAACGACCACACCACGCACAGCCTCCTTCCTTTACGGCTACCCGCGCCCGCCCTAAGTGCGCCCGCCCAATTGCATGCACGCATGCATACATGCATGTCTGGGCGGACGGGCGGGCGGCGTCCTACGCGTTCGATGCCTGTTATGACACGCCGTGCCGGTGCTTCCGCCCGTGATCATCGTGTCCCCATTCATCCCCTTCCCTTTCCGCCCTGCCTCGCATCCACATCCGAGCACAGTCACTGACACACGCTTGTTCGCCATAGGCCTCGCACACGCTCATCTCAAAACCGCTTCCGGCCCTTCCCCCTGCCTCCCCCTTACCCTCATCCGAGTCCGAATCCGGAACCGCGTACTCAAAACGGTACTCGCCCCCGCCATGCTCCCCGCCCCCGCTACACCCGCCCGACGCCGTCGCGCGCGCGCAGCTCGCGCTATTGTTCACGAGTGCCCCGCCGAGACCCGGGGATAGCGTGCATTTCTTCCCCGGGAAGGCCGAGCGCCAACATCAACATCAGAGGGCGCTCAGCACGGGTGCGGGTGCGAGTGCGAGTAAGGGGTATGGGAAGGGCCGACGCGGTACGTTGCGCGTTTCCACCGATAGACATGGAGGAGCGCAGGGAGAGGCGCCGTGGAGCCCGCGCGCGCAGATGGGGATCTTCCAGCGCGGGTTGGCGGGGATCCGGGCGGGGTTGTCGCATTGAGCTCCCCGGCGCGTTCCCTCTCCTTCCCCCCCTCTCCGTCTCGTGGGCGCATCAGCAGCATGCGTGCCTCGGGCTGCGCGCTGTGACGCGTCCGAAGCCCCACCATCCCTTCGTCGGTGCCGCCTCTCCCTGCGCGCCCTAGTGCGTTGGTTGCCTATGCGACGAGACGCTATCAACAATGCACCATCCACCATGCTGCTTCTGGGTGCACCTCCCGCTGTCTCTCGTCATCTATCCTGGATCTGTGCTCGCCTTGCCCTCCCACTACACCCTTCCTCCCTGATCCTGATGAACAGGCTTAATTCCCCCAGCCCCCCGCATCCGTTTCCATCTCCCTTCTTCATCCTCGCCCACCTCCTCCCCATCTCTGTCTGCTCTCTGCTTGTATCCAGATCCTATCATGCATGCACGCGCACACGTGTACGAACATCCATTGCCACATCCATTGCCATATACACACCCACATCCGCACACCCTGTCTCTGCTCCTGTTCCTGTCCTTATTAGCACTATTGCCATGCACACGCACACATTCGTTGCCCCCGGCTCCGGCCCGTTGTCTGTCTGTCTGTACAGTGTCTGTGCTCCTCCCGCCCGCTCTCTGTATCCAGCCCCGATCCACATCTACTCTGGATCCCGGATCGCCCCCTCCCCTTCCCTTGCCTACGCTACGCTACCCCTACGTTATACAGTACGCTTATGAGCGCGTCGGACGCTTCATGTTAATTGATTAATCGCTCGCTCGCGGTCGGATGTCGACGTGCGTTGATATTGGCTGTTGTTGCTCTCCCCGACCGGAGGGCTCTCGGCGTAGCGAGTACGGGGCGGGTTTGTTTGTACATATGTAGGATCGCGATCGGTATACATGTACTGGACCGTATGTTGCGTGTATACGTCGGCGCGAACGGTCCAGAGTGCGCACTTTATGATGTCCCGGGAGTATGCGGGTGATCATCCCCACCGAGAATCGCGTCTTTCCGTACAGATCTGTACATATCCAGAAATATATGGAGATATCCGATGCCGTTTAGGGAGATGGATAGGCCTCTGGTTCGAGTGACTTGCCACAATTTACACAAGGGCGTGGCCAGTTCACGTTAGTAAACCGTGTCACAATCGTAAATTGTGCACCGATCGGCAGCCCGAGTTACTCGCTGCACGTCACTTCATCTGGCCGAGGGTGGGGCACGTCCGACTTCGTCATCGCACTTGTCCTCTTACCACCACCATCCCCTCTCGTGGCAGCATTCACCCAACACCAAAGGAATCGCCCACCACCACACCCGTGCCCCCGGACAAGGCCCCCGCGTCGAACACACCGCCTAAGTGCCGCATATATGCACACCATCCCCGCGCCATAAGCCCCGCTCGCCCAGGAGCCTCCGCTGGCACACAACATCGCGTCCCCATCTACTATATATGCGCTCAACACTGCGGTCTTTAGGTGAACCAACGCCAATCCGGCGAGGCGAGTCACGTCTCCCCGTGCATGTCCTTCGTGAGATTATACACGCTCATATCATATCAGCCTTAGGGGTCCATTGTGCAGGCACAACGCACGTCTGCCTAGGGGAGACTAGCCTCAGGCTACCTTCCGGAGAGTACTGTAGGCTGTCATCGTATCAAGCTGGTTCGCAAAAACAAACACTTAGTACCAGGATACTCACGGCGGTCCCGGACATTCCCTCCGGCAGTGCCGTGTGAACCCCTCGCTTCCGAGCTCTCTATGCTCTGGTAGTCACTGTCTGTCTGGTGACTCGTTCCCCGCCATGAGCCATCGCCTGCATACATCGCTGCCAGGCTTCCGCTGAATATGTCTCGTCTTGCCTCGTTGTATCTCTGCTCCCTGGCTTAACGTCTGTCTTGTCTCGCCTCCTGCTGCTCTAAAGTGTCTCGCTCGTGTAACGTGCTCCTGTCCGAGTCGGCTCTGCTAGCTTCATCGTCATAGGTATCTCCATCCACGCCATACCGCGTCCCTTCGCGCACAACTTGTCGTTCTGGCATGGCGTAGAAAGGCGTCAGCGTAAGTGCTCTCGTGTATGTGCGAAGCTGGTCAGGATCGCGCGCGGGGGACCTCTGGTCTGTCAATGGTAGTTATCATGTTCGAATGTATCCCCGTGTTTCCATATAGATCTATTTGCTGCAGAACATTACAGAACGGTCTGAATCAGTGCAGAACATTAGGGATATATTTCTCGTTGATCTATAGGACATTTGTTGATCCACGCTGATCCACACGTATATATTTTGTGAGGAGCAGTGCAGATACGTACAGATACGTACGGAAAGACGCGATTCTCGCTGGTGATCATCGATCATCGTCGAAGGTGCGCGTGGCTGGGAACACGGCCAGTGGTCGAGGTGTAGTATGCTGCCGTTGGTGAAAGTGCGGAAAGTTGTCGAGTATAAGAACATATCGTACATGTCGAAAACAAACGGGATCGGCCAAGCGTCCGGATCCCTCTACACTCCATCGACTCGGCAGGTGTGGATGAAGGAGCTACGACGTAAGGCGTACGCATAACTATCCCGGCTCCAGCGCGCACACGTAGCTATGTAGCGCACGCATCCCCACCAAAACATCTTCTTCACCGTCGAACATGCGCCCGCTCACTCGCTGTGTATCCTGTCCTCGCTGCTGCCCTGGAGGGTCTCCATCACGCGGCGCACGCGCTCGTAGACGGCGAAGACGATCGCCTGGCCGGGCGCGACGCGGAGCACGCGCGGGGTGATGCCCTTGTAGAACGAGCGGAAGCCCTCCTGGCGCCACATGTCGCCCGCGATCGCCGCGATGCGCTGGAACGCGCTCTGCCCGGGCGTCGCTTCGGCTTTCTGCAGGCCTGTGGTGGTGGTGGTGCGCCGCGGCGCGCGTCAGTAAGGGCGCACTCAGAGGAGAGAGAGAGAGAGAGATGGAGGGGGAAGGGAGGGGAGAGGGGAGAGAGGGAGAGAGGGAGAGGGCACGCACGGGTCTTGATGGTGTCGATGGGCGCGTTGGAGAAGGGGCCCATGGCGCCGGAGACGAGGCCGATGGCCATGTGCTGCCACGAGGGGAGGTCGACGCGGTCGGGCTGCCAGCGGTGCGCGAGCTTCTTGAGCTCCTGGTACGCGGTGAAGTTCGCGCCCTGGTTCGTCGCCTGCCGGAGCGCGGTGAGCGTCACGCCGCGGTAGAGCGCGCCGACGCCCTCCTCGCGCACGATCGCGTACACCGCGTGCCCCGCGTTCCGGTACCGCGGCGCCTCGAGCGGGTCCGCGAGCGAGTGCTGCTGCGCCTGCAGCCGGATCTTGACGACTTCCATGGGCGTGACGACGAGCACGGCTTCGGTTACGCCTGCGCCGAGGCCGGCTGTGGGTAAAGCGTTGGTGAGGCTCGTGCGTATCGGAGGGAGGCGGAAGGATGCGTACCGATGAAGATGTTGCCAACGCTCGTCTGACCGGTTGACTTGTCCGCGAGCCACGCCTTGTACTTCTCGAAACTGGCAAACCGGATCGCCATCTTAGGCACGATGCCCGAGAGTACTGCTCCGAGACCCTTGTAGAGCGCGAGCGGTGTTTCCCGCCGGACGATCATGGCACCTGTCGCGAGGAACCCGCGCGGTTTGGTCTGCGCACACACATGTCAGTACACTTCCCTCGCCATCATTGGTAGCGCGAGACGTGAATCCTATGGCAGAGTACGCATTCACCATAAAAACACAGATGGCAGGAAAAAGACATGGACACTCGTCCATCCACTCGACGCATGACGTCATAGCATAGAACGCGAGTCAAGTCGGGATTTGCGCGCGTTTCCCTGCGCACGCCTGTACCGAGGAAGAAGTTGCACTCACACCTGGTGCGCGTCCAGACTTGGACAGCTGCATCCGGACCTTGATCGTGTCCAGCGGTTGGCAGCAGAGCTGGAATGAGCAATTTCGAGTCAGCACAGGTTGCTGCCGACTGGCATGACCTGGGGTGCGTACCGCTTCCATCGCGCCTGCAATCCCTCCTGCTGTCAGTTGGGTGGCGAAGCCTACTGGCTTCTTGTCTCCAGAGCGTCCAGCCATGTTAGCTAGCTATGGGTGCGTTCGTTGTGGATAGCGATCGTGCGCAGTCTGCGAGTACGGTGCTGCGGGAATATACGGTGCTGCGGAGATACGAGGAGGTAGAGGCGAGGTGCGGGCGAGCGGGGTAGAAAGCTGGCGTGTGACGCTATAAACGACAGGCTGTGTGTTAGACGAGGTCCTGCTGCATTCCGAAAGCCCGCGTGCGCACCTGACTCCTCTGAGGAACGGAGGCTGGTATTCGGCCGCTGAGAGATGGTCGGGTATGGGCGGTCGCGCGCGGCCCTCGAGAGCGGTGGTATAGACAGACGAGCGGGAGGGAGGAAAGCGAGGCGCGGGCTGTCGCGGCGGGCCATGATATATTTCGAGAGGGGCTAGGAGGACGCGGCTGAGGGGTCTCCGTCTCCGGCGGGATCAGGAGGAACGCAGGGGTGGGCGAGCGGCCTGGGCGGGGAGGCATGTGTTTTTGTCCCGCCCGTCGTTTACCCCGCCTTGGCTCGGTCTTTCGGTCTTGGGGCGTGCGGGGGCGAGCGGGGCAGATCAAGAGCTGCCAGCCACCCCCGCACTCGTCTTCGCCCTAACCGAGGCGCTCTCGCCCTTTCCGACTTTCCGTCCCGCGCGCCTCCCCCTCCGCTCTCTTTCCGCCGGCCCACCGGGCCTCCTGTGCGAGTGCGCGTCCCCCGCTCTGTCCCCGATTTGCCCCGCATCGAGGTATACAAGATGCATGGTTGACGAGTCCTTGTCAGAGTGGTCGCGCGCTGTTAGGACATACGGCCGCGGTCAGTCTGGAACATTGGCCTACTCCAGCAGCACGTCTCGATCATTCCCTTCGGACACGATCTTGACGTACAACTCATGGCAAGTCTTTATGTTCATGTACCTTGCGAGTCTAGCCAGCATCAGCCACCCCGCTCTACAGCGCGCTGTATGCACGAGTCATGAAAGGCCATGCAAGAGGTGGACGGACCCAAGGTATGTTGTCATCTCTAGCGCCGTGTGACCTGCTTCGGTTATGAACCGGGTGGCCCTTGTGATTTATCTTGCGACGTCTCGCAGCTCCCCCCACTCCAACCTTTGACCCGGATCATTTCCTCATGCTAGGTGCGCAGCTAGGCGTTATATCTGTGGCCAATGCGGTACTGACTGTGAAGCGCAGTGAGTAGGTAAAGGTAGGTCACTCACTGACTCACTACCAGACACCAGTACTAGTGCGAGAGCAGAGCGACTGAATGCTGTAGTTGATATGATGTGGCATATGTTCACACCGTCAAGCACATACTCCAAGAAAGCGCAACGAATAAGTTGTCAATAGTCAGGCCAGGCCAAGCGTCAGGGATTCAATGTTGTGGACATTGGACAACAACCGTTGGCGGAATCCAATGGCACCCGCTATCCCCAGGTCAGCGTCGACATATACTGTTCCAAGTGGTCCAATGTCGGTCCGATATGGTGTAGTGGCTAACATTATCGCCTCTCACGCGATAGCCCGGGGTTCGATTCCCCGTGTCGGAATGTTTTTGTACTCGACAACTAAACGGTGAGTTGTACGTTAACCTTCGCATGTTCCACCTCGCTCACGCCAAATCGAAAGGTCGTGCGCTACGTGGTGTAAGTAGCATGAACACGATCACATTTTGGTGTCGAGAGGTGTCTTGTCATGCAGGCTACTTCACGTCCGTTGTGACGTTCCGGACGGAGCCCGCGCCGAATGTGTCGGTTGGGAATCGACGGGTGTGCCAGAGTCCTCTTGACCTCAGACTACCACCATCTTTTCCTCATAACTCATTTGGCTTCACCTATACACTCAGACTGTTCCATCTCTATCGCCCTGCCACGGTGGCTGGACTCTGCAACTATCCCATCCAAACTATCCACCACTTCCCGACAAGCCAACTCGTGCGACATGTTCTGGCGCACCATTCTAACGTCTCATCTGGTTCTAGCAACTGTGGTTCTGATACGAGATGACTGTGAGATGTACTCGGCTCTCGCGTGTTCCCTCACTGGCTCGCGGTACCCCTCTGTCCTTCTGGCTCTCGTGAGCTTGTGTCTTGGTCTGGCGCTGGACTTGGTGGTTGTCTATCTGGTTCAAAAAGTACTGGACACGTCAAGGATTGCCATTCAACTCGCCCCTGACGTCTCGGAATCGCCTGCTTTCCGGGACCTGAGCCTCTGGGACGTCCAAGTCGCGGGCTCCCCGATGTTCATGCACCCGGTATGTAACCATATATTTGAGTGGATCGACGCGGTGCTGAACAGACTTTTGCCTTAGTTTACCCTGAAATGGGGCGTGCTTGTTACTGGGATACGGCGACAGGAGGGATCTCTTCGTAACGCCGCCTATCCGAGCCGTGGCCCGATTGCTCAAGAGCAACTTAGCTCTTCTGCTCACCTAGATCCTCTGAACCTGCATCCTTATGACCTCCGACGTTTGGGACTCTATCTGGCTCACAAGTGCGGCATGTTCTCGTGGCGGGTTGGCCCTTTCTGTGACCTTTCCAGCGACTTAAAGCTTAAGGCGAGCAGGAGCGGCGGAAACGCACGTGCCTACCAACGAATCGACGCGTACTGCAAGCCGGCCGGGCGTGCCGTACGCTACGTCGAGCTTGTGCTCGAATGTCACCGTGCCGGAACGCACATCGTTGGGTGTCGCGTGCACGCTTTCCGTGCGCTCATTTGTGACTCCTCTCAGTGCACCGACAAGCAGTTTCCGCCCAGCAAGATTGGCCTTGGCTCGTCCTGGACGTCTACTTGGAACTGGGACGAGTCTACGAGCGAAGCGTTCTGCGATATGAGGCAGTCTCGGGAGGCTGACGTACAGCGCTGGGATGACGAGGCGCGTTTACACTGGGCGCTCTCCGGCTTTGCGCAAGACGAGACGGACGTCTGGGCAAAGGAGATCGAAAACTTCGGCTGGGATACGGATGGCGAAGACTCGCCGCTCCTGGACGACTACCACACCGGAGATGAATTGGAAGAGTCGTGGTCGGACATGGAGGAGAGAGCGGGCTCTCCCTTGACTGCCGACATATGGCCTGCTCCCGCTTCGTCCTCAGACACGCAACTCGACATATCGCCTGAGCAGAAGTCTCCTATTGCACACATGGGCGCACCCTGCGAAGCGCCGCTTTGCGATTCTATCCCACAGGTGCTCGCTGGCGATGCACGACAGACAGACGATGTCCCACCAGTCGCGGAGAAGCAAGAAACTGTGTACATGGACGAAGGCGAGTCGACGCTGCACTATGATGATCCGTGCGCTCTGCTGTCGGCGACGTTTCTCTCCAAACTTGGCTCCCCGAGCTTTTCCAACCTTGTTCAGCCCGGAAGCCCAAGAACTCCACCCCAAACTCCCAGCATTGCACCGGATTTCACGCACGAACAACCGCCACCGTCTCCCATAAGCGCAGGGCCCACATCACCACAACCATCCAAGCCGGCCTTCCACTCGTCGGAGCGGATATCGCCCCTCACAGCCCCAGACGCACGATCGTACGTGCGGAACATCGTCCTAGCGCACCTCCGGGAAGCCATCGACAGCGCCGTGCGCGAGATCCTCGCCACCGCCGCCCCAACCGCCAGCCCGTTGTCCGACTCGGAGTTTTCCACCACATCCCTCTTGGACACGCTCGAGCTCCGCATCCCGAGCAACGTCACGGTGTGTACGGCCGACGGCAGCGCGGAAGAGGTCGTGAGGACGCGGAGGAAGACGCGCCGCGGGGGCAAGAAGATCACCGCGCTGAGGAACCTCCAGAAAGAGGAGGCCCGGAGGATGATGGAGCTTCTCGCGCGCCGGTCGCAGCTTGAGGAGGAGGATGCGACCGGGCGCGAGTCCGCGGTGGTCCTCGCGCACGCCGATCGCCGGTCGATTGAAGCGCGCGACGGGGGACGGGCGTTCGCAAGTGAGGAGGCGGAGGGTGGCGGAGCGAGGCTGAGGGTGGAGTTGATGCATCCTAATGTCTTCACCTGTTCGCTTAACGCAGTCGCTTTGTAGTTCAGTAATATAGGTGTATTTCCCACAGCGCACCTAGCGCTGGTTCCAAAAATACGCGACACACTGTACGCGTGCAAGTCGAGCAAGTGGCCTTTTGCGATAGGGTTCGGCCTCGCTTCCATGGTAGACATCTCTCGCTTCGGGTCGAAACAGTGCAAGAAAGCGGCAGGTTTCGATCAGTACAACATAAATCTCGGCGGGAGGCCTCAAAACCTGTGTAACGGCGCGTGTCGGCGTCCTGGTGAAAAGTGCGTGGTGTTCGCAATCGGTATGAACCATGGAACAATCAAAACAGAGTGACACATGGAGATACGGGTAATCCTATTCGTGGACTGGACTGGGGGCTGACAAAATCCGCAGTTCAGGGAGGACTCGGGCGTGGTTGGAACCAAGGGGTACATGCCGATTTGACGCCCATGTTCTTCGCTAGCACTAGAACAAAGCAAAGCGAGCTCAAGGGGGGTACTACGGTAAATTCCGTACACACTCCCGATGTTACATCTACAGATCACCACATCAGTCGGACACCTCGACCCATGCCGCGCTACTGCCGAAAGACACCGGAAGTCTCCCCTCGAACAATTCGAATGGCGAGCAGGAATTGCTCTACGTCGGACCAGCGCCCGTAGCGCTGCTGGAGGGTCGACTCCGGAATCTCATCGGCAGTGGGATAGTAGACATCAGAGAGGTCGAGGTTAGGGAACACGCGGTCAATGAGCAACGCGAGCTTCCGGTAATGGGGGGTGCCGCGGTCGCTCGAGACGAGGCAAGACCGGAAAAGGCACAGTCCATGGTTCAGAGCGGGGACATCCTCGAGCGCCGGCCACGCGCCGCCCTCCCCATCTTCAGAGTCCGCGCAGACACACGGCCAGATGAGGCGAGTGAGGTGAGGGTGGTGCTCTGCGAAGGCGACGAGCGTTCGCGCAGACGGGCACGGAGCGGAGTCGAGAATGTTCACTTCGCCCTCGATCTCCCCGATGCTGATCTCGAAGTCGACTAGGTCGGGCCATGCGTCAACCAAGTCGCACATCTCGCCGTCAGTGATCGGAAGCCGCCGCTGGTCTTCCAGGAGCTCGATCTTGACCGCGAAGTGGGTGAGGTTGTTCAGCTCGCGCGCAGGCTGCAGAAACACGGGAAGGTTCCGACAGAAATGGTACGACGGAAAGCTGATTTCGAGCCGATGGATGGTATGAGAAAAGCTTTCGCCTGCTTGGCCTTCAAATACGACGTCGGCCCACTCCGAAACGGTGTAGCTTAGTGCGAGCGCTTCGAGTGCGGGCGGGGAGGTCAGTCGAAGGAACGCGTGTACGCAGCCCGGACGGCCGATGACTTTGAGGTCCCGAAGTGCTTCGAAGCCCGGAGGGAGAGGTGGCTCCGTTGTGAGGAAATCCGTGTTGGCACTAAACACGAGCCTGCGCAACGACGGGAATCCTAGGAGCTCTTGCAGCGTCTTCCTGTCAAGGCCACGGTCCGAGAGCAGCTCCAACTCTCGGAAATGTGCAAGCAGTGCGCAAGGGGTGATTTCTGTATTGATGGGTTCAAAGCCGTTGGACGACGTGATACGCAAAGTCTCCAAATGAGGTATGACGATATCTCGCACCGCTTGCGAGATCGTATGGCTGACGACCAAAGCCTCGGCCATTCCGTAAGGGGCAGGCATAATCTTCAAGGTAAGGTTGCGCAAAGTGGGTGTGAGCAGGCAGATTCTTCCAGGCTCGTAGGGGCAGACATCGAAGGCGTCGAGTTTCCGAAGCTGCGGAACGAGGCTCTGTCCCTCTCGACATCGTCTCGCCAGAGCTATCCATGCGGAGGCACAGATGGGCTTTTCGGACCTGCAGTAGAGTTCACGGACGCGACACGCATAGCTCTGAAAGCGCGCCCAATCAGCGTCGGTGATGTCTCGTGTAAAGACCTGGGAGGATTTGGGAGGGTTGTTTAGTCACTTGGCTGAGCTACTCAGTACTATGGTGACGTACGTAGCCTCGTCTTGAGGAATGAAACGACGGTAAGACGGAGAGCAAGTGCGAGAGGTGGTCAACAACGCGCCACAGGACATCCAGTGCTGGCCCGGAGAATGCATGGCAAACACGAGCACAGCTCGCGAGGGATTTCTGGCATCCATGCCTACGCCTGCGCTGGGGTAGCGCAGCGGCATCACGGTTTACAATGGGCGGTCCCGGGGAGAAATACTGGAAGATTTCCGTCATTATGTCCAAACAGAGAAGGGCCTTGGTGGCTGCCGTAGTCCTCATCTGCCAGTATAATGAGATGCTATTTTTTGCAGGGATATAACTAAAAGACACCAACGGTGCATGGACTAGTTGTCGCAAGGTGATTGCCCAATTGTGGCTCAGTGTCTGCCATATTTATGAGCACAGCGTTTCGACGGAACACATGATACCCACTTGTATTTCTTTCTATAGCTCGGGCTGCCATCAACGATCGGGGAAGGTTAGACGACGACCGTATGCGTGTCGGATGGGCACGAGGACTAGGAGGACAAGTTCGAGCCAAGCGCCGTTGGCACCGCCCACTTTGTGACCGGCGCTTGCGACTCGGTGGTCAGAAAGTACTTGCTACACACATAGCGAAATAGAACCGAACGCTCCCTCCATGGTGGCCAAGTATATGATTGGGGCATCGGATGCTAGTAGGCTACAGCAGTCTCCCTCCCAAAACGGATAGCGAGTAGCATCTGTACGACATCGCACCAATGTCCATACTCTCGCTCGCTAGTGTCAGAGCCGTCACTGTCATCCTCTGATGACTTCGCCCCTCTCGGGCAGCAGAAACCTGAAAGGTCGAGGGACGGGAACAGGCGGTCGAGGAACATCGCCAACTGTCGATACCCCTGAGAGCCGAGGTCCGCCACAAGACATAACCGGAACACCTGTAGGCCGTGGTTCAGGGCTGGTACGGTACCTGGCGTACGCCAGTGAGGGTCGTCGTTCCCGTTGCCGTTCGTGCTGAGATACGGCCAAACGAGCCGCACGAGGTGAGGGTGGCGTTCGGCGAAGGCGACTAAGTCCCCGGGGGAAGGGTAGACGGGCGCATCGTCCTGGTCAATCACCTCGTCCTCGTCCTCGATCTCGTCAATGTTGACCTCGAAGTGGACCAAGTGCGGCCATGCGTCTGCCAACGTACGCATATCGCTGTTGGTAACGGGAAGCGAGTCGCCGTCCTCCACACGGATCTTGACTACCACATGGGTAAGTGCCTGCAGTTCAAGCGCGGGACGGAGCGCGTCAAGAAGGCCGTTGGGGAGGCAGTCCGACGTAAAGGCTAGTTCGAGTTGGCGGAGAGACTGAGCGGAGGCTTCGAGAACTCGGCTGTCGATCAGTTGCGCCCTGTTCGAGTACTTCAGAGCAAGCTTTTCCAGGGAGGACGGAGAGGTCCACTGCAGGAACTTCGTCACGGAATCCGTGCGGCCGACGACCGTCAAATCACGCAGAGCCTTGAAACCCTGAGCTGGCAACGGGGCGTCGTCATCGAGGATTTCGGGTGTGATCTTTACGGCGATAGCCAGCTTGCGTAGCACCGGAAAGCCTAGGAGCTCCTCCAGCATCGGTTTGTCGAGGACGCACTGTGAAATCAGTTCCAGCTCCTGCAGGTGGGCGAGCTGCACGTATGGGGTGATCTCCGGATTGAGTCCTTCCGGTCGAAGGTAGTTGTCGACCGGAGACACCCGCAGTGACTCCAGTCGAGGGATGGCGATGTCCTGGATCATCTGCAGAATCGTACGGATCACGACGGGATCTTCGATTTCTCGTCGACACGAGTCCATGACCAGCACGAGACGCCGCAAAGTCGGCGTGAGGAGCAGGATTTTGCCCAGTTCGTTGGGGCGCACGCAGAAACTGTCCAGTGTCTGGAGTTGTGGAAGGAGACCTTGGCCGTTTTGACAATGCTTTGCGAGGAACATATACACCGAAGAAGAGACCGGCTTGCTCGAAGCTGTGTAGAGCTCCCGAACGCAGCGTGCGTAATCCTGGAAGCGGGCCCACTCCTCATCCGAGATATCTCGTGTAAGGACCTGATACGCCGTGAACAATGTGTTTAGCCCGCTGTGACACCGGTACTTCAGATGCGAGTGGAAGTGTCGCTCACATAGGTCTTCTTGTTGTGGAGTGTGAATGACGGTAGAACGCAGAGTAAATCGGGGAGGCAATCCACGACGCGCCATAGGATGTCGAGCGCAGGCTCCGAGAAGGCGCGACAAACGCAGGCTGCGCGAGCAAGCGCTTTCTGGTTTTCGCGTCGCCGCGCCCTCAACCGCGGAAGTGCGTACTTGTTTGGAGACCCCGGGGTGAGATGCTTGAAGATCTCTATCAGGATCTCCGGACAGAGGAGGGCTCTCGTCGCGGCACTTTCTGCAGGTTGCGAGTCCGGAATTTCCGACATCCGATCTGGCCGTGGTCTTCAATACTTGGCGGATATGTCAGGAGAACGGAACCAGTGTTCTTCCACCGTTGCGAGTTTGAGTAGGGAGATGGTGGCAAGAACACTAGGAGGCGGGCGCTTGAATCCGATGCCTGCGGCTGCGAAGCAAGCCTACGTAACGGACGGCGCTCAGGCAAAGCGGTTCCGCACGGGGCAGAATGGGGAACCTGATCCTGGTATCATCCCTCAGGATATACTACTACAGAGGTAAAATACAGAGTCCGACAGCGACGATGACACATACAGGGTACAACAACCAGCCGGTGGTATCCGAGATCCCGCCGTATACACGAAAACATCCAAAATGGGGGTGCGAGGAGGGAACACCTTACGACGCGGTATACTCGAAATCGGGGAATCGGTCGCCGTACGGATCGGCCGTGCTCGCGCCGTACTGCGACGCGGCGTTATCCTCGGGGTATCGTTCGAACCTGAAGAGACACGGCAGTAAGCACGTGCGTGCGCGTCGTAGAGGGTCGATTGAGATGACTTACGCGCTGGCGTCGCCGTCGCTGGCGATGCGCGGAAGGTACGGCGCGGTGATCTCGCGGTTGAGGAGCTTCTTCCAGTCCACCTCGCGGAACCACGGGTGCGCGAAGACATCGCCCGCGCCGTGTTGCAAGTTCCCGAACCGTTTCGATGGGTCACGTTCCATGAACTTCAGGATGAGGTCCGTCGCGTTTGCGTCGAATGCGGGCCACTTGATGCACGAGGGACCTTGCGCGATCTTCTCGTACAGCACAACGGGAGAGATGTCGGGCTCGTGGAACGGCGGCAGGCCGGACAGCATCTCGAAGATGAGCACACCGAGAGCGTACCAGTCCACGCTCTTGTTGTACCGCGCGTTGCCAATGATCTACGTCGCGCATGGTCAGTGAGATCCCACACGGTGTCCGTTGACAGATGTCCCACCTCTGGCGCAAGGTAGTCAGGGGTACCACACAGCGTCCACGCCGTCGTTGTGCAGTACTTGGCGAAGCCGAAGTCCGCGATTTTGATGTGACCGTCAAAGTTGAGCAGGATGTTTTCCGGCTTGAGGTCGCGATAGATGATATCTTTTGAGTGTAGGTAGTTAAGGGCGAGCGCGACCTCAGCCGCGTAGAACTTGGCGACGGGATCGGGGAAACGCTGTGCGGTCGGTGAGCAAGGCGACCCGTGGACGGTAACCTGGACGCACGTTCGATCGTCGCAACAGAGTGAAGAGCTCGCCGCCCGGAACGAAGTCCATGACCATGTATAGATTCGCGGTGTCTTGGAAGGTGCCCCAGAGGTTGATGATAAACGGATGCTGCACCGCCTGCAGCATCATCTGTTCGTTGCGGGTATGGGACTCCTGCTTCATCCGCACGATTTTCTCCTTGTTCAGGACCTTGATCGCGTAGAAACGGAGGTTGTGCTTGCTACGGACTGGGTGGATTGTTCAGTCCTGGGCTTACGTTTACGGTGTAGGCAATCCAACACAAGCCAAACAAGTTCCAAGTTGGACATTGTGAACCGGTACATGGGGCTCGCCTGGCATTCAACAGGTTGAAGCCAAGTACTCGTCCATGTTCTGACAGAATACGACCAGGCAATTGAACGATCTCGCGCTCGCCACATTCCTCCAGGCGTCGCTCAAACGCCGCACTCTCGCCACTCGCGTCGCAGCGGAGGGAAGCAAGTGCGCGCACAGGATACGCATCGAAGGAACAGGCATATATGCTTACCGAGGTGTACGCGACCAAAACTCCCTGTCCCGAGGGTACGCTGAATAATGAAGTCGGACAGGCGGTAGGATCCCCTCGACCGGCGAACCTCGAGTGGCACGGCCTCCGATTGGGAGGTGCGCTCCAGCTGAAGGACCTCCGCTTGGGTCTTGACCCATTCGTGCAGAGAGGTACGTTCTGTGGATATCGACGCGCGATGTTCATGAGAGAGGGTCGATGGCGATTGCGCGGAGGATGTGTAGGAGGCGGCGGAGGACGAGGACGAGGAGTCGGGGTATTTGGAGTGACCCAGGTGGAGTTTCGACGCCATTCTCTTGATCATGGATGCCCACGTCCGTCGCGCACTGCGCGTGAGACGTATGGTGGATGTAGGGGAACGAGCGGGGGACGGGGACGAGGGGGGATGGAGGGAAGAGGGAGGCGGGGTTGGCTATTGTTCTTTAATTGAGCGCTTCGCGGCCGTAGCCGGCGTCGGCGATCCCATCTTTGTTCTCCTCCCACCGACCTTGTTCTGACCTTGTGCCCAACCTGTATCTTCAACGCATCCAGCGCGTTCTGCATTGAAAGTCCCAAGGCCCAGAACGCGACGTTTACCTAGTGCGCACGACCCGCGATGTGTCGGCGCGCGAGTGGAAGCGCTGCCAGTTTCCCGTGGTCTGAGCGAGAGCGCAGAAGAGCCATGCTTCAGAATCTATTTGCTACTTGGAACAGTAGGACAGTATCAGTTTGCAGGGCGCATCGGGGTGGCATACACCTGAAGCTTCCGCAAACGACTCAGCTGGGAGCTGTGGTACCTACATATGCCATAGGCGCATAACGGGTACATGGTCGCGCGCTTCCAGCCAGCCTACGGTGACTTGTCCGGCTACTACCTGTTCGCCGGCAGATTGAACGGGCCGCGGTATGTTGATTGTGTCACTGTGCGGAATTACAAGTAAACTTACTATGGCGCTAGCTAAGGCTATCTGTACATGATGCCCTCCAACCCGAGCGATGACGTTCAATATTCCGGGAGAGCACTGCTGTACAATCGAGAAATCGTGTCGGCAATCCTCGACCTCCTTGTGATGTCTTCCAAGGGGGGTGTCAAGATACCATGCACAAGGTTAATAGTCTGCAACGAGCGGCTCTGGCTCGGCTTCGCCGGACTTGCAAGCTTCTGTCCGAGTCGGCTACCGCCGTGCTCTGGAGACAAATGGAGAGCATGCGCCTCTTCGTGAAACGTTTCGCCCAATGCGAACGATATTCGTGGTACTCTATGGACATATACACAAGTCACGGCTTCGCAAGCTAACTCTGCATTTCTGTAGGAGCTAAACGAGCCTATTTCTGATGAAGAGTGGAACCGTTTCCAACACTACGCGGGTTACGTTCAAGATTTGAACCATCGAGGTTTTGACGCCGTGCACAACTGTCCTCGGCAATTCTAGGAGAAGTTGCAAGCACAAGCCAGCGGCCGTCCACTCTTTCCGCGCTTGAAGCGTTTCTGGACCGTTCTCCTAAATCCAGACGGAATCATTGAACGCCCACTCCTTCACCAGACCCTTCGCGACGTTTGCCTGAGCGTCGCGGTCGAGCTTCCCAGGGAAACGACACAGAACATCTTGCGACAAGCAATAGTGAACTTGCACCACAGCGCGCCATATCTTGAATGTCTTCGGCTGAACTCCGATAAGACTCTTGCAATAGGCTTCCGACAGCGCTATATTAGTTTAGACCCCTCTTCCGCCATTCAGAACTACCAAGTGTGTTGCTTTTGATCCCTTATTCTCTCTCGGCGACGTCACGTTCAGAGTTTTATCCGAGCTTCGGCACCCAGAGTCGCTCTCGGGCACGATATACCTCAGCGAGGACTGTTCTTCCGATCTTGGCGCATTCGCCGCCCTGCGAACTATCGCCTTCCATGGATCCCCAGAGCACCTCGCAAGGCTGTTTTCACTGGCATCTTTCCCTCATCTTCACTCCCTATCCCTCGACATCACCACGGATCCCGAACCGGCAGTCCTGCTCGATTTAATGGCCCGCAATATGTAGCAGTGTCCCGGAGGGTCTCGCATGGCTCACACTGAAGCACTCCTCCAAGCCGCGCACGTCCAATTACCCTCCTCAGCTGGCCAGTATGCCTCTCCCATATCCGCTTCTGACCCTCCTTAAGCCAGCCTTTTGGTTGTATTCCCTGGCGAGGCTCACCGTATCCTCCAAAGACCTGCCTTCTGTCGACAACGACATCGCTCAGATGCTGGATGCCTGGCCGCATCTTACCGCCCTCTCCTTCTCTTCCGGAGTAGGAGGGCCGAGGGCTCACCCGCCTAACGCCCTACGTGGAGGGCGCTCCTCGATATCGCACAACGACGCCCGAAGCTCGAGCACTTGCAACTCCCGGAGACCAACCTCCGCAGCGCTACGCGCTCCTCCAGAGACCACGACGTCCCCTGCGTCGGCCACGGACTGAAGGAGCTGCTCCTCGACGTCGGGTTGACTCCGGATTTCGAAACTGCGGGCCACGACGTGCTACGGAGGCACCAGAAGGAGGAAGAGCCCAAGGCAATGATCTATGGCATGGCGGTGATCGTCGACCGCCTCTTTCCGTATCTCGACCTCCCAGGGGACCTCGATGCGTACCAAATCTCCCTGCAGCTGTGGTGGCACGTCCTGGTCTACCTGGGAACTACGCAAGCGGGGCGCGTTCACCAACGCTTGACGGAGACCCTGACGCCCCGTACGGTGGTGGAGGTGCACAAGGCTGTGAGCGGTTATGGTGTACACGTAAGTACAGCTAGCATTCGTCCCCACGACAGTCCTGATGTCTCCTATAGGTGATACCGACTGACCGTATAGTTCAGCTGTATGGCCGGGGGAGGGTTTGCCACGTGAAGAAGTCGTCGTTCATGAGGCAACAGCCTGTGCATGAAGACCGCCCATGAATGTGTAGTTTTCCTCACGTGTCATGTCTGCCCAAGCTGCCAACAACCGTACTCAACCCGCTGTCATAGACCTAACGCTTCGGCGCGCGGCGTTGGGGTATAAACGTCAGTGTGATCCGCAGGCTTGGACTACCCCTGGACCCGACTCGATATACAACCTGCGGGCTGCAGCAAACTCGGTGTGCCCATAACGCCCCTCATATATGATAACAGGGTCCGCCATACCACCTAGCAGCTCCGCACGCTGTCCCTACGCGCCCAAAGCCTTCTTCTCGCGGAAGAACCGGCCGAGGACGCCCATCGCCTGCCCGAAGCCGTCGGCCACCGTCGTCCCCGACTCGATCCACTTCGGGAGCTTCGCCCGGATTCGTGGGGACGCATACCGACTGTCGATGAGGACGAGCGCGGCCCAATCGCCCCGATGCCGGATCGCTCTCCCTGTACCCACCTCTCACGGTCAGCGTATGTCCGCGTACAATTGGGGAGGGGAGGACACACCGATACTTTGGTTCACGGCGTTCATGCACATGTTCTCGTATAGCTCCGTGCCCGCGTCCCTCGCACCGGGGGTGCGGGTGCCGCGGCGCTGTTCGAGGCGATTGACGTAGTTCATGCGCTCGCGGAGCTCGGGCGAGCCAAGGTTCGCGAACGGCAGCCCGACGATCACGACCGCGCGCGCGAGGTCGTCGGCGAAGTTGAGGCCTTCGGAGAGCTTCGCGCCAACGACAGCGAAGAGGAGCGCGCCACGTCTCTTGGTTGGTGCGTCCTCCTGCGATCGGCGTGTAAGTCGCGTGGTGCGCCGGCAAGGAGAGGACAGAAAAGTACCGCATTCTTGTCGCCCTGGATCTGGGCCGCGTAGTCTCGCAGGACAGCGTCGACTTCGTTGCTCTGTTGCGGCTCGGAGAACACCTACGTGGCTCGTCAGCCCCAACAGCCCTCAGAATCACGCGAGGCGAGGCATGCACCTTCTTCTTGGCGTCGAGCTTCGCCCACAAGCCGCTCGCCTGCCACAGCTTCGTGACCATGCCCAGGAACGCGTACGACGGCACAAAGACGACCATGCCGCCCGGGACGACGTTCGTGAAGTTGAGCAGGATCTGCCCGAGCTCCGCCATCTGCGACGCGTACACCCTACATGTTAGTGCTGTTCCACTTCAACATGTCCGAGACGGACGGAATGCGTACGAGGCTCTCGTCGCTGCGCTGCTGATACTTGAACAGCAGCTCACCGCCCCTCGGTCCTTTCTTGAGCACCAACGTCTGCAAATTCTCCGCCGGTATGATGTGCCCACATGAGAACGTCGAGAGACGCTCGGAAGGGAGCGCGGAGAAGAGTTGGTTCACCACGTCGTCGATCTTCCACGAAGGCGGTCAGCATGCCGGCAAACTTAGGTAAGCAAGATGGAAGGGGGAATACAGGGGACATCGTACCGCCGGCGAGGATGACGGCGCGGGCGGAGTCGACAACTTCCTGGAAGTAGGTCGCGGGGTTGAGGTGTTGGTACTTGATCTCGACTTGGCCGTCGACCATGGATAAAGTGACGCGTCCATCTGGCGTGGAGGGTAAAAATCAGAATCGTGGGGCACTCGTCGGATTGGGGAGCATTACCATCTGACGACGCCGAAAGTGCGCTGATAAAACTCTCCACTGCATGTAAAGGAGGCGTTGTGCTCGCCAACCGGGCGAGTTTTGCCAATTTGACGGTATCTGAGCAAAAACGCGTCTCTCGTTCATCGCGTTCCCAGGTGAAAGAACGGACGACCTCACCTTGGCCAGCCGCCTTCTCCAGAGTCTTGACAGAATACCCCGAGATCTTACGTGCGATCTGTACGCCACTTAACCTCACTCCGACATGCAATCTACCACGGATCTGGGCTGACCTTA
>JABYQF010000016.1:600000-841412 GCA_022606195.1 Trametes polyzona
CAGCGATATGAACCATGCAAACATGTATGCCGTTGGTCTCGCCCTCTGCACCTTCGCGGACATCGCGTCGGAAGAGATGTCACGAGACTTGGCGAACGAGATCGAGAAGTTGTTGGGCTCTAGTAACACCTATATTCGCAAGAAGGTACGACCACCCTGCTCTCTCCTTGAGCCTCCAAATCAACACATCCCAGGCCGCTCTATGCGCCCTTCGTGTTGTTCGCAAAGTCCCAGACCTTGCAGACCACTTTGTCGCGAAGGCGAAGAATCTCCTCGCCGACCGCAACCACGGTGTTCTCTTGACAGCTATTACCCTGGTCACGGAGATATGTCAGATTGATCCAGCAAGCTTAGAAGAATTCCGCAACGTAAGGGTATCCCGTCACGGTTCGCTACGTACCACTCACCCTACTATAATCACTCAGGCCGTGCCGTTGCTTGTTCGGCATCTGAAGTCACTAGTCACCACAGGATACAGCCCCGAGCATGACGTTTCGGGAATCACAGATCCTTTCCTCCAGGTCAAAATTCTCCGTCTCATGCGTCTTCTCGGAAGAGGTGATGCAAGAGCCAGCGAGACCATGAACGACATTCTTGCTCAGGTAAGTGGCCATGTGGCCAGTTCTGCGAACTAGTGGTGTCGAGTGCAATTTTTTTGTCTAGGTTGCCACAAACACGGACTCATCGAAGAACGTCGGGAACTCGATCCTGTACGAAACTGTCATGACCGTCCTCGAAATCGAGGCAGACAGTGGACTTCGTGTCATGGCTATCAACATACTGGGAAAGTTCCTGAGCAACCGGGATAACAACATCCGGTGCGCCTCCTCACCTTGCCCCGGCGCGCATTTGAGACAACTGACATTTACCGACGCGTGGGCGCTAGATACGTCGCGCTCAACACGCTGAACAAGGTCGTCGCGATCGACACGAACGCGGTCCAGCGGCATCGCAACATTATCCTCGACTGTTTGCGCGACGGTGACATCTCCATCCGGCGGCGTGCACTCGAGCTTTCGTACGCGCTTATCAACGAGCAGAACGTGCGGATCCTCATCCGAGAGCTGCTCGCTTTCCTCGAGGTTGCGGACGACGAGTTCAAGCTCGGAATGACAACCCAGATTTGTCTTGCCGCGGAGCGCTTCGCGCCTAACAAGCGCTGGCATATCGACACAGTGTTGCGCGTGCTAAGACTCGTCAGTATCTGGATTTACATTGAGCATTCATGCGGAGAGCTCATCCCTGGACATTCCAGGCTGGTAACTTTGTGCGAGAAGAAATTCTGTCGGCTTTCATCCGCCTCGTCGCGCACACTCCCGAACTTCAGGCATACACTGCCTCGAAGCTCTACACTTCCCTCCGCTCAGACATCTCTCAGGAGTCGCTCACCCTAGCCGCGACATGGGTCATTGGCGAGTACAGTGAGATCCTGCTAGAGGGTGGCCTCGTCGATGAGGAGCAGCCCAAGCCGGTCAGTCCTGGTGTGACGATGTGGAAGACAAACCCTTTCTAACAGCACTTGCATGTCCTGCTAGATCACCGACAAGGAGATCATCGATCTGCTTGTGTCCGTCCTCGACTCACCCTACGCGAACTACCTGACACGCCAGTTCGTGCTCACCGCGATCACGAAGATCTCGGCGCGGCCGACGACCTCTGCCGCACAGCAAGAGCGAATACAGACTCTGCTCATGACGTACACGACGAGCCCCGAGCTTGAACTCCAGCAGCGCGCAGTCGAGTTCGCCAGCCTGTTCAATCTCGGCGAGATCCGCTCCGGCGTGCTGGAGCGCATGCCCGCGCCAGAGTTGAAGGCGACGGTGTTGGGTGTCGGTGCGTCTGCCTTCGTTCCGCCAATGATTTCACTTGCTGAGCACTTCCTCCATGCAGTGAGCGAGAACAAGCCGGTCGGGTCTGTTCAGCCCGGCAAAGACGTACGCATTCTGCCCCCATCTCAGTGTTCCTGTGGAAGATCATGCTGACATTTCCTCACAGGCCGACCTGCTAGGCGACGACATCTCGAGCACGCCCGCGCCGAACGGCCAACCCGCCGTCCCAGCCACGCAAGACTTGCTGGCAGAGATCTTCGGCAGCTCTGCGCCTTCAGCGTCGGCCGGCTCCCCCGCGCCCGCGCCCGCCCAGCGCAATATCGCACAAGACATCCTCGGCCTGTTCGACTCTCCTGCGCCCGCTGCTCCCGCGGCAGCAACAGCAGCGCCAGCCGCCGCCCCTCCGTACGCCGCCCAGCCGTCCCTATTCGGGGCAGCACCCTCAGCGGCAGCAGCAGCCTCGCCTTCTCCACCCGTCCCGCAGGCCGCGTCTCCCCCGCCCGCAGCGGCACCCGCGACCCCGGGGTACACCGCGTACGACAAGAACGAGCTCCGGATCACGCTCACGCCGCAGACGTCCCCGACGCGGCCCGGGCTCGTGCGCATCATCGCGCACTTCGTCGCGACGGGTGCGAACCCGCTCACCGGCCTCAACTTCCAGGCCGCCGTTCCCAAGGTCAGTTGCTCCCCATCCGACTATGGGCGTTGTGAGGCCGTGTGCTGACGACTACGAACGCGTGTGTGTTTGTGCATGTGTGTGTATGTGGGGGACGTGTAGTCGCAGCAGCTGCAGATGGCGCCCATCTCGAGCCCGGACGTCCACCCCGGACGCCCGGAGACGCAGGAGATGCGGGTGCTGGCTCCCGTCGGTGTGAGTGACTCCTCCCCATCGGGCGCGACCCTGTAGGAATATACGTGCTGACGCTGATTCGCGATCGACACAGGCCAATGTCCGTCTACGATTGCGCATCTCGTTTACCGTCGCCGGGCGCGCGGTGCAGGACCAGGTCGACTTTGCCGGCTTCCCGCCCGGGCTCACGGGCGGCGGTTCGTGAGTTGTGATGACGATGTAGATAACTTGTGGATGGTTCAGTATTTTATCGGCTCTGGAATGCATACCTTCTTCATACATAGCCCGGCGCTATTTGTAACGGTACAACACCATAGACGATGCTGATGGCTGCATAAGCGAGGCTCATCGGTGCCCGTGCTCCAGGCCTTGTAATCGCAATTTTCTAGCACGACGACCTCGACGAGCAGAAATCAAGCAAGACAAAACTGCAATAAGTGTTCCTATGGTACGCATACACAGCACAGGAAAAGACTATCGTACAACATAACACCAACATTCGCCGCCCAGGACCTCAGATGAACATCTGCAGCGGGTGCCGGTCGTAGACGTTTTGGCCCTCGCTCAACTCGCCGAGGTCGGGGTAGAACGGGACGAGCGCGTCGGCCGCGCCGAGGTAGAGCGAGTTGTAGATCCGCCAGTACACCTCGCGGACCTTGCGCGCGGGGTGGAAGAGGCCCTGGAGGGTGTAGCTGAGGAGCACGCCGGGCCCGAGCGTGACGCGCATCGCCTCGATCGCCTCCATGACCGCGCCGATGACGTGCGGGGACGTCTCGAAGCAGTTCGGCCAGACGAGGTTCATGAGGTGGAGCATCGAGTCCTCGCAGCCGAGGCCGGCGACGCCGAGTGCGAGATGTTTGACGATGGTGCTCGCCGTCTGTCGGTGGACGAGGTCCCGGTCGGTAAGGGCGTCCTCAAGCATGGTGACGACGGAGTCGGCATAGTACGCGGACTGGGGGCCGACATACTCGAAGACGAAGGACAGCGCCTTCAGACAGCCGGTGCGGACGTTCAGTTCCGCGGTACGGTACTCGTTCAGAATGGCGGGAATACACGTGAACGCTGTAGAAGATGGTCAGTCAACTCACAGTATTGATTTGACTGAAATGGGCCACTCACGTCCGCAAGTCTCCGCCACGATGGCAATGGCGACGGTACTGCAGACACGACTCTGACGCTCTTGGACGCGCAAGTTCGTGAGCAGCACCTGCAGCACGTCCTGGGGACCCAGACTCTTCGCAATGTAACCGAAGGAGTTCACCGCGGCACGGCGGATACCCTTCTTGTGGGCCTTGAGGAGGTCAAGAAGTTCGAAGCAGATACGCATCCACTCGCGCGCGGGCACGAACTCGGCACCACGATCGGCGATGCGACCAATCAGATTGATGGTCGCCTCCTGGACCTTCTCGTGCCGGTTACGCAGAATGGGAGTCATGCGGGGCACTGAATTGGGATTGTCAGCCAAGGAAAGAAGTAATCAAGGTATAGAACTTACGAAGATCCTTCACCGGCGGGTTCATCTGCGTCATACCGACGACGTTGGCGATGGCTCCCTCGGCGGCGATGATACTACCGAGTGTGTCCGGGTACTCCTCACCGAGCTGCTCAAAGAGGACAAGGCCGAGCTTGCTGAGCAGCTGGTCTTCACCACACTGCTTGATCACGACAGCCAAACGCGTCGTAAGATCGGCCGCTTGCTGACGGACCTTTGCGCTCTTGTTGTTCAGGCGCCAGAGGATGGTCGACACGATCTGGGTGAGGTACGGCTTCACGCGAATACCTACACAGCAAGTTAGTATATGCAAACATCTGAGATGTGCGTGATGTGGAAACGTACCAAGTGCATTGACAACAGTACCGAAACCGTCCAGCATGACCTGATCTTCCGTGGTCTGCTCCTGGAAGGCGTAGATGATGCCGTCCACAAGCCGCACTTCAAGACGCTCGTCGATATCGGAGGCACCGAGCGAGGCCACGACCTTGGTGATGGTCTCCATAACCATCTTCCGGTACGGCTCTGCCTCGTCCTTCAGGTCGTTGACGATGCGACCAACGATCTCAGCAACGCCAGCTTTCTGCGCGAGCTCGACGGTGGTCTCGACGACCTGGCGGTAGTTCCGGCGGTCGAGCGCCATGCGACGGACCCAGAACGCCTTGAAGAAGTCGGGGAGGATGTCCTGCTTGATGTATTGTGGGGTGACACCTTCCGTAGCGGCGCACTGCTGGACGACCTTCAAGACGATCTTCTTCATCTCCTCGTCCGATGTTTGGAACTCGCGAATGAGGATGATGGTGACCTCCTTGATGTAGTATTGGACATACTCGGGGTCCATCAAAGGCAGGATGAAGCCGATCGCCTTCAGGAATGCAGCCAAGCTCTTGCCGCGGTGGAGACGGATACCAACCCAGAGGGGCTTCAGAACGTTGTCGAACGACTCGATACCGTAGGGTGCAGCAGCCTCAGCCAGGGCCGCCAACGCGAGCGCGGTCATCGTCCGGACTTTCGTCTGCTCATCCTGAAGACCGTGCGCGATACAGTCGACGAGGTTGCGCAGATGAGGGAGGACAGCGCAGCCCATCATGATCGCGATTTGTTGCACGATACGGATGCCGGTGTGACGAGCCTGCCACGACTTCTTACTCCTACAGACAGCCTTCAGGAAGGGGAGGAGCGAAGGGATACCGAGAGCAGAGGCGACGACAGAGAACGCACGGGCAGTCGTGTTGCGCACGTACTCGTCGGCGTGGTCAATGTCAGGGCGCATGGTGGAGATCATGTGCGCGAGACCAGCAGCTTTGGACAAGTTCGAGATGATCTCACGACCCTCGACACGAGCGTAGTAGTCCTCGTCGATGAGCAATGGTTCGATGACGACGAGAATCTTGTGCACATAGGGCCGAACAAGATCGTCCAGCTTGTACAAGACACGGTCGATGACCTTGACCAGCAAGTGGCGCTCCTGATCCTCCAAGGTCCGCTCCATCAGCAAGGGAAGGATCTTGTCGAAGAGGGGCCCGGCGCCGAACTCGCGGGCCTTGTCAGTGATTTGGCGAAGGGCTGTCTTTCGAACAGGCGGGGTACCGTTCTTGATCTTGAGAAGTAAGCGCATGATTTTCCGCTCCTTCATCTCATCCACAGAGAGCTCCGTCTCGTCCTCCTCCTTCAAGATCTTGGCGAAGTACTGAGCGTCCTCGGCCTTGAAAAACGCCAGGTTGCCAACGCCGGGTATCTCGGTAGGGAGTTCGGGAGCTAAGCCGGCGGCCGCAGCTGCAGCCGCGGCATCTGAGCTCTCTTGGATTTGGAACCCTCCGATGTCGGTGACGGGCGTCGCGCTCAACTTGGGTGGCCGGACGAGAGGAGCATAGCCAGGGGGTGGTGTTACGATTGCATAACCAGAAGAGGGGAGGAGTGCGTCGAGTTCCTCATCGGTGAGGTAGCGATTGTGCTTGTCCTCATGCATGAAACCCGGCGCGTTCATGATGATGGGGGTCATGGGCACATCTGGGGCAGCAGCGGGGGCCTGGTCCCAACGCGACCTCTTCCCGCTGGGTGTTTCGCCCGCGACGTCGGCGGGGGTTGCGTCCCACCTAGAACGCCGCTTCTTCGGCGCAGCGCCCTCGAGAGCCTCTTTTGACCACTCACCCTTGTTCTCCTTGTTCTCCTCCTTCTCCTTCGCAGGCTCCTCGACGTCCCAGCGACGCTTGCGCTTGGTGCCCTGCAAGGCGGCGAGCTCCTTCTGCGCCTCCTCAAGCTCTTCACGGGGAGGGGTCTTGTCAAGGTCCATCTTCGACTGCCCCTCCTCCCGAGCCTGCTTCTCCTTCTCCTCAATCGCCCTCCGTACCCGCTCCTCCTCCTTCTCTAGACGTTGCAGGCGCATCGCCTCCTTGTACCCGCCCTCCACATCCTGCCCTTCGGCAACCGCCTTGAATGCGTCTCCGCTTTCGTGAGCCTGGCGGTTGAACCTTCGGTTGTGGTAGTCGGACTGGCGAGAGGCGATTTGCCGCTTCGAGGCGGTCTCGGCGAAGGGGTCGATGTCTTCCTCCTCCGCCATTTCTGCGAACTCCTGCAGCACCTCCTTCGGCGCAGTAAACGAGTCGACAAGTCGTGGTGATCGTGGAGAAGCCATGGTGTACGGAAAGCAAGGGAGTGGAAGGGAAACAAGGGAGACGGTGAGGAGTTATGAGCGTTTGCGTTCAAGTCGTCCACGACGGCAGCAGCCAGCTGAGTAACAGCGCCACAGCGGAGTCCCATCTTGAATCTCCGATCCAATGACCCAGAGCGCCCATCCTCCTCCTTGTTCGTCCAACGCCAGAAAAGTACTGTACACTGTACAAACCGCTCATTCTCCTCCGCTGGACCCTTGACTATCATTCTCGACCACGGCTGAAGTATGGATCACCGCTTGAAGCGTCGCGCCTCTCGCACATGAGCTCCTCATAGTCCATGTTGCCCCACAAACCCCGCGTGGATCCACAACTTTGGCTATCTACCGTTCGCGTTACGGGTTGGCTTCGTCGCGGTACTCTCGCGTCTCAGTTCTTGAATCACGGCCTAGGAATGGTTGAAGTGGTCCTCAGCCTTCCTTGCCGTGGCTCTCGCGATATTTGCCACGTACCGCCAATGCCTCCGGGTTCACCCCGCTCTCGATCAAACCCACGCATGTCGCCAAAGTCTCGCGGTCGAGTCCCGTGTTGAGCAATTGCGAGATGTCATGGAGAGCTAGGTGCGCATATTCAAACCTCCCATACATTAAAAACCAAAGTGCTTGAAGACATACTATTCAACGTCTCCTCTGCGGCTGAGATGCGTTCCGCCTCTCGCGTCGACATACTGTCCGCTACACGTGCACTACGTGGTGACTGATTTCACGATTGGGTCGGTGAGTGCCGTCGGTCTCGAAGGAGAATGGGTCTGGAGAGGAGCGGAATGGCACTAGACAAGCAGGCGCGTCTGGAGGCCAGGGCGCGTCGCGCTGCGTTAATTCATGCTTAGTCATTCCAGCTGAGTCCTGTTGCCTGAGCTTGACAACAGCCTGACCAAAGCACGCCTCGGAAGCTTGCATTGGCGTATTCATTCGGTGTGAGGCCTCTCGCTGATTGGGCGATGATTATACACCGAAGTTTGAAATGCGCATAAGGGCACCCGTGTAAGCCCTGACTGGATGCTTGCAAGCGTACATAAGACCCCGCCGCTACCTAGCTAGGGACATCATCCTCCTCTCACACCGCCTTCCTCTCAGATACAGCTCATCATACAACATCATCAACATGTCCGACTACGAGTACAAATCACCATTGATAGGGTACGAGAACGCCGAGCCATTGCCAACAACATTGAACGCGGATGGCAAGTCTTTCTACAACCCGCCCGGCCCCCGATCTGCCGCGTACGACGACTTCCCCGCCCCGATTGAGTCTTCGAACAACGGTTTCGACTTTCACAGTGAGTCAAGATACCAGAGCCTGCAAGGTCTACATTCGATACTAAACGAGAGTGCTATAGTTTACTACAAACCGAACTCTCCCGAGGAAGCCAAGTATGCCGCCGAGCTCCACGAGCGCATTCGCCGGGAGTTCCCCGAGGTACGGTCTTTCGCCCTGTGAACGCGCACGAGGGGCCTTGCTAACGCTTGAACGCAATAGTTCCGCATCTACAAACTCTGGGACAAGGCGATCGGCCCCCACCCGGTGCCGATGTTCGAGGTCAATGTGTTTACCCCTCACCAAACCGGTACCTTCTTCTCTTGGCTCGTAGTGAACCGCGGGCCTCTCTCGTGAGTGGCTCGCCAGTTGTTTCCTGTTGCCTCCACTAATCGACACACGCACAGCGTCCTTATCCATCCCAACACGAATGATTCTTTCCGGGACCACACGGAGCTAGCGACATGGATGGGACCGCCTTACCCGCTGAACGTCAGCATGCTCAAGCGCGCTAGTCGCCGGGCATGAACGGCGGAGACAGTCCCTCGATGTATTATGGCCTACGCAGGAAGATGACATTCCCTGTTTGTCAGTCTGAATCTGTCAGGACACACCATGCTCTCAATTGAGCTGAGGATATGGATCACGCCGTTGAAGGAGAGTAAAAGAAATATTATCTAGTGAACAATACAAGTACAACCCAGTACAGAGATACAGACAAGGAAAGATACAGCCCCACAGCCCCCTACGTACGCTCACCCCGCAACCGACGGGCAAGTGCCTGCAACATCATGGTCAGCTACTGAGGGGGTCACGATTGATAGAAGCAGACGTACCAAGTCTTTGGGCTGGATCGTCACACGCTTCGCGTGGATCGCGGCAAGGTTGGTGTCCTCGAAGAGCGAGACGAGGTATGCCTCGGACGCCTCCTGGAGAGCCATGACGGCGGATGATTGGAAGCGCAGGTCAGTCTAGAGAGATGAGCTCCGTTGAGCATGCTTCGAGTGGCGAAGAGAACAACTATGCAAGACAAACCTTGAAGTCCTGCGCGATTTCACGGACGAGCCGCTGGAAGGGCAGCTTGCGGATGAGGAGCTCGGTCGACTTCTGGTACCGACGGATCTCGCGAAGGGCGACGGTACCAGGCCGGAAGCGGTGAGGCTTCTTCACACCGCCGGTCGCCGCCTATGTTGAGGAGTGAATGAGTAAAGGGTATCCGCGGCGAGATGAGTAAAGTGTGGCTTACAGCTGCGGTCTTGCGCGCCTGAGACTTGGCAGCGAGCTGCTTGCGGGGCGCCTTGCCACCGGTGGACTTGCGAGCGGTCTGCTTGGTGCGGGCCATTGCTGATAGTGTATCGAGAAAGTGGTGATGTGCTTGTAAGGTGGTGGCGAAGACGCAAAGGCCGGCGGGTGTAAGAGCGGATGGATGGGAGAGACGACTGCCGCCGCGCCGGGTACTTATACAAGGCGCCGCGACGCGACTCGGTCACGTGCTGGCACGTTGACGCCGATCAACAGAATTAAGGTTTATACACGTGATCTCTGCCACACGCGCGTTTGATATAAGCACCCGGGGTAAGTCGCTGTGGCTGCATTCACCCCTCGCCTTCTACAAGCCCTTCAACCTCCTTCGCTCCGTCGAAGCTACCAACCTCGCTCTCAAGCACCTCCTACAAACAAATACTTCACTTGCAATGTCTGGCCGTGGAAAGGGTGGCAAGGTACTTCGGCTTCTCTATGTGTCGACTCCTAGTTCGATGGCTAACTGCATTTGCTTGCTTAGGGTCTCGGCAAGGGTGGTGCGAAGCGTCACCGCAAGATTCTTCGCGACAACATTCAGGGTACGTTGTGCACTATAAACATACCTTATCCTGTCTTACACGTCTCTTGCAGGTATCACCAAGCCCGCTATCCGTCGTCTTGCCCGTCGTGGGGGTGTCAAGCGTATCTCTGGCCTCATTTACGAGGAGACGCGTGGTGTTCTCAAGATTTTCCTCGAGAACGTGCGTATACCACGTACCCTCAACATGGGCTCCTATCTGACATGCTCTCTTTAGGTTATCCGGGACTCTGTCA
Organism: Trametes polyzona; assembly: GCA_022606195.1. Lineage (NCBI taxonomy): Eukaryota > Fungi > Basidiomycota > Agaricomycetes > Polyporales > Polyporaceae > Trametes > Trametes polyzona. Next base: position 610,177 of record JABYQF010000016.1, read on the forward strand.
CCTACACTGAGCACGCTAAGCGGAAAACTGTCACCGCTCTCGATGTTGTGTACGCGTTGAAGCGGTCGGGCCGTACGCTCTACGGTTTCGGTGCATAGAGGGTCTTTGGGGTTTCGCGACTTGTTTATTCTCGTGTATCATTATGTATTGTACATCAGCTTGTTCTCTGTCCTCTAATCGCCCATGGGCAGTTATCGAACTGGTCCTCAGTTTGATGCAAACTCATAAGGTCTTGTGGAACTGTTACAATGAGTGGGAAGGGTCGTGAGGACATCCATTCGGAGAGGCCCTTCGCGGATCAAGGGCCTCGCAGTCATACATTATCGGAATGATAGACGAAGGAAACTCATCGGCTGCTCAATCTCTGCTATAGAATGACAAGCGCCATGGACGAACTAGGACATGAGCGTAGATGGGGGACGACTTCGTTCCGCTCAGCCCGTAGGTACAACTGCTGGTGTGCACGAATGTGAAAACACGCTGCATACCCCTGACCCGGCTAACGTCCGCAGCTTCTGACTATTGACGAGGATGCACCGGCGATGGTGTTCAGCCGGTGAACGATCTGCTGACCCCCACCTACAGCCACAGGGATGATTATGACTGCCGCCTGCCGGTGCCACCACTAACCGTTCAATTGTGCGGACGAAGGGCCTTGAGGTCCTAGGCAAAATAGAAGTGTAGCTATCAGATTCGTAGAGGTCGAAAGAGAATCGGCCAAGGGAGAGGAAAAACAGACCGACGTCAGAGCTGATGAAGTTAGGACGCTGCAGAAACTTGAAGACGATGATGTGGGCGCCTGGGAAACGCATATCACATGCCGGCTTGAGCGGATGCGAGTTGTCGGCCGGGCACTCGGACACCGACCACAGCTCTCAGCCTCTCCCCATAAAGCTCCCTCAGCCTCCTCCTTGCCGCCCCACCATCCCTATTACCCCACACCCACCCACCCCCGTCTTCAACCATGGCCACGATCACCACCCCCGTCACGAAGCTCTTCAAGATCAAGCACCCCATCCTGCTTGCAGGTGAGATCTAGAGTCTCGCGTGCCCACGGAACGACAGCTTACATGGTTCGCGCGCAAGGTATGAACGTGGCCGCTGGTCCTGAGCTTGCAGCTGCCGTGACCAACGCCGGCGGTCTGGGTGTCATTGGCGGTGTGGGCTACACTCCCAAGATCTTGCGCGCGCAGGTAAGTTCGTCCTGTCCTCCGGGGACTATCTGTGCTCATGCTTGGAAACGCCTCGTAGATCAAGGCGTTGAAGGATGACCTTGTGGACAAGAACGCGCCTTTCGGTGTCGATCTTTTGCTCCCGCAGGTCGGTGGCAACGCCCGCAAGACTAACGTACGTGGTCTCTTTACGCTCGATCGAGCTGCGTGACCGACCATCATCCAGTACGATTACACCAAGGGCCAACTACCCGACCTTCTCGATGTAATCATCGACGAGAAGGCTTCTCTGTTTGTCTGCGCTGTCGGCGTCCCCCCGAAGTGGGCAGTGGAGAAGCTCCATGCTGCGGGCATCCCCGTGATGAACGTGAGTGCCTCGTCTCGTGGTAATTGAACGACACGTCTTAACTCATCTTCGCAGATGGTCGGCCACCCCAAGCACGTCCAGAAAGCGTTGGACGTCGGATGCGACCTCATCTGCGCGCAGGCGGGCGAGGGCGGAGGCCACACCGGCGACATCCCCGCGACCCTCCTCATCCCCGCATGCGTGGACATCTGCAAGGGCCGCAAGTCGCCCCTGACGGGCGAGCCGGTCTATGTCATCGGCGCCGGCGCCGTGTACGATGGCCGCGGCCTCGCCGCGAACCTCGCGTGGGGCGCGCAGGCCGTGTGGGTCGGCACGCGTTTCGTCGCGAGCAAAGAGGCCGGCGCACCCAAGGCGCACAAGGAGGCGGTACTGAGCGCTGGCTACGAGGATGCGGTGACGACCCTCATTTACACCGGTCGTCCCCTCCGTGTCCGGAGGACACCCTACGTTGACGACTGGTGCGCAAAACCCTCATTACCACGTAGCCTCTACTGATCCATCCTGGGATTGAATAGGAACAACAATCGCCAGGCCGAGATCAAGGAGCTGACATCCAAGGGTATCCTCCCCTACGAACACGACATCAAGGAGCACCCCGAGAAGTCGTTGGAGGCGCGCGCGTGGCTCATCGGTCGCGTCGCTGCGCTCATCAACGACGTGCTTCCCGCGAAGGAGATTGTGGAAAACATGGTCAACGACGCGGCGAAGATCATCCAAGAGAACGCGGCGAAGGTGTCTGTGAAGGCTAAGCTATAGTATTTATGTCACGGCCGCGCGTGTAATGTGGTGTTAGTGTTCCTTTAGGATATCCTGGATATTGATCTTCTGTTGTCTCCCTGACCGCGTTCTATTAAAACCGTGCGCACATCGGGGCGACTCCAGGGCAAGAGTCGAAGGGCATCATAGACATAGCTCATGCACGAGGTCACTAAGCCTGACTACGGTGATTAGTTGTGGGACACCTGCACTGTACGGACGCCCTGGATGAGCCATATGCACGCCACCCCTGTCAGGCCATGTGCCACGCACGAAAACCCGCACACCCCTTCCAACGCCGAGTGGGTCAGCTTGTGTTGGCGCATGTACACGAACAGTACCAGAGCGCGCTGGGAAGGTCCTACCTAGGGGAGTTTCTGGTTAGCAACTCCGGGAGGCTCCTCGAACTCAAGATCATGGTGGTCAATGTGATGGTTTAGCGCCGAAGGCGACACGACGATCACGTGGAGTTGAAACCGCGTTACCGGCGCTTATTGAACCTCTCCGACACCCACGACCTGGCACGCCCCAGACTCGAGACACTACGGCTTTCCTGTTTCCTGCCCCCCATCCCGACCTCTTCGCGGCAAACTGGGTTATACTCTAGGCATTTGGCTCTTGGAAACTCTCCGAACAACTCTAGTGTGCAGTCAGCGGTTCGTGTGCACATTGCAGAGGAACTTCTGGACGGCTGTGGCTATCAAGGAGGGTTGAGCACCGAGTACTGAAGGTGAGTCTTGTCTCGCGCGTCATATACTTTGCCACGCCGCGTAAGATGGATGGGATGTACTTCAAGCTTGGGGGACGTCGCTTTCCCGTATCCCGAACGCGCGCACCCACCTTCTGTCGCAGAAGCATGTGCGCGTGAAAGCCTTCGCACGGGCACGTAGAAACCTGGCTATGGGGAGGTTGGAGTCAACCTCAGACGGGTTGTGCGTCTGTCTCTTGTTGATTACCGCCTGTGGTAATGTGCAAGTGGATGAGGACGCATGCATTATATGTTGAGTTGCACGCCTGTCTACGGCGCAGTGGGCTGGTAGCATGCATCGCGATGTCTGTCCATTGTCTAACGTCGTGCACGTCAAAATGTGGACGCTTGAGATATACACATATGACCGTTCTTGAGCAGCTTCTCACATATTGCTCTTGACAGACGCATCTTCACTGAGCCACCAAAGCCAATCCTCGGACGGTAGACCCAATACACTATGGCCAATCTTTTAGAAACCCCTTCAAGGGTGTGGCGACGCATCCAGGCCGACCAGGAGAGGGACATGCCTTCTTTACCCTCCCTACCCGCCTTCGATGACTCCGCGGATCCTCAAACAATCCTCGACCAGAGCAGTGAGACGGAGATGGTGATTGCCTCGCCTATTCACTCTACTCCAGCCGTACTCTCCCGCGCGGGATCTACTATCCGAGCACCCTCCAGCACGTCCAGTACAGCACGTTTCGCTCATTCCCTCGCTTCGCGCTCTACGAAGTCGTCCTTGTCTGTCTCTCGCGGTTCAGGCCATGCCCGACCGCCCGACGACAGCTTCGACATAAGCTCAATTCCCACCCTGCCCAATACCCGTGACCCACACGAGGATATAGACATACGGAGCAGTGACCAGGAGACAGAGGATAGCTCCGTCCCCGAAGCATACTTACCACCCACCCTGGACGACAATGAGGAACCCGATCTGGACCTCTCTGATGCTCTTCAATCCATCAGTCGCTCCAACTCTCCTGGGTTGGGAGACAGAGAGACCCCTCGAAAGAAATCAGAGTACGACTACTCAATGAGCTTGCGCTCAGAACCAAAGGTAGGATCCTCCCTGGATGGTTGCAGACATACGACTGATAGGCCGATAGCCCTCCCCATATGATAAACTGAGGAATATCTCGTTTCGCCGACCCCTCTCCCGCACCAGGACACCTTCACTCACGAGGACAACATCTTCCCCTTCCTCCTCTACTTCTAACTCCACTCCGCACAGTACGCGGTCCAGCGGATGGCAGCGCGCGGACGATGAACCTCCTTTGGCTGCTCTGACGGTACCCCTTCCACGATCAGCTACAGCTTCACCTGCGGTCCCCCCTCATGTCGAAGAGCGCGACCTCACTCAGATGAGTCTGGGTTCCGAATTCCCGAGCGAATCCAATGGTTCTCCACATTCTCTTCACGATACCGAGACACTTCCTGACGTGACCCAGAGCCGGCAGCATGGTGATCTCTCTGGCGAACGGCAAGATCTCAGCGAGGCTAGCGATCATCATTCTCAGCGTTCTAGAGAGCCGACCTTCTCGTCAGAAGAGGCTGCTTCCACTGAACTGAACGGCAGCGCAGGCAACGGAATTAGGAGCATGCGCTCACCGACGCCTCTCTCTGCTGCTTTCTCGTCCCCCGGATCGGCATTATTCACTCCCACCCCCGCCTTCCAACCGCGTCCAAGAGCACGTTTCGGTGGGCCGTTGGCTACTACCACACCTCAGCTCCCATCCACGACACCACAGCAGCATCAGGTCCGGTTTGACTCCGATGAAACACCGAAACAGTACACCTACGAGGCTGGCGAACATGAAGAGGAGGAACAGGATCAGTATCCCGCCTCTGAAGACCCCACAACACCTCATGCTCACAAACGCTCCTTCCTTCTCTCCGTCATCAATTCCACTGCTCGCCCCAGGCTCCATTTTCCGACCCCTCATCATGGCAACCCTAGAGATGAATCACCGTCTCCAGAAGCACAGTCCGAAGTTCAAGCCACTCCTGGAGTGAACCTACGTAAAGCTTTCGCCGGGGTCACACCTCGCCCCGCAGCGGTGAGACGCCCTCGCCTCTCGCATCCGCTCACTCAAGCTTGGAACGCGGCGTCCGAGTCTGGCTCTGGCTCGGAGTCTCCCTACGATCATGCAATGGACCGCGCGTCCTTCGTATCGACGGCGTCGTCCCACGATCTGACAACCCATGCGCGCGCGAACGCCTCCTTCGACCCTGTCATGGGCCTCGGAGAGCGTGGACACGGCGTGGGGCGGTTCAACGCCGGCAAGCTGAACTCGTACCTCCATGGTCTTAACCGCCGGCTCCAAGAGGAGAACGAGATGCTCGTCGCACGCCTGCGCGCCTTCGAGGAGAAGTACGGACGAGACATCGAAGGCTCCCCCGCACCGACTTCCACAGCGCCTTCCTCCGCCACGCCTGCTTGGGACCCTCCGCACAGTCGGCGGTCCAGCGGCGGACGACGGGTCAGCGCCGGCCCCGCGCTGGGTTTGGGCGACGTCACCGAAGATGTCGCCGAGGCCTGGCTCGAAGAGAAGGCTGCCCTGGAGGAGATGATCGACGAGATCAAGGAGGACCTCGAGACATGTACTGCCGACAAAGCGAAGGCCGAGGAAGCGCTCCAGGCGGAGAAGGCCGAACGGGCGCGGGACAAGGAGCGCTGGCGCGAGCGCATGGCGGAGGTCGAGAAGGGCGTTGAGGGCATCGTCGCCGACCTCGAGAAGCGCTTGAGCGAGGCGGAGGAGGCGGCCAAGCTGGCGGAGGCCGACAAGGTGGAGGGTATCAAGGACGCGGAGCGCCGGCTCGCCGTCGTGCAGGTGGAGAAGGACGTCCTTGCTGAGCGGCTGAAGAAGGCGGAGAGCGCGCTCGAGAGCGGCCGCGAGCTCGGAGCGGAGGTCAACGCCGCAAATGAGCGGCTTGCCCAGGCGCAGGGCGAGCTTCAGAACGCGCAGAGGCAGATCAAGGAGCTCGAGGACGAGGTGATGCGGGCGGACGAGCGACTGGACGAGTCCGAGGCGGCGCTGCACGCCGAGCGAAAGCGCACGGCAGCCTTGGAGGAGGAGCTCCGAGACAAAATGGACGAGCTGTCGAATGTCGTACATCAGACGGAGCGTCTCGAGGAGGAGGTCCGCAAGGTCCGCGCTCAGCTTCACGATGCGGAGAATGCGGCCGCACAGTACGAGGCGGACGCGGCGGCGGACAACGCACGCATCCGAGACCTCGAGCGCCAGCTTGCCGCCGCACAGGAGAATGCCCACCAGTTGACCGCCGAGCTCGAGCTGGAGCAGCAGGACAACGACCGGCTGACGGAAGAGGCTGAGAAGGCATCCGAGCTGGCTCGCCAGATGGAGACAGCACTCGAGGCCGCGGAGAAGAAGATGCTTGCCGACGAACAGGAGGTCGCGACCCTGAAGGCTACTATCACCTCTCTTGAACGAGCGGCCGAGAAACAACAGGAGCGTTCGCAGCTGGGACCGTCACAGAGTACGATTGCCCGCGACCTGCAGGCGGAAGTCGACGCGCTGGAAGCGGAGCTAGACGATGCCCACAAGGAGATCGCGCGACTCAACACGGTGCTCGCACAGTCTCCAGCACGCAAAGCTATCGAGAAGGCCAAGGATGCTCGTATCGAACTCCTGGAGAAGGAGAAGGAGGATCTACTCGAGAGGCTGAAGTCCATGAAGAACCACAGCGGTATCTTCGGCACTCCTGGCAAGCTCATTAACGCCAGCAACATGTCGCCGATGCACAGGCAGCTTCTCAACATGTCTTTCAAGAGCCCCAAAACACCTGGCGGGCCTCTACGAGACGTAAGAGCTATTCTCACGCATTGAACTTATGTGTTGACATGCGCTTGTAGTTGTCGTGGCTGCAGAGCACCATGCAAGACCCTTCGATGTCTCCCCTGGTGGTCGAACTGGCGCGTTTACAGCAGGAACTCGACTGCGCAAACGCGAGCATCGACGACAAGCTCGATCGTTTGGAAGACGCCGGCTTCGGTGTGGTCGATCTCACCAAGCAGCTGGAGGACGCGCGAGACCACATTGTCGCCCTCGAAGAAGAGAACGCACGCATGACTCGCCGAGAGGACCGACGGATCCGCCGGCTGCAGCGCCTCAGGTGCACCAAGTGTAGGACTAAGATCGACACACGCGGGCTGACTACCACTGGCGATGCCGATGAGAGGTAAGTAAGCGCAGACACAACGTAAGACAAGTTACCTGACCGGTCAACAGCTCTATACTCGAAGCGTCGACGATGAGCCTGCCCTCGGAACCGCCTACACCCCCGACAAGGACGACGGAGGCTCTCCGATCAGAGCTGAGGGAAGTCAATGCGCAGCTGGAGTCTATGAAGAAAGCTTGGGAAGACGAGCGCCGGAAGATCTTGGGAGAGAACGCCGTCCTGCAGGACGCTGCCACGCGGCTGAACGCCGAGGTGCGCAACGCCCAGGACGAGATCCGCAAGTACGCCGATGCGGAGCGTCGCGGGGAGAAGGCTCGCGCTGGTATCGAAGGCGTACGCGACTGCCCCCTCTGTTGCGCGATCGACGATGGCTCACGGTGCATGGTGTCCAGGAACTGGAGAAGGCCAAACTCACGATGGCAGAACTTGAAGCAGAGTTGAAAGCCGAACGTAGTCGCCTTCGTGCGCTCACCGCGGAACAGGCGAAAGCTCAGAGGGAGAAAGAAGCCGTGCTGCTCGACCTGCGTCGTACGGAATCGGTACGTGTGGTCAGGGTTTTAGCGGAACTGTTCGCTGACTGTGGCCGTAGGATATGGTCGAAGTGCGGGACCAGCTGCAGCAAATAAAGCAGGAGAACCATGAGCTTGAGAAAGAGCTGCGGAGTGGGTCCTGGTCATCACAGTCGTGTCTATGGCATCTCACCGGGCTTCACAGGTAACGCCACTGCCGACCAGAAGGCCCGTCTCCTAGAGGCCAAGGTTTCTGAGAACTTGGAGAACATTGAGCACTTGCGCCAAGAGCGTTCGATGCTCGCTGCGGACCACAAGGACCTCCAGCGCCGCTATGCGAAGGCCTCCGAGGTTTGCGGGATCCTTCCAGTCTCACTCGATCGCCACTAACCACGCACCCGCAGGAGGTAAACCGGCTGAAGAGCGAATACGCCGCTTCCCAGACATCGCACGACAACCGGCGGCACGAGCTCGACCTGCGCGTGCTCGAGATCGAGGATCTCCGGCGTGCGCTCTCCGACCAGGCATCCGAGCTGGAGCGCGTGGAGGCGGAGAAGGCGCGCATGGCCGCCGAGAAGGGCGACGTCGCGCGGACTGTCGCCGCGCTCGAAGCAGACCTACGCCGTGTGCGCCGGGACGCCGAGGCGTTCGGACGCGACCTGAAGGCGCTTCGTGCCCAGAAAGACAAGTTCGAGGCCGAGCGGAAGGAGGAGCGTGCAAAGGCGGAGCGCGCGCAGAAGCAGGCGCAGGCGCAGATCCGGGTCCTCAAAGAGGAGTTGGACGGCCAGAAGGAGAAGGCGCGGGAAGCGAAGGAGCAGTGGAAGGGCCACGTCTGCGCTGCGTGAGTGCTCGCAACGATCTGATCGCGCGTGAGTTCGGCGACTGACCAAGGAGCAGAGACGACCGCCAGCTTGTGGAGCTCAAGCAGCAGCACAACAAAGAGTGCAAGGGTCTGATGGTGCAGATCCGCTACCTGAAGGCGAAGTACACCCGCGAGTGTGTCTTCCGCTGTGACCTCGGCTACCAGAAGCAATACCTGCTTGTGCTCATGGCACGGCTCGAGCGGAAGTGAGCGGCAATCTTTGGCGTATCGGGTGTTATTTTCTAACAAACCGGTGCCTGCTTGCAGCGAAGAGAGGATTCTTGCGGCCATAGCGCGCATAGGATACCCTGCGCTTCCCTCCAGCCCCCCTGCAACGAGGGCCAAGCACAAGACGCTGAGGAGCGTCGTGCAGTCTATCCTGTTTATTCAGCGGTCCAGGTATGTCAGGATTGGGCGGCGGCACGAGGTTGCAGATCGCTGAACAATCTTCACAGGCGTGCAGGAGAGCACTGGAGGCAACAACGAGCGGCCAAGCCTGCCATTGAAGCCGCGCTTCAGGAGGTGCGGAAGCGCAGGGCTGCCAACGGCGTCGTCTCCTCTTCCGCCAAGTCAAGTTCTTGAACGCTGTTCTCGCGGATTGGCTCGAGCTCGCGACGTTTTGGACGCTGTATTGTTATCGGCATCCGTCCCCATTCTCTCCTACCTTGCGAATAGTGTTAATCTCCTGTAGCTATACCCGTGCGCGCAACTTGTATGTAACTATATGATACTCCACAGGCAGAGGTGCCTCGTATATGCGACCCTATGATATGATATGGCAAACGATCGGGTGAAGCAGAGCTCGCGCCGTCAACTGCTACTAGGAGGCGGCCCGGAACGCCCCTTCGTTGCTGCTGAAGAGATGACGCGGAATCCGTCCTTCGCGAATACGTAGGACGCGCCACTCCAGATGGTGGTCCCCGCGACGATCCACCTGTACGAGAGGTAAGCAGACATCCGCCCGTACGGTATGGCTGTTAACAACGTACTGTAATGCCTGGAGCGGGAGACTGATGTCGAGGGGGAGAATGGGACTGATCGTCGCAGTGCCCATCAATAAGAGTTGTAGCGCGGTGTTTACCTAGCACGCCAAAAGAGTCAAGCTCAGCAGTTTCCGTCCGGAGTACGGATGCAAACACACCTTGCTGATGCCCGTCGGATGTACCTCAGCGGAAGGGATGGAGAAGTCCCAATATCGCGTGAACGTTTTCTGGAGGATGGTCACGTGACGAGATGTGCAGCAAGAGGGAGAGCACTTACCGGAGGGGGAAGAGACGTGTAGCGGATATAGAACGCGGCGAGGCTCAGGAGGACGTCGCGCCCCAGTATGATGGCAGCGAGCGGAACTGAGAGTCACGGTCGGCACATGGGGTCATGATGGTGTACGAAGGGGGACGTACCGGGGATGAGGTCTTTCATGGCCAGCGTGATCGTGAGCGTAGTCATGAGCGTCTTGTCCGCGGCGGGGTCGAGAATTGTTCCGAGGACGGAGTGCATGTTGAACCGTCGGGCGAGGTACCCGTCGACCTTGAGTAAGAAGAACACACCAGTTCCAACGACGCGCTCAGCGAACGAGTGAGGAAAGGGAGGCGAACCAAGTCTGTCAGACCAGCGTATACCAAGAGCCCAGTGGCGAAGTAGAAGTTGTCGTGGACGATGGACCAGCCGAGGACGGGGCAAGCGACTATGCGGGACAGCGTGAGGAGGTTAGGCAAGGTGTAGATGTTCTCCCTGACTGTCGGTGCGGCTTTCGCCTGAGTGTCATCCTTCTGCGGGTCCTTCTGGGGCGCCGTCGGCGTTGGAGAAGAGTAGCGAAGGACCGCGTTCACGGAGAAGAAGCGAGAGTGAGCTAGCCTTGGACGAATATAAACGTGCGGGGTGCTTAGCCTTCCTCGCCATCCTGACCGACATGCGCCAAGAGGTTGGAGAATAAGTCTACGTAGAGGGTTCGTATACACGCGATTCATCGCGCCTGTATCAAAGGCGCAATGCACTTGGGCCGTGCTGGTGGGGAAGGAGGTTGGGGAACTCGGATGCTGGAGTTGACCAGGTTGTACAGAGAGTGCGTCATTAGCATCCATTACACAAACCTCCATCACACCATTCTCTAGGGATAATATCGGCCGCCTGGCGAAATGGCATCGCGTCTGACTACGAATCAGGAGATTGCAGGTTCGACCCCTGCGGTGGTCATTTGTTTTTGCTTTCTTTTTGGTTTGTTCCGTCAGTGACATCCACAACTATCGTCAGCAAGGATTAGTAGGCTTCCCACCGGGTGGGAGCCATAATTGTGTGAAAGGGAAGGCGCGCTCAGGCCAAGGCCGCCAACCTCACGGAGCTCCGGTGGCTCTCGTCTATGTAGTAGACTAGGCGTGAATGGATTAAGCGATGTGATTGCAAAGCAGGAGCGACCAATATGCACGGGCGATGTATGGTACATGTAGGAAATAGACAAAATCATAATGTAGACTGAACAGACCAAGACTGTTAAATACTCTCCGATGAAGGTAGAGGTATACTGAGCGGAGCCATCCACGAACAAGCACAGGGATTAGGTGACCATGTGCTTCAAGAAGCCAAGGTAGACCGGAAGGTGCGGTTACGGTCGCCGCCGTTTTACATCGGTGCCGGCCCCGAGGTAAGTAGCGACAAGCACGAGTGGGTCGAGCAACAACTTTTTTGAAGACCAGTGTGAGCTTTACGGATACAACTGTGGGGACCGGCGTGAGGGAGACAAAAATCGGACGCTCGTACCATCAACCACCCGAGGTATCGGCCGAAAGGGTCCTCCAGCGGTCCCTGCTCCAGGTCCTCGACGTTCTCGCTACTCCCGTAAGCCGCGATAGTCCCCAGGGTATGGGAGCCAGCAAGCTGCGTTGATCAGATGTGTGCCAACCGCACAATAGCCATGCCAAACACGTACCTCGACCAAGTCCGGTGGGTAGTTAGACCATCTCTCTACCCCCGAACTCGAAGTAGGACCGCTGCTGGTCGTACGACGGTCAACGGCGTTTCCCGGAGGGCTCTGCGGGAATATAGCGTATTCCTGCGACTACGAGGGGGGGGGGGGGCGTGTCAACATCTTGCAGGCGGAGTGGGGAGGGGACGCTCTGAGTTACCCGATAAGTTGCCTCGACAGGACGAACGCGACGGCGGAAGGAGGGGTACGGATGGTAGCGAACGGCATAACCTCCACGGTAGTTAGGTAGGCGCGAGTTGTCCATGAATTGGGCAATAGCGGGCGACGTGGTGCCAGGCAGGAGCAGAGAGGGGGTGGGGACGAACACTGTGGTCGGGTCTGACCCTTACGTAGAGAAATTAGGTTGGGCACTAGAGGACAAGTGTCCGCGGGCCGCCCTGGCCAGAGAAACCCTGCTCCTGTAGAGCAGGAGCATTCCCATACGAGCGCCGGTATAATGGGGTCCAGGGGCCGGCTACGAGCGCGGCACTGGCTAGCGGACAGGTGGGCCGGCTGATAGAGGAATTGCGACTGGAGTTTGGCGCGGAGGGCATAGGCCTGTATACGCTGATCATACGGCCACACGTCCATCCCTTCTGTCCCGGAGCCAACAACTGCACGGGTACTCGTATTTCTGTGATTTTCGTGGATAGATGTCCGCTAATACAACAGCAAAGGGAACATGCCACTTACTCACGAAGTCACCGTTCGGATTAAATCAAGACATACCATCTTCCAGGTTCTCAAATTCTTCCGGCCCGCCGTCAGATCGCGTCAAAGGACGCTTTGCTCGACGTCGGGCCTTGCTCGGAAGTCTTCAGGCCGTCCCGAAGAATGGGTTATTGGCTACCCTTGTGCCAAAATCGTCGCCGTCTGAGGAGCGCGTATACAAGAGAACGTTCCGATGCTGCTAGGAGCTGCTAGAATCTTCGGCACAGTGGGTCCCTGCGACGGCTAGTATGCTGTAAGTGCGGAGGCTGGCCTGGTAAGCGTTGAGATGACCTGCAAAAGGACCGGGCAGCGCACTTCCGTCGAAGGGCTGTCCGGGTCCGATGAGGAAGGTGGCGAGAATCGTTATTTGTGAGGGAATGTGGTCGGCACGATTGCAGGCCGACGTTGCTAGACATCAGAACGTACTGCGCCATAGGTGTTGGACGATTCCTACCCGGGCCCTGATTTAATTTGTCCCATATACTGCAAGTCCCGCTTATGAAGGTCCTCGGTTGCGCTTCGCGGAGAGAATCTATGCTAATGGATTGATTTACGAGCGGCGAGCACGGATGACCATGCCGGTAGGCGCTTGCATTGGCAGACAGGCATCTGGCAGTGTCGTGGTGGCAGCGCGCCGCAGCCAAGCACATTCGACTATGCGATACGTACATGGGACCGAATCGTCCGGGTTACGAGATAACCCGTGCGCCGCGGGCGGGTGGTGCCATGCAGCTGCCCGACGCGGTCGCCTGTAAGGAACGCGAAGCTTCTTTCCTGTTTATAGTACGACCGTTTTCAACACTTGCTCTTGTAAGCGCAATCATTGCCTTGCTGATAAGTGTATCAGAACGTACCGAGGTATGGAAAGCGAGAAGGACAGGGGCCGGCGATGCCGCACTCGAACAATATGCGAATACTTGGTAGTAGCTGATGGTGACGCGCGCAGGCCCGGGCCCGGCACGTCACTACTCTAGTCGAGTCGGGACCGCTGGTCCTCACTATAATGCGGAGACCACACGAAGGTCTGAGATCTTGCGCCTGTAACGTTGCCGCCTTCAAGGTGTTTTGAGTCAGTATCAGACATCCGCGAGGCCAGGTCCAGAAACAGCCGGCGTAACCATTTTTTGTATCCGTCGTTCTACTCACGACTCCGAGACGCTAGTGGGCGATCACCAATTTCGAGAGTCACATTGAGGCTCCCAGCCGCAGGTGCGAGCGAGTGGTGTATACGATTCCTGTAGCGTATGATGATGGCAGGGTTTGCGGTTATTCTAACATGGCGTGAAACGGCCGTACGACAATCCGCGTCACAAAAAAAAGAAGTCAAAAATGACCACCGCAGGGGTCGAACCTGCAATCTCCTGATTCGTAGTCAGACGCGATGCCATTTCGCCAGGCGGCCGACATGTCCGATTGTGGGTTTAAACATATGTTCGCTGTGCTCCCCATTCATGAGCCCCTCCGACAATCTCTGCACAGCACCCGCTCGAGCTCTCCTCCCATGATCATACGGGCATCATCTGCGAGCATGAAGGAACGAAGTGCGTGCAAGGAAGGCTTCACCAAGGCGACGATGATAATGCGCCAGGACGTCCATAATGTGAGGCATGTAGTATCAATACTCTGAATTCATCCCAGATGCGCAGGTACCGTTTAAGGCCCGGTTCAAGCATGGCCATTCGTCGATTCAAACCTGGTGATATGCATACTCCAGCGGTCGCCAGGTGGCGCTGGTAACCGTCAAAAGGCCCTGTGCATGGCCAGCAGACCGCGACATATATAGCCTCTCGAGCGGGATGTACAGGAGCGAGCGACGAGCCGGGTCGTACCGTCTACAGGCGTCGAGCCTCGCTCTCGATCTTGCCCACGGCGCATGGCTCTTGGGCATGGGTGGCTATTCGAACATGCTTCACGATGATACCCGCCATGAGACATCTCAGGTATGTGCATATCTGCTGCGGGTCGGGTACGGAACGCAACGCCTGAGGGCTAAGCCTGTGTTTCTAGGAATGTATCGTCGTCAGTGTCAGCCGTTCCGAAGGCTGCCGTTACGTCGAGGGTCCCCGACGGCCGGCCAATGTCCAAATATGCTCTTATCCGACCTGCGTGCTCCATGCTCGGCGAGGTCAGCACGGCCGTCGTTGAACGTGTGCGCGCAGGCCAACGTTCACATTCGCCTCGAGTTCACTGTATGCCCGGTTCAAGCTCACCTACATTGGCTAAATGCTACGGCCGCTGGAGTGTTCGAAGACGATTGACTGACCCGAACGGGAGGCACCGATCCTGCAAGTCTGCGACGCTCGGTGTACATGCAACTTCCCGCTCCGCAGGGAATGGAGACAGTCTTTCTCGGCGCCCTGTATGCAGCGGAACCGTTGATGTCGCCGGCGTTGCGTCATTTGTTTCGCCCGAGCTCGCATATAAGCTTTCCAACCGCTCGCCCGCACTCGCAGCGCAACCTTCCCGACCTCTTCTTGCCAGTACGTTCCCGCATCCGTTCGTTTGGTACCTCGTATACTGACCCTGCCGCTCGTTTTGTAGGGTCCTCTCGGTGAGCGTGTCCATAGACCGACCACCATGCAGCTCTTCGCTTTGGTCGCACTCGCTGTTGCCATCTCGGGTTCGGCCGCCGTGCCTCTCGGGACCCCCTACAACAACAGCCAGGTCCTCCCGTTCCCGCCCTACCCCGTCCCCGTCCCCTCGGGCACGCGCGGCAGCGGCCTCTTCCCCCTTGGCTCGCACATCTTCCGTCGCCAGGACTTCCAGTCCGACTTCCCGTTCAACGGCGACCTCAAGAGCAGCCCCTTCCCTCCTTTGCCCTCCACCTTCCTTCGTCCCGTGTCGCCTGATGGATACACGTCGACTCTCGACGTGAGCTTCCCGTGCGGCACGGAACCCACTACCACGCAACCCACCTCCACCTCCGCGTCCTCGTCCACGGCTGTCCCCACCACCTCTGAAGTTCCCACCACGTCCGAGGCCCCGACCACTACTTCTGAGGTCCCGACCACCACGTCCGAGCCCCCGACCACCACGTCCGAGGTTCCTACCACTACGTCTGAGGCTCCCACCACTACGTCCGAGGCTCCCACCACTACCGACGAGCCTACGACGACCTCCGAAGCCCCAACGACCACGGAGGAGCCTACGACGACCTCCGAAGCGCCTACGACCACGGAGGAGCCCACGACAACGTCTGAGGTACCTACCACCACGGAGGAGCCCACCACCACAGAGGAACCTACGACGACCACCGAGGTGCCTACTACCACGGAGGAGCCTACAACTACGTCCGAGGTACCGACGACTACGGAGGAGCCTACGACTACGTCTGAGGTACCGACCACCACGGAGGAGCCCACGACGACGTCTGAGGCTCCCACCACCACCGACGAGCCTACGACGACCTCTGAGGTACCAACGACCACGGAAGAGCCTACGACGACTTCCGAGGTCCCGACGACTACGGAGGAGCCCACGACGACCTCCGAGGCGCCCACGACCACGGAGGAGCCCACGACAACGTCTGAGGTACCTACCACCACGGAGGAGCCCACCACCACAGAGGAACCTACGACGACCACCGAGGTGCCTACTACCACAGAGGAACCTACGACAACCACCGAGGTGCCTACTACCACGGAGGAGCCCACGACAACGTCCGAGGCTCCCACTACCACCGACGAGCCTACGACGACGTCTGAGGTACCTACAACCACGGAGGAGCCCACGACAACGTCCGAGGCGCCCACGACCACGGAGGAGCCCACCACGACTTCCGAGGTCCCGACGACTACGGAGGAGCCTACAACGACGTCTGAGGTACCGACCACCACGGAGGAGCCCACCACGACTTCCGAGGTCCCGACGACTACGGAGGAGCCTACGACAACGTCCGAGGCTCCCACCACCACTGACGAGCCTACGACGACGTCTGAGGTACCTACATCCACGGAGGAGCCTACCACTACGGAAGAGCCTACGACGACCACCGAGGTACCTACTGCCACGGAGGAGCCAACGACGACTTCCGAGGTCCCCACTGAGACTACGGACGTGCCGACGACGACGACGGACATCCCCACTGAGACCACTGAGGTCCCTACGGAAACCACCGATCTCCCCACCACCACCGACATCCCTACCACGACGGACGTCCCCACCGAGACCACGGATGTCCCGACAGAGACGACGGACGTGCCAACGGAGACCACCGAAGTCCCGACGGAAACCACTGAGGTTCCCACCGAGACCACCGACCTCCCTACCACGACTACCGACATCCCTACCGAAACCACCGACGTGCCTACGGAGACTACCGACGTTCCTACCGAGACGACGGACCTCCCGACCACCACGACGGACGTGCCAACGGAGACGACTGAGGTCCCCACCGAGACCACCGACCTCCCGACGACGACGACGGACGTGCCCACGGAGACGACGGACCTCCCGACCACCACCACCGACATTCCTACCGAGACCACCGACATCCCTACCGAGACCACTGACCTCCCGACCACCACGACGGATGTGCCGACCGAGACGACGGAGGTGCCGACCGAGACGACGGAGGTGCCGACCGAGACTACGGAAGCTCCTACGGAGACGACGGAGGCTCCCACCGAGACGACGGAGGTGCCGACGGAAACCACGGAGGCGCCAACGGAGACGACCGAAGCCCCTACTGAAACCACCGACATCCCGACGGAGACGACGGAGGCGCCTACGGAAACTACTGAGGCCCCAACAGAGACGACGGAGGCCCCGACAGAGACCACTGAGGCGCCTACCGAGACGACGGAGGCTCCTACCGAGACGACGGAGGCTCCTACCGAGACGACGGAGGCTCCTACTGAGACGACTGAGGTCCCGACGGAAACGACGGAGGCTCCCACCGAGACCACCGAGGCGCCTACGGAGACCACGGAAGCCCCCACCGAGACTACTGAAGCTCCCACCGAAACGACAGAGGCTCCGACGGAAACCACCGAGGCTCCTACCGAAACCACTGAGGCACCGACAGAAACGACGGAAGCCCCTACCGAGACGACCGAGGCTCCCACTGAGACGACGGAAGCTCCGACGGAGACGACGGAGGCCCCGACGGAGACGACGGAAGCTCCTACCGAGACGACTGAGGCTCCCACCGAGACCACAGAGGCACCGACGGAAACCACGGAGGCTCCTACCGAGACTACGGAGGCCCCCACCGAAACCACGGAGGCTCCTACCGAGACGACGGAGGCCCCGACGGAGACTACTGAGGCTCCCACCGAAACGACCGAGGCACCAACGGAAACCACGGAGGCTCCTACGGAGACGACCGAGGCTCCCACTGAGACGACCGAAGCCCCGACAGAGACGACCGAGGCACCGACGGAGACGACCGAGGTCCCCACCGAGACGACTGAGGTCCCCACCGAAACGACGGAAGTCCCGACTGAGACGACCGAGGTGCCGACAGAGACCACGGAAGTCCCGACGGAGACGACTGAAGTGCCCACTGAGACGACCGAGGTCCCGGTCGAGACTACGGAGGCCCCGGCTGAGCCTACCGTCTAAGGTACGTCCACCGACTCCACTGCCCCACGCTCCGACGCTCACGCGTACCGTTCGTAGACGTCCACTCGCGGCTCACATAGGCTAGCAAGCTCGCTCCCTGCTATCCATCCACGCATTCCTTTCTTTCCCTTGTCCCTTGTTTCTCTTTCGTTCCCGAACGAACAATCCTTCATTTTGGTCGCTGTGCTTCCCCCCAACTTCCTCACGTTCTTTGCTGTGTCACTCCATACGCTCACTTGCGCCACCCTACACGCTTCCGAACTACGCCGATCGTCCTCGCTCGAAGCTGAACTTGTACATTGTGCCGTGTCCGCGAATGTATTTACATCTAGATTATCTGTCGAAATATGGTCTTTCGCTCTCTCCAACTCGCTCAAAGTCGCTGGGAAACAAATCAGGCTGGACGTCTTCAACGGCCCAATGGTCTAGTCGTATGATTCGCGCTTCGGGTTTCGCAAGCTGCGCGAGGTCCCGGGTTCAATTCCCGGTTGGGCCCTACGTCTTTTTGTCTCGCTTGCTACGAGGTCAATGTAGCACGGGAAGATCGAGCCAGCGTCGGCATACAACCAGTGCATGGCCCGAAAGCCCGCGTATAATCAAAGGGACAGCCAGCGTCGATACAACGCCTGAGCGAGAGGGGCAGCCCCGGTGCTGACATATATAAGGGATAAGTTATACGCTGCTTCCCGTGCTAGCCCGATGTCCTGTGGAAACGGCGGACAGTAGAGTCAGCCAACGTACCCGCCCCGGACTTCCACGCGTGCAACTCACCTCATCGTTTACGCTCATCCTCGCCTCCGCGGCGTTCAGAACTCGTTCGTAATGGCGGACGGCGAGCGAATGTAGGCCTATGAGGGGGACGCTCGAGACGCGCGAGGTCGGAGTAGTGCCGGCGAGAACGTACCTAGCTGGTGGAAGACGCGGCCGAAGTTGTACTCGACTTCGTCCAGACCTGCGGCGGTATCTCCACGGAGGTCGCGGTAGCGTGTCAAGAACGCCATGGCCTGTGGCGTGTACCTTGAACGATCTAGGTGCATATGACACAACCTCCGAACCTACCTGAGTTATGAGATGATGGCGGTTGTCGGACTGGCGCTGCATCGCACGCCCCACGGAAGCGATCGCGAGACAGAGCGAGACAAGGGGGTCTTCCGGGGCGTAATCATACGCCTGCAACAAGTAAACTGAGGGAACGTCAGCCATCCTCGATTGAAGGGCAACGATGCGACAACTACATAGCGCGCTTTGATAGCTCTTGGCCGCCAGCAGGATTTGACCGTAGACGGCGACGTTCACCGGATTCGGCTTCGTCGGCAACTTCGCCCGCTCAAGGATGGACGCCGGGGGGGCCTCTACTTCATCCTCGTCGTCCGGCACGTCGTCCATATCCGCCTTTCCCGTAGCACTGACGAGGCCGTATCTCCGTTGAGCAGTGTTGTAGCGTAGGGATTCCGGATCTTTGACTGCGGCATCCGCCAACCTCGTCTCTCGTAGGAGGTGCTTTGACAACGTCGACACCAGGAATGCGTCCGTGGCGCGCAGACCGCTTCCGAGGGAGGACACGAGGATCCGGAGAGGCTCATTGTTGAATTGATGCCCGTTGATGAGCTTGCGTGCTTGTTCGACTACCGTTTGGAACTGGTCGGCATGTATCGCACAAGCTGTCTTTGGCGGTTAGCGCTCCACTGGTGGTCGTATATGCGACGAATACGCACTGATGAGAGCGAGTCGGATCGAGTCCTGCGACGAGCGAGACTGAAAAGCGTTAGAGAACAACAGGTGTCGTAGGACCTCATTGGCGAGGTCGTACTGTCCGCGCCTCGTCAACAGGAACGCATACTAGATCCCAGGTCAGAAGCTGGGAGATTCGGATGAGAGGCATCGGCAACGCAACGTGTAAGAACAGCCGCATCCAATCGTCGAACGGGATTGTCCGGAATGTGTTTACGTTCTCGGTTTTGACGCCCTTCCGCGTCAGAGTATCCCGACCTTCCGAAACGTCAGACCAGGCACGACAACTTCACCGACGGTCACAAGACTTACCAAGCTCGAGTTGCAGACGCGACGCCATGTTGTCCTCGCTAGCCTCAGTGGTCTGCTTCCGCGAGCTCCTCGGGAACATGCCGCGGAAGCCTCGATGCTGCAATCGTCCTCCGTCAACACAACGCAGCCGACACGCCGCAGGAACAGGCGCGCCTCACCCTGCTCGTCAAGAACAACGCCCGTGTCTCTCTGAACGACTCGATCAGCTTCTCTGCCTCGACGAGCCATTCACGCGTCGCCTCCTCCTCTTCGCCGAGCATGCGGGGCCAGAGCTCCTGCACACGCCGCCACGACTGCGCGGCTTCGCGCTCTTTCTGCGCTTCGAGTTCGCGCAGTTGCGCGGCGGTGAGCTTGTTGGGGTTCCCTTTCGCGGGGGTCCCCTTCGCCTTTGCCCCGCGCACCTTGCCTTCCTCGAAGAGCGAGGCGGATCCAGGCTCGCCTGTGCCGGAGTCGACGGTACCCTCGCGGTGTGCCGCGCGTCGCTTGCGAGACTCGATGACTGCCGCGACGAGCTGTCAGTTATGGACGGTCAGGATGCTGCGAGAGGTCATACCCTGCATGACGAGGTCCAACGCCTTCCTGGGTTCGTTCAGGATCTCGTAGATCTCCGCCAACTTCATCTTCGCCTCGTTGTGGCCCGGGTCCGCTTGGATGACTGGAGGACTCGCAGGTCGGTGCCCTGCGGCGTCCGCCAAGGGATTCACTCACCATGCTCATAGATCTCGGCCGCTTCCTTGAGATCGCCGATCATACGCCGGCACGCCGCGGCTTGAAGGAGCACGTACATGCTGCTTGTCCCCGCGTCCCCGCCCAGCATCTCGTATATGTGGCCCGCCTCTGCGTACATCTCCCTCTCGAAGTACGCATCCGCGATCTCTGAGAACAGGGGAGCGTACTCCGCGGCGTCCTGCGCGAGAACGATCTTCGCATGCATCTGCGGGTTTGAAACTCAGGAAGCCGCCCAGCAGAATTGGAGAGGATATATTTACCTTACCCTCCTCGACATCGCCGCCCTTGATGCGCGCTATAGCCAGTCGGTGTCGCGCGTTGACGTCTAGCGGGTACATTCCCGGCTGCACTTCGCCTTCCCCTCCCCGTTGTATCCCACTATCAGGGGCGTCCCACTCGCGGTCGTCCTCACATGCGTCCCAGAACTTCTGGGCCGCGCGTCCTTGCAGCCATCTGCACCCTCGGCGGATAGTGTCTACCGCCTTCGTGTGTTCTCCGAGCGTGTTGTACAGGTCCGCCAGTACGAGCAGGTGCATGAGGCCGAATCCGCCGCCGGGTACTTCGGCGCCCGTCTCGGGGTCGAGCCCACGGCCGGACGGAAAGACGTTATGGTAGTGGTCGAACGCGCGCTGGAAAAGGTCGGCGCACAGAGCGAAATCAGAGAGCTCGATGAGTATCGGCCGGAGCTCGTCCAGCACAGGAAGATGGTGAGGAAGACGCTTGAGCATGGCGAGCATCGTCGACCGGGCCTGTGGGGGCGGGGGGCTACATGAGACTGGCTACGCGGACACCATGAAAGCCTGCGCTTACGGTCTTCAGATCACCGATCTCCTTCGCGAGAGAAGCGCGATCCCATAGAGCGTTGACATTTGTTGGGTCTAGGTGATACAATTTTCCGTAGCAGTACAGGGCTTGTTGATTGTAACCGAGAGCTTTCGACTGTTGCGCGAGTTCGCCCCATTCATCCGCGTCGTGGTTAAGGTGTGCAGCCATGATTCGCAGCTGCAGGCCTTTCCCACGCTCTCCCATGTCGTCGTAACACTGTGCGAGAACGCTCCACGCCGGAGCTGCGCGAGGCTCGATCCTGATGACTTCTTGCATGATGCGAATGGTCTCGGGGATGTTCGCGTCGACGTATGCTTGATTCCCTTCGCCAATAAGAGCGCGCACTTGCTGCGAGAGTACAGGGCCACGCCTCCGACCGCGCTACAGGTGCTTATAGGCCGCATGGTTTGGATGCGTTTGCATGGATAGCTCACCTTCTTCTTGGATCTCCCGACTCCCGACGCCTCCCGCAAGTCATCCTTGAACTCGGCCTCGCGCTCCTCCAGGTTCATGTCCCACATCTTATTCAGCATACCGGAGCTCGTGCCGTCGCCCGCCTCGCGTATGTTTTGTATCAGGCGATCGAAATCACCCTCGATGGCGGCTTCCACTCGCGCGTCTTCTCCGTCTCCCTCTCCCGGTTGACTCGGTGTGAGAAGTGCGTGCTGCGTTCCACTCGGACCCGCCACAGCGTCGTTGTCTGAGTCTTCGTCCGAAGACTCGTATTCGGTGGAGCTTCCCTCATCGTCTTCTGTACGCGACGCAACATTGAGTAAGGCGAGCTTAGATCCAGATCTCATGACAGACCGCTCGAAGAGGACCATTGTTCTTCGTCGTCAGAGGCCATTGTTGAGTCACACGTCGCACACAGCACACGGGAGGGACGGAGTTTACGACGGAACCAAAGGTGCCGAGGAAGCACAGAACAAGTAGCGGTCCGAGTCTGAGTAAATAGGCGCACAGAGAGTATGTACGATTTGTCCCTTTCGGGTCATGATCAATACACCCAAACACAGCACAAGTTGGCGCCTAACGCAAGTTCAACCCATCATGCACATCACCTCGTCCCAGTATCGGCTTGCACGATCCGCACCACTTGATTTTAATCCCAACTACGTGAAATGGGCATATAATATTCCGCTGCTATCTAATCTCTGCTACAATTAAGAGAGCACAGAGTGCCTCCACACATGACGGTGGGCCTACTGGGTGTCACGGTCTACAGTCCCTCTGTGCTACTGGGCCATGACACCGATGGGGGCAGCTGAAATTTGTCGGGTTGTATGAACCATCCCCTTTCTGCTGCTTTTTATTCTGCGCTAATGCGCGCGGATTTGCAGACTATATGTGACATGTACCGCCGGTGGCCCTCAACGGTGCGCATTGCCAGCCCAACCATCAGGCCGTACGGACTCAAGGGCCCTATTGGCGGCTCTTTATTCGGTCTTCATGAGACTCATGTGATGAATATATGCTCACTCATGCGTGGCCAAATCTCATGCGATCGCGCATAGTCCGTATCTCGAGGCATTCATGTGTCTGACAAAATGGTGGCACTTGTTCGAGTCGGGCTCGCATTGGGTTTGTATGACTATCAGTCTCACTGACACCACCCAAATTCTCGGCCGCCCTGAGGACTGACGCCACTGTGGTATATCCAACCCGGACGCTGTTCAGCTGTCAATCGACTGTCAGAAGCAGTTTTAGACCGGTACGTTCGTCCGTCATGACGTGGGCGGTATTGAAAACTTGCTCTAAGTTCTATTAACGCTCCCCTCTTCTTCGCCGTGGATGCCTTGGGTTTCGCATGTGCGTCGATTTCGACCGGCACCACCTTCAAGTTGACAGTTTCACCGATCCTACCGACCCTACTAATTCGTCATGGCGCGATCATACATTGCGACGTTGCGCCCATGGCCATGTCAGGTTCTGTTCTCCATTATTTCAACAAGGCCGAATGTTTAGCCCGCGCTCATTTGACACATCTCTGACGCAGAAGATTTGAAGGCGCCGAACCGCTGTGTCGCCCCCGCATAGGTACCGTACGGATTCACCGACCTCCGACAACGCAGGACGTCGTTCGACCTTCTCAATCACAGACTCTGGGGAGACGCCTATTGACGGCAGTCAGGAACGGGTACGTACTACATCCGCCGAAATCCATCCCGGAGAGTTCAGCTTCCGGCCGTTCCAGCGCTCGAACGGGTCCCGCGTCCTGCGAAATCCTGACCATGGGCGTGCAGTAGTAGAATGGAAGCATTCGGTGCGCCGACGCCGCCATCACTCGTTTGCTCAGAGGCTGGCCTAGTGATACTCCTCTGCACCGCCGGACGAACGCCATTGCGTGAATTTCGCACTACAATAACCGCTGGACATGGTATAAAGGCAAGTACGACTCCGCCATTATGACTCCAGGTCAGGTCGCCCACCCGTTCCTACCTTCCATCTGTTGTACTGAGGACGATGACGTCCTTCGCCCGCCTCCTTGCTTTTACAGCCGCTGTGTGCTCCATGGGGGCACGCGCCGCTCTGTTCACCGATCCCACAGCCCTACCTAGCGGGAAAGTATACGACTACATCGTCATCGGCTCCGGGCCCGGTGGTGGTACCGTCGCTGCTCGCCTCTCGGAGAACCCCTCCGTCAACGTCCTCGTCATCGAGGCAGGAATCACGTAGGTGCCCCAATATCTCCGTCGCGCTCACCCACGCTGAACAACTTATGTGCAGTGATGTCGGCGCGCAGGAGCTACAGATACCGCTATTCGCGCCCAACCTCGTCGAAGACTCGCCGTACAACTGGAACTACACGACCGTCCCTCAGCCTGAGCTCGGCGGCCGTCAGATCAACTACGCCCGGGGCAAGGTGCTCGGCGGGAGCAGCAGCATCAGTCAGTACTAACCGGTCTCCGGATTGCCCTTGTCCACCTAAACCCTAACCGCTGGCTTCCTCGCAGACTGGATGTTCTGGACCCGGGGGCCGCAGGACGACTACGACAAATATGCGGAGATCACAGGCGACGAGGGCTGGTCGTGGGACGCCATACAGCCCTTCTGGCAGAAGGCTCGTATACCCAGGCTGCATCAGTTCGGGTCCGCATACTTGGCTCATAACTGACTGGTCGTTACAGATCGAACGACTGGTCCCGCCTACCGACGGCCACGATACGACCGGCGAGATCGACCCGTCTATACACGGACACAACGGCGCGATCAACATCTCGACGCACAACTACCCGTTCCCGCCTGACGCCTCTGTGATCGGTGCGTCGCACGAGCTGGGTGGAGACGTTGCGTACAACGAGGACTTCAACTCGGGAAACCCCCTCGGACTTGGTATGAACCAACCCCGGTGTTCATGGGTCGTCGCTGACGTTCCTCATTGGAAGGATGGTTCCAAGGAGCCAACGGTGGTGGGATACGGAGCAGCTCGGCTACCGCTTACCTCCACCCTGCCTCGTCTCGGACCAACCTCGACGTGCTCATCCAAACCCAGGTCACGAAGCTTATCCAGACCGGGACGGACGGAGACACACCTGTTTTCCGCGGGGTGCGATTCGCGCAGTCGCCTTCAGGCAAGTACCGCTCTTGCATCCTTACGTTCTCGCCCCAAAGGCAAGGCTGCTCATGACCAACCCCTCAGCGCCGACATTCACCCTGACCGCAACCCGCGAGGTCATCCTCTCCGCCGGGGCGATCAACACCCCCCAACTGCTCATGCTCTCCGGACTCGGCCCCACCGCGCACCTCTCCTCGCTCGGCATCCCCACCATCGTCGACATCCCCAGTGTCGGGCAGAACCTGTCCGACCACCCCGCCGTGCCGCTCCCGTACTCGGTCCTCCTGCCCCCCGTGGACGACGTGATCACGAACATCGAGCGCGACCCGGTCCGCGCCGCGCTCGCGCTCGCGCAGTGGGAGGCGACCCGCTCCGGCGTCCTCGCCAACTCGGGCACGAACCAGATCGCGTTCGTCCGCGTCCCGGCAAACGACTCCGTCTTTGAGAGCGTGCCGGACCCGAGCTCCGGCCCGACCGCGCCCCACCTCGAGTTCCTCGCCGTCGTGAGTGTCAAGGACGTCCCACGGGTGGTAGCAGATGGCTGAACGGACATTTCGTTGCACCAGCCGGGATACCCCTCGTTTCTCGGCAACGTCCCCGCTACCGGCGGATACACGGCGTTCGGCGGCATCCTCATCGCCCCAACTTCACGTACGTACCCACTCACCTGCGCCTAGATCTAATACGAAAGACCCTCAACGCTGACGCCCTCCCCTCCTCCCGCCCACACAGGCGGTACAATCACCCTCGCCTCCGCCTCGCCCTTCGCCGCCCCGCTCATCGACCCCGCCTTCCTCAGCACCGCCTTCGACCGCGCCGCGCTCCGCGCCGTCATGCGCGCCGTCGCGCGCTTCGCCGCCGCGCCCGCCTGGACCGGCTTCCTCACCGGGCGCGCGCTCGGGTTCGAGGACGTCGACCTCGCGTCGGACGCCGCGCTCGACGCGTGGGCGAGCGCCGGCGCGTTTTCGATCTGGCACCCCGCGGGCACGGCGGCGATGGCGGCGTGCGGCGCGGCGGAGGGTGTCGTCGGCCCGGATCTGAGGGTGAAGGGCGTCGAGGGCCTGAGGGTCGTCGATGCGAGCGTCTTTGTGAGTTTTTGCGTCTGCGAGTGTTGGTCGTTTGGTGACAATGAGACGCTGATGATTGTTCTTCTTGAGCCCTTTGTTCCGGCGGCGCACCCGCAGGCGATGATCTACGCCTTCGCAGAGCGTGCCGCGGAGCTGATCAAGAACGGCACGCGGGCATGTTCGAACTGAAGATGTTGGTAGCAGGTATGATTTACAAGATAGTGTGGTGGTGCAACGTGTTGTACAAATGTTTTTGTTCTCCGATCCTACGTCAGTGTCGACCCTCACAACTTCCCTTCGCTCGTTGAAGCACCCCAGCCCTTCTCGCCCTCGCCGAAGATCTCGGCGAAGGCACCGCCGATCTCTGGGATCATGTCCTGCGTCACCACACCTAATGACGGGAGTCAGCCTCTGTGTACGAATGAAAGAGAACCCATCAATTACCTCGTCCGTGCCTGTTGAACGCCCGCCGCGATGCTGTCCGGGTCACCATCGAGCCAGCAACTGCCGCGAGGAGAGGGATGCGAGAAGGCGGTATCGAGCCGTCGCTATCACGAAATAGATATCAGCCACTAGAATCGGCCAGGAAGATACTGGGAAACGGACCCAAACGCGCCGCTCTCAAAGCATTTGCCCCATGCCATGACGGTGCCCACGGAGCCGCTCAGGATGTCACCCTGTCCGCCGCACCGCTTCAGTCCGCCGGGCACGTCGACTACGACGCGCTCTTCAGTGCTCTCCCCTTCGGAGATCTGATAGGGATGTAAGTAAATTCACGTGTGTCCACGATGCGAGAAGCGTACCTGGTTGAGCTGGGCCTGTTCCTTGTTTGCCTCGCCAGTATTCGTGCAGATAATGTCGGAACCGCCCTTCTGCAGGACGGTGACCCCGCCGAGCGCGCGAGAGACGTGCATGGCGCGTTCCTCTGGAGGGATCTTCGGGTCGATGTTCTAAGCTTCGGTTTTAGCAGGTGGTGCATTGACAAGAGTGTCAGGGTGTCTAAGACGTACGACGTTCTCGCTCAGCCGTTTGAACTCCATGACATTCGGCGTAAGGACGGCGCGCCGGTACCCGCGGATGAGTGACAGGTCCTGTCCGACCATCCAAAGCGCGTCCGCGTCGAGCACGACGTACATCCCTTGCTCTTTCGCAATAGTGACTGCGAGCTTGGCGTAGTTGATCATGTAGTCCTCGCGGCCAAGCCCGGGCCCGACAATCAATACATGAAGGCGGGACAGCAAGGAGTCAAGAGTGGGCCGAAGTTGGTCTGGGGTGCTGCGCTCATGTAAATAAGCAACTGTGAAGCGGTCGCTAACGGAGCACTTACTGATCTTCTCGGAGGATAGGGTGTACGATCAAGTCGGGGGAGTACGACTTGATGGCCCCGGCAGCGGTCGGAGAACATATGACATGCGAAAGATCTGCGCCCTGTGCAACCACACATATTCAGCCATTGACATCGTGGGCGCGGTTGATTGCACCAACTATGCGTAGTGCCGAGATCGACGCGAAGAATGGCGCGCCAGTGTAGCTGTCCGCGCGTGAGCATGAGAGAAGAATGCAACCAGGGCTGGTACATACTCTAGCGCACCGCCCAGTACTCCGACGCGACCTGACTGGCCCTTGTGCAAGGAGCCGTTGAGGGGCGGGATAATGGCCTTGATCTGGTTGAGAATGTGCTTGGGGACGGGCATGGTGTGTTCAGCGCTGATGTTATGGGTGTTCGTGAGTGTTGCAGGCGATGGTTGCCGGTGAGTATATGCGCCAGCGGAGGTAGCGAGGAGGGAGAGCTGGAGAGCGGTGGCTGCTTCATCCTTCTCCCACCGTAATACACAGTCGTGACGTCACCCACAGGCTGTTGGTGCGGCAAAAAGGGCCCAACCGGGAATTGAACCCGGGACCTCGCGCACTTGCTCAGCCCGAAGCGCGAATCATACTACTAGACCATTGGGCCGTTGGGTGTGGCTATTTTAGCACCATCACACCCCTACGGCCCACCTCTCCCGCCCCAGGCTCCCGCGACGATGATAACTGCGCGCGGAACCACCCGCATCGTAATGCAGCCGGCTGCGCGACCGATGCCCATCGCGTTTACCGCCCTCCCTGTCTCACATGGAGCTCGGTCAGGGAGGGCGCGTGACGAGCAGGACGTTCATGACGCGACAATTGACCTGACGGATACACAGGTGCCAGCACAAGAGCCTGACTGGCGAGTCGTGTTTAACCTAAGAGTAGGTCCCTAAGTGCACAGCTCGCGATGCACCGCGCTCGCGATGCACCGGGTCGCAGATCCTGTATAACATCAGACTTACAACCCTACGGTGTATCTTGCGATACCGAGAATGAATGTCGCTTTGTACGCGCACATTGGCCCTTTGACGGCTTTGAGTTCATCATGCTCAAGCGCAACGCTCGCAATGGCCGCACAACGAGCTGAAAGCGAAAGGAGAAGACGCTAACAGGTGAAGTGGCGCTGCTCACCAAGTACTTATACACGTCCCAGACAGGTCAAATGTGTGTCGGTCACGGACACCCCATACGGGACCCCCTACGAGACCCCCTACGGGAGCCCAACCGCTGATCACTCGGTACAGGGAAAGAAGCACACTTACAGCGCGGCATGTGAAGATACGTACTCGCGGTATGAAGCGAAAAAAAAGGAAATCCCCGTTGGGACGCGCAAAGATTTGTTACATAAGAGCACACCCACTGCACCGCGTCCCCTTCGTCCCCATCCCGCGACCATCCGCCTCTACCCAAACCCGCGCGCATAGGACGTCCCACCGAACTCGCCGAAGAAGGCACCCTGCTGCGACCCACCGACGACGCCCCTATCCCAACCCCACCGCTGGCCGAGGCACCGCCAGTAATACTCGTCCTCCCGCCGCTCGCGCTGCTGCCTCAGCTTCTCTCGGAGCATCGCCACGATGCGCTCCAGGCGCGTGTTGTCGCGCGCTTCAAGGCCAGGAGGCGTCGCCGGGGCCTCTGACTGCGGCGCCTCGTCGATCCGCGGCGTGACGTCCACGGGGCCCTCGACGGCGGTAGGGGCGTCGCTCGACACAGGGCCAGCAACGTCCGAGTCGCCCGCCGCCCCTCTCTCGACCGCCTCATCGACGGTTTGCGCGGCCTCGGCGTCGGGGTGTGCGACCTCTGGTGCCTCGGGCTGGGGCGGCGCGAAGGTGGGGGCGGCTGGCGGCGCCTTGAACGGCGGCCAGGGGCACGCGACGTTGGTCGCGGGGTTTCTGGTGGTCCCCGCGTAGTAGAGGTCCCACTCGTACCTCCACCGGGCCTCGCGATGGTCTGCGACCAGGTACTGCACCTGCTCGCCGCCTACGCGCCAGTACTTCGCGAGGCTACATGTGAGTAATTCTCCCAGGACGATCTACCCGCTAGTCACTCACCGATGGGTTTCCCTGTCCAGCATACTGTGCAACCTGCTTGTCGTCGATGTCGAACCCGTTGATGATGGGCTCGTAGGTTGTGAAGGCCCGCCATGGCCTCGGCGACTGGATTGTGGGGTTGTAGAGAGACGGGGTCTGGGGGAAGGCGGTGGCCTGCGTTGGCTGCATCTCTGGTGGTGACTGGAGTGATAGAGGTATGTGGCGTGGTGGTGCCGAGGATTGGAGGATGTTAGCTGACTGGGAACCGCGATGTAGGGGCAGATGAGGCTAACGGGCACTGGCTCGTGGTAGGTAGTGAAAGAGCGGTAGCGGTCGAAGAGAGCGATTTTAAATCAAGGCGCTTCTTTCGATGGCTAAGTACGCGTTCGCGGAGTTGGATCGAGCAACAAAGAGCGTGCAAGTCACATGAGCGCGACGCGAAGGAGGACCTTCCTTTCCGGAGGGACAATGGCGCGGCCATTGTCCTGTCGTCCAAGCGGGGCTGTGCCGAGGGCGATTACCCGTTCGGGTCCAAATCGACTTTTGCAGATGTTCTCTCGGTGTATCCGCACGCCCCTACTGTTCGTCCTCAACGTCTCCGCGGGGCGGCATGAGGGTGGGACATGGGCCAATGTGCGTCGTCGTTCACTCCAGCTTGACATCGGTTGACAATCTCGACGCCTTCCAGACCAGACAAAGTGACGGAACAGCGACCTGACGGTGCTGCTGTGGATGAGTGCAGCTGCCGACACGGTCCACGCAAGATTGGTCAGAGGTATGTCTGCCGCCCTACTAGAGCGTGGGGCAGTTTGTACTGATATTGAGCACTCGGCTCGGATTTGTAGAGGAATGGCTGAGATCCGGCGCAGATAGACAGGTGCTGGTACTACGCCAGCACTACGATATTGACCGGGAAGACGGAGCAAAGGGGAACATTGTTCATAGGCACGTCGCACGCGACGCTGGCTGCCCGATACTTAGGCAGCCGTTCCGCGGGGCGAACCGGGTGTCCCCCTTTGGGATGGCAAGTCAAATCCGCCACCCGTTTCGGGGCTGGTAATAATGGGTTGAATGATATTCTCCGGTCGCAAGAGCGTGCTGCGGTATGGTGGGAATTAGAAGCAGAACCTTGATTGCTCTTGCCGGATTCCGGCATGCTGCTCACGTTTCCACCTCATGGCAGGTTTCGCCATGATGCACTTTGCGTGCACCTAAGCTGCTCCTTTCCTCGTCCTGTTGTTGCGCGCCGAGGTATGCTCTACATCATCTATACGCTCAAAAACACCTCTTCAGACCAACTGCAGATCGATCTACAGAGATGGAACGCCGAGCAGAAGAGACCGCTCAACCGACGCCCTCTACCGCATCCTACCCGTTCAACCTCGATACCGCCGATATCATTCTCCGGTCTACAGATACAATCAATTTCCACGTCCATCGCGCGATTCTCTCCATCGTCTCCCCCGTGTTTGCCACCATGTTCCAACTCCCTCAACCTCAGGCTAACGATCAGGGGCCGTCGCTTCCTATCCTGGACGTGTCTGAAGATAGCCGAGCCCTAGATATGTTACTACGCCAGTGCTATCCGGTCGAAAAGCCGGTCATCGACGCTGCCGATGTCATCATAAGTGCTTTCGAGGCGGCGAAGAAGTACGACATGGGCTGGCCTACCTCGGTCTTGAGCGAGGAAGTGGAAAAGCTCGTTGCTGAGCAGCCTCTGCATGCCTGGGCCGTCTCCTGTCGCTTGGGATCCGAGGATATCGCTCGCAGCGCTGCTATATCCCTTCTAAGGACTCAGGTCTTGCTCTCGAAGCCGCTGTCCCTCACCATAGAGGAAGCAGGCCTCTCATCCTGGGATGGTATCTCCTCCGGAAACTACTACCGTCTCAGTGAATTCCTTCGCCGCGGGGGTGAAGCCGACCAGGATTTTCGTCTGCTCTCTACCGCAGCACCCGTGATTGCGGCGGCCGCCCATACCTCGGATGCTCAGGCGGCTGCACAGCCGCTGTTCGCGTCCGAGATTCCGTACGCCGACGCTCGCTGTAGGTCCGCGGACGGAGTAGAGTTCCAGGTCCATAGAGCTATCCTCATGCTGCGCTCGGTGACATTCCAGTATACCCGCTCTCGTGCTACGGAAAGTCCACCCGCATCTCCGGGGGTTCAGGAATCTGCGGACGCGCTCCGCTCGCCCGAACAGCGGCAGGACCCGGGAGAGGACCCTGTGACCCCAGGGCAGCCGGACGAAGTCGATATTGGACAACCAGCTACGCTAGCACTGCCGACCCTTCTGCACTTCGATGGCGACGCTCGCACCCTGTCCACGATCCTTGCCATCTGTTACGGGATGGATGTCCAGTCCCACAGCCTTTCACAGCTAGCCAAAGTTCTCGCCGCATGCCACAAGTATGGCCCGGGGCTGAAGACCGTCCTCAACGTTGCGGAACGCCTTTGGGACGGCGAAGCCATCCTGCATCCTATGGACGCATATTTCGTCGCCGTGCAAGCGAACCTGGAGTCTCAGGCTCGCGCAGCTGCGAAACAGTTGGTCTCGCATGTGCAGGCTCCAACCGAGGGCGAATTTGTCGGATACACGCCCTTGATGGAGACTCAATCAGCGCTGGTCTACCATCGCCTACTGCTATACCTCCAGGCATGCGAAGAGACAGTTCGTCGAGGCCTTGAAGAGGCCTCCATGAATTGGCGTCACTCTGAATATTTCGACGGGCACGTGTACTCTTTCTGCAGTGCTAAGAAGACCACCCACGCACAACGTCATTTGTATGGTCAAGGCTGGCTAATCACCCATTTGGCGGCGGCGACGAAGAACTGGAGAAACGGAGCAGACTGGTCTTCCATACTTGGGCCGACTGCCCTCCTCCGGATGGCCGTCGAGAAAGACGCCTTCTGCTGGCAATCCCGCTCCATCGTGAAGGAGCTTTTTCGCATGGGCGAAGACTTGCCAACAATCCTCAGTACTGCCGTTGGCAAGGTGACGCTGGCATGTTCTTCACCACTAGTTATAGCATTGCTGACATTGTTCCTCCTACGTTCTGCTGATGCAGGTGGCGCTAGAAATGGAGAATGTAGACCGTCAGTACTAGGATGGGCATCCAACCCCCGATGCCTCGACATCTTGCAGCTCGAACGCGCACGGTTTCAAAGGCGGTCTCATGCGATGGGTGGTCTGTACGCCAGATGAGATAGAGCTCGCATTGAAGGAAGTACGTATGAGAACACCATGTTTTGCGTGTTGACCGCATCTAATATGGTCCCTCTTGTCGCACTTTCAGGTACACATCGTTGTCGACTGACCAACGGCGGCCGCATTCCCTTACTTTGAAGCCGCCAGCGAATGTGTATTCACTAGCTATGTGAGTCACATCGCGGTTCGGCGGTATAACGCGACCTTGTTCCCTGTGCTCACATCGCAACTTACACCAGGCAGATCAGTGAGAGAGACCTTGAGGGAGGAGGAGGGGCGGTCGCGCGCGCGTAGGTGACGTTTGACGTTACTTCTCAAAAGAGCCGAACCATCCACAATATGAGTGCTTTGCTGACCCACGGCCTTGGATTGTCTCAGTAATGATACAGTCTTTCCGTATGTATAGCACCACGCACGACTTGGGGCTTGACTGGCATCGTCAGTGTCACACCGACTCCCGAGTGCCGCCTCGGGGTAACCGCGAGTTTCCCCAAGCCTCATGGCTTACCGCAGCATACTCTGGGTCGTCGAGGATAAACCTGATGCACCCGAAAATCCCTCAATGAGCCTCCCTCCTCCATCTCCTACGTTACAACACCTTCTCAGTGAGTTCCTCTAGCGTTTTGTATGCGCATCTCGCTCTCCAGCTCGCTCACACAGGTATCAACACCGCCTGCAGGAAGGAAATTACAATGGCGCACGTCCCTCCTGGCCCACCTCAAACGTCAACTGACGCGCCGTTCCCGTTCAACCAGTCCTCTGCGGACCTCACACTACGCACCGCCGACTCCGTCGACTTCCGCGTCCACTCCCAGATCCTCGCCCAGGCCTCCCCCTTCTTCGCATCCATGCTCGCGCTCCCACAACCCACCAACCCGACCGAACCTGCGAATCTCGCTGCGGCCGAAGCCCACGCATGCGTCGAGAGGGTGCCTGTATCCGAGGACAGCGCGACGCTCGACCTCCTCCTACGTCTCGTTTACCCCATCCCCAAGCGGAGCGCGCAAGTGTCCGCCGAGGTAGCCGCGCTGGTGTTTGCGCTGCGCGCAGCGATCAAGTACGAAATGGCACTCCCCGTCGAGACCCTCTCCGAACGGCTCCTCGCCATCACGCCGAACGAACCGCTCCAGGTCTGGGCGGCAGCGTGTCGAATGGGGCTGGAGGACGTCGCGCTGCAGGCTGCGGAAGCCCTCAAGGCCGCGTGGACGCCTACCGGCACCGAGGCGCTTGCGTGCATGGACGAGCCAGGCCAGATGGAAGGCATCTCCGCCGGAGATTACTTCCGGCTCAAGCAGATCCTGTCGGGCGCGGAGAGCGCGAGAGAGCTTCCGGTAACTACTGCCACTAGTACACCGACGGTGCAGGATGTATCTGGCGACGCTGCACCATCGCCGTTCTCTACGGACCTTCCGGATCCGGACGTCAAGTGTCAGCCTACCTCCGGGACACCGTTCCTCCCCCACCAGAACTTCCTCTCCATCCACTCGCCCGTGCTCAGGACCCGCCTCGCAAGCTTACGTGCCGCGGCGCCGACGAACACGCCATCCCCACCCGAGCCCGTCGTGCTAGAGTTCGACGAGAGTCCAGAGGTGGTGTCCGTGCTGCTGCAGGCTTGCTACCTCGCCGAAGACGGCTTGCCCAAGGACCTCGACTCGCTTGCACAAGCACTCGTCGCGGCAAATAAGTACCAGATGGCCCGCGTCGGGCGCTACGTCCGCACGGCGTGGGACGAGGCCGCGGGCGCCCAACCCCTCGAGGCCTACTTGGTCGCCGTCCACCACGGTCTCAAGGACTGTGGCCGTGCGGCAGCTCGGCGTGTGCTTGAGCAGCCCATCGCCACTGCCTGGGCCCCTGCGATGAACACGGCGCCCGCGCTGGTCTATCACCGGCTGCTGGTATACTACGACACGTGCCGCGGTATTGCCCAGGCGAAGCTGAATGAACTGAGCGGACGTCTCGCCCTGGACCACAAAACCAAAGGGAGTCTCTGCGTCCAATATAAGGCGCCGATACTTGCCACCCGCTCCGGCGCGGATCCAAGCCGGTCTCTCAGACACGACTTATACGCGGATTTCAGCCGGTATTTACGAGAGAGCATGGCTTTGTCCTCACAACGTCTCACGAAATGGTGTTGCACGCTCCTCGAACGGATCGCTCTCACACCTGACGAGATCGCTCGTGCTCTAGACCAGGTTCGTCGAGCTCGCATTTGTGTGTGGAACCCATAGCGCTGATCTGGGAACATATCCACAGGTGGAGATCGCTCTCGATTGAGAGCCGTACTGTTGATAGGATGTATCTATATCGCATGGTTTGGGTGTAGAATGGATACTGGACGACAGCTGTCACTAGCGTGCCACAAATGTGTATGAGGTTCACACCAGACGCTGTGTCTCCCGCCCGCATCCACGTCTCTCGTTGCCCCGAATGGGGAGGACCGCTTGGTGACGAGGATACTAGGCGGTTACTTTCGCCGCAAGCCCGCATAGGCTGCCGTTGTCCTTGCCAACAGAATGGGCCCATAGGATGCATTGATCGGTTCTATCACTTGATATACGAGCGAGTGGAGCCATGGTAACGAGGCTATAGGCACCAGATGGCACAGAGTTCCCTCTGGAAGGGAATGTGCGCAATAGAGGACGTCAGGCCCAGGACTCGGTACATGGCGCCGTACAAAGGAGAGAGATTCATGAAGGCATAGGTTGACGCACCTATGGAGAAACCGCATCATCGGCGGTTGAGAGGACATCGGAGGTTCTGCAATATGGTCCGGTTCCGACGGTTGGAAGACAAGGTAGCAGTGCACCGGACATGAACGCGGCGTCCCCGACAAAACAAGCGCCCATTACCGCGATGGCGTTCCGAGCAAGACGGAGAGCTGTTCTGAGCAGTCCGCAGTGGTCGCCGGGGCGGCGATTGATCACAGGCGGCTCGCTAAGGACTCGGGCGTGGTTCCTAGAGCCGGAGAGTGTCGCGCCACCCGGAGCGCGTGCATGAGGCAGCTGAGAAGCGGAAGGGAAGATGGAGAGATGTACACGCGGCCGCGATTAGCGGTAAATCAGGCATGGCGTGATGTGCGAGGCTGGCTGGGTGCACTTTCCATGTCGTAAAATCTACCAGAAGGGGCCGAGGACAAGACTGGAATGGTGGATCGGGGACGCGCTAGTAGAGGTCAAGAGCACGTAACGGCACAAGACGAGGACAGACCAGCAAGCTGCGAGACGCTGAGGGCGTCCCGTGGACCTCAGCACCGAGCTGTCTGAGTATTGTCCGCGCTCGGCGTTGGGAGCGAGAGAGAGTCAAGGCCGATATTCAGTGATCGTGGAGGACGGGAGAGGACAAGACGAGCACGGCGGGGGCAGCCTCAAGGGGCGTCTGTGGCGGGCGGGCCAATGGGGAGGCTTGGATGCGGCGCGAGGCGAGTCCGGCGGTGGTGGTACGACCCCGAAATCAAAATAATACCCGAGCCTCGTCTCATCCGCGTTTTTTCTATATAACATCCTCCAGCGCCCTCGTCCGGCCCAAACCCCTCCTCTCCTCCTCCGCCATCTCCCTCCTCGCCAAAATCACCGCCCTCGACGCGTCCGCAACGATGACTGTCCCTCTCAACGCTTCCACCAGCCAGGACGTCGAGGCCCCCCCTCGCCCCAAGGATGTCGGAATCCTTGCCATGGAGATGTACTTCCCCCGCCGCGTACGTGCTCCTGGGCCTCTCAATCTCAATCACGCGTCTGACTGGCCCGCAGTGCATCTCGGAGGAGGAGCTTGAGGAGTTCGACAAGGTGCCCAAGGGCAAGTACACCATTGGCCTCGGCCAGAAGTTCATGGCTTGCTGCGACGACCGCGAAGACATCAACTCCTTCGCGCTCACCGGTATGCTCGAGTTGCATTCGCACTCCCCTGCCGTCCTCATAATGCTTTCCAGCCGTGACGAACCTCATCGAGAAGTACAACATTGACCCCAAGTCCATTGGTCGTATCGATGTCGGCACGGAGACGATCATCGACAAGTCAAAATCCACCAAGACCCACCTCATGGACTTCTTCGCCGAGGCCGGCAACACCGACATCGAGGGTGTCGACTCCAAGAACGCGTGCTACGGTTCCACAGCCGCCCTCTTCAACGCCGTCAACTGGGTCGAGTCTTCCTCCTGGGACGGCCGGAACGCGATCGTCGTCGGCGGTGACATTGCCATCTACGCCGAGGGCAGCGGGCGTCCGACTGGCGGTGCGGGCGCGTTTGCCATGCTCATTGGGCCCAACGCACCCATTGCTGTTGAGCGTGAGTGTCTGTTCCGTGTTGCGAGCCTTATCTCCCGCGCTCCTCGCGGGTACGACCGTTGATGTCGGCGAGTAAAGTAAGGCGTTTGGGCGAAGTGCAAAAGCCACCGGTGCCGCATCGGACGTCAGACTCGCACATTCCCCGATGCGCCGGTCCGGACCTTCTATTCCTGCCTCCCGGACTTCTGTTTGGAACACGCTGCTAATGAACCGTGTTTTCCCAGCCATCCACGGCTCGCACATGGTCAACACCTACGACTTCTACAAGCCCAAGCTCGACTCCGAGTACCCCGAGGTCGACGGCCCGCTCTCCATCTCTGCCTACATCTCCGCCATCGACGCGTCCTACGCTGCCTTCCGCGCAAAGCACGCGAAGGCGAAGAAGCTCGCAGGACAGACCGGACCCGCGTTCTCGCTCGAGGACGTCGACTACCCCGTCTTCCACTCGCCATACGGCAAGATGGTGCAGAAGGCGCACGCGCGCCTCGTTTACAACGACTTCCTCGCGAACCCCGACGCGCCTAAGTACGCGAACGTGCCCGACCGCGAGGCGCTCCTCGCGCAGCCGTACAAGGCGACGCTCACCGACAAGGCGCTCGAGAAGACGTTCATCGGGATCGCGAAGGCCGAGTTCGAGAGCACCGTCGAGAAGGGCATGAAGTGCGCGCGCCGGTGCGGAAACATGTACACTGCCTCGCTCTACGGCGGCCTCGCATCGCTGCTCGCGAGTGTCGAGCCCGCAGAGCTCCGCGGGAAGCGCATCAGCATGTTCGCGTACGGCTCCGGGCTCGCGAGCTCGTTCTTCACCCTCAAGGTCAAGGGCGACACGAGCGCGATCCGGGAGAAGATGGACCTCGTCCGTCGCTTGGACAGTATGAAGGTCGTCCCCTGCCAGGAGTACGTCGACGCGCTCGCGCTCCGGGAGAAGAACCACAACGCGGGCTCGTACACCCCCACCGGCTCGCTCGACAACATCTGGCCCGGCGCGTACTACCTCGAGAGCATCGACGCGAAGTACCGGCGCGTGTACGCCCGCGCGCCCAAGGCGTGAGGTTCTCGTCCCCCCCCCCCCTCACCCTTGCCCTTTCCACATTGTCCCTCGCTTGTCCCCCTTGCTGTCGCCTCTCCCACTCACGCACGTATAATCGATACCTCGTATCCCTTCCGCCATCCATCCGCACCAGCTAATCAACCCCCGCCCTGCTGCACGTCGCATACCACTACTACTTACCCCTCATATTCACCCCCTTCACACCCCCCTCCCCCTATACACGGCCTCTAACGTGCGTGGCCTGTCACACGGGTTTCCGGCCATTCGAAGAGGGTTTTTGGTCTTCTGGTAGAGCCCGCCTCTCGGGCGCATGTACGAGTATCATTGCATAAATACCACTACTACTAGACGCATCTCTCACTGGCTGAAGATCAGGATTGTCCCCTCTGAAATGGGGGTGGGAAGGCATGTAAGGACGTAATCAGTGGGCTTTTAAGAACGTTTCATACGTGAGGATAGAGGGTGTGATGGAGTGAACATGCTTCCGAATCATTCGGATGCGAGAGATTGTACGATAGAGTATACATTCCCGAATCCCAGGAACACCGCTCAAGTAATATCAGTTTCAACAGATGCAGCACTGAATCTATCTCCTATGAACGTCGCGAGTCGCGACCAACTGCGGTAGCTACGGCCGACCTGCTGTTCTGTGAGCCGCATGCCAGATTTGCGACGAGCGACCGCGCGCTTGTCTCTTCTATAGCTCTCCCAACGATCTTCCTCAAACTTCCAGGGCAATCTAGTGGCAATGACCGCGGAGCGCGACGGGAATCAGCAATGTCAATACCAACCGACCATCTACAGCCGTGCATGCACTGACCTTGTCCATCTCCTCGCGCAACCGGCGCAGGTCCTGGTAGTACACGTCCAGCACCGTCACGGCGGCCCCCAGATAGTCATCACACCACGGCGCCTCGGCCTTGTCCGAAACGGTGGCAGCGAGCACCTGTCCCATCCTCGGCAGGATCCTCGAGTCAGGCTTGGGCTCCATTGTCTCCCAGATGGTCGCCAAATACGACCGACGCCACGGTCCAGCACTCGGGCGGCACGCCACAGCGGCGACATGGCCCGTTGACGCGGTGGGTGCCGGAGTGGCGGCCTGTGGCGGCTTTCTCCCTGGGCCGCTCTTGGACCGCTCTCCCCGGTTCGCCTTGTGGAAGACCGGCGGGGGGCTCAGGCAAGACCAGACACACGCGTGCGCGCCGGCAGCTTGGGACGCCTGGTCATAGGTGAGGAGCCGCAGGTAAGCGATCGCAGGTGCCGAGTCCATCTCCTGGACGTATGAGCCGTGGCCGAAGTGGCCTCCCAGGACCTCCTTGGCCGCCTCCTTTGCGCATCCGGCATTGTCGGCCAGGATGGCGACAAAGTAAGCCTTCACGGGATCCTTGCGCGCCGCCTCCGACCATACGGGCCACGGCGCGGAGGGCTTCCTGCACGGACGTCATCCCGTGGCGAATCGCCGCGGAGATAACGTCCGTGAGCAGCGGGAGGTGGTGAGAAGGTGAGGGACGCTGTTTGGGGGGGGAAGGCAGGATAGCAACATGCTAGAAGGTGATAGGTGATAGAGGACACGCCCGTTTTTCGTCG
Organism: Trametes polyzona; assembly: GCA_022606195.1. Classification (NCBI taxonomy): domain Eukaryota; kingdom Fungi; phylum Basidiomycota; class Agaricomycetes; order Polyporales; family Polyporaceae; genus Trametes; species Trametes polyzona. The sequence continues at coordinate 649,750 of JABYQF010000016.1, forward strand.
AAAGTCAAGGTAGGTAGAGCCGCTTCCCCCTCGGCGTGGGCATGATCCCGAAGCGATCCATCTAGGTCTCGTTCCTCGCGCTGAGACAGGCCCGCCGGTGCGAGCCTATCTACCTTCATGCAAAGTCTGGTCGACATGCCCCGCAAGATGGATTGGTGGGCCGGGAAAGCCGTCCCATCGCGAGAGAGACATATGACATCCGACTCGGCGGGAATGACTTCGTCGAAAATGGGCATCTTGCTTAAATCCACGATGCCTTCGGCTGGGGGTGAGTTCGCCCTGTGTGGATCAGCCGTGCGTATGGTGGGAGGGTTGATGAAAGAAGGTCGATCAATGTGTGAAGCAGGCTCTTGATGTTGCAAGAGCAAGTACTCGTATAGACGATGCAGTTGACTCGCAGTGACACGCTCCAACATGTCTGCGGATATCGGCTCCTTGACCAGTCCAGAGAAGATGGGCATGGAAAAGACTTGGAAACCTTTATACTCCAATGCCCAACCAAGACGTAATGCAGCTTCTGATGCGAACCTTTCCAGGCGAAGACGACAAGAAGTAGCCCACATCTTGAAGGCGGAATCGAAAGCAGTGCACAGATCAAGCTCCTTCTTGAGAAGAGTAGGGACAAGTTCCATTTCGTACTTCATTGCAGCTCTATATGTAGCCTCCAAGGCCCGAGGCTCTTTCTTTGCTGTAGGCTCGTTGACAGGGTAGCAGAGACGCAGGAGGTAATCGAGCACCGCGCTCTCTTCGCTGACGTCCACAACAGGAAGGCCGTGTGTCGTGTTCTGCGCTTCCGGAGGAGGTTGGGGCACCTCGAGCATACTCTCGAAAATCGGCGAGGCCGCGACGAGGATCTGGCTGTATACCCTGAAGTCTACCCGGTCGCAAGAGCGAAGGACCATGTCCGCGTTCGGCTTGTTGAACGGGTATGAGGCGCTTCTCGTAAGACGAGCGGTATCACTAGGCTGGAGAGGTGTCGGAGCCATGACTGCAGAGGGAGTTGCTGGTTGGGTTAAGAAGAGAGCAGCGGCGCAGGAACTACGGCAAAAAGGCCCTGACGTTTAAAAGTCTGAGGCACTGAAGCTGCTGCAGTACTAAAGTTAGAGCGTATACAAGCCGAGCAAGAAGCAGCCATCTCTAACGATAGGTGCGCACAGTACTAGTCCCGCCGCGGATACCTCTTGGATCTCATGCTGAAGCGATGTGGCATCCTCTCTGAGGGAGAGATTTGACCGGATGAACGGTCACCGCAAGTTAGTACTCGGAGGGCTGTAGCCAAGCCCGCTCGCTAGGCAAGCCTTGTTTCTGCGTGTTTGACCATGTGTAGTAGTTTTCCTACTTCCCGCCATTGTCATTGAGACTCACGTGAGGCCGCGCTGGTAACTCAGTAGGCATCCCATGCTGGCTTCGAATGATCCAATTCAGCATACATGGAGGGGTACCGGATGCCACAAAGAAATCAAACAGTAGACCCCCAGAGTCAGCGGCCTTCGTGGATGTCACGGTGGCGATAAGGCTTGCACCCCGGCTCGGCAGAGGCTTACTACAGCGCCGGAAGCCTAAGACAAAGGTGGGAATCCTGCGGCGCCATGAGCAACGGCCATGGTCTGCCATCGTGCATTCGACTGGTATCGCACCCTACAGGGCTATCCTACGGAAGTACTGACAGTACTTGCCCGCCAAGTGCGACTCCCGGGAGGCTGACCCTATATAGCGGGTCACCGAGCGAGCGACAGGTTGTCGATCCTCCACAACCCACTAGTGGTCGCCGCTATCGACCGTCGCTGAACAAGAAAGTCAGTAGTCTGATCAGTACTCAAGAGACGTTAGGGACTAGCAATGTACCTCATTCCTGCAACAGCTCCAGTTCATCGTCGTACACTACGCTGGCCGGGCCCCTGGCCATTTTGCCAGGTATTAAGGCCATCAGAGCATGGATGACTGTTCCTGAGGTGCTCACCGCTTGATAATGCCCTGTTCGGTAATACCGGTGCACAGTAGAAGTGAGCATCGGGTAGGCAGAGGAGCGAAGGGCAGGGTGTAGCTTGGATAGTGCCATCAATGGATATCCGCGGATGAAACTCGTTTCCCAGCAATCCGTTCCCACAAAAAGCCATCCGTTTGCGCTCACAGATGTCCCACGCTGTGTGAGGTCACGAACAGTCACGGAACAGTCACGACACTCGCGCGCCGCGCGTTGCAGCCTGCGCGCGGCGAGCGACGAGCGACGCGCCTCGCGACCAGTCTGCGTTCATCGTTCTCAATGGAATCAGCAAGCAATGTCTTCGTAGACGTTCTGTGCGAAGATGGTTGTTGGACTGTGGGCGGACACCCCTTGGTACAGCGCGGAGACGGCTGCGGGAATCATCGTGAATTCGTCGCGACCTCTTCGGTCTCCTCAGCCAAGTTGACGTCGCACACTTTCAAGATACTTTATTACTGCTAGCTAGTCCTTCTAATAGTCTCGTCTAATTGCTACTACCACTACACTATACTCCTCGAATAATGTCAACTTATGTTCCATCGCGCTCGCAGACTTTCTCACTTCCTCGCGCAGCGCACAGAGTCTCCTCGCGCGTCGCGCGAGCAGCGTCGGCGGGTCGCTCGCGAGTCGCGGCTCACCGCCGTGATTATCATTGCTGACTTGCAAGCTTTATGTCATGTCACTTCGGGACTGTGGGAGTGGATGTACACGGATGTTGGCATCCGCGGATGTCTTTTCCCACGGATGCACGGATCATCTTGGATATATCCAAGCTAAACCCTGGCGAAGGGACGCCACGGGACAACCACGTACTTCTTCCGTCCACTGTATCTGCGCTTTCAGCTCCGTAGGACCGCAGATCAGGACGACGCTGTAGTGCTGTTTATAATATATACCCCTGGGGCCATATCGAGGGACCTTGGTCACTCCCGAAGTGTCTGCGGATATGGTACACAGAACCGCGTAGGATTCTGAAACCGCAAAATGGGGGCCTGTTCTGAATCGAAAGCGGGTGAGTTACTGGAACTCACCTGGTTCGAGGTCTCTCCAGCGTGGCTTGTGCTTGGGGCCGCGGTAGCCAACCACGCTTGTCGTCATCGTGTCCAACGCGTGGGCGTCATATGCTTGACTATGATAGACTCTCGACTTCTCCTCGTCTCCGAGGACGCGCGTTCCCTATAGTCGTTGTAAGATTTTGACCGATGTCGGTCCACGTATGACTTGCCTTGCTGATGATCACCGAGTAAGCTCCAGGAATAACCCATTTTCCTGACGGTCGGACGAACTTGGTCTTGACGCGGGCTGCGTGTTCGGGATCGTTTGCTTTGTACCTGGTGCTGGTATTGACTCCAAACGTCGTTCGCATGATGCGAGCAGAGACAACGTGCGCGAGATAGAACGAAACGCCTCCTTCCGCAACGGCCTTGTTCCTGTTCCCAAAACGCATTAGCACAAGGATAACAGCGTCATACTTCTACATTACGTATGGGAGTCCGGGCGCGACAGCGACAGCCCACGAGTCTTGAGTGTCCGCTGCAGGTTGGTATATAGCCAAGGGCTGGCTGCAAAGCCTCCTACGAGGAAGACCGTCTGGATGTTTCGTCAGAACCGCGAGAAAAAAAGCAAAGATGTGGCGTACTGAGATTCGGTGCGCCGCCGCCGCACGCTCTTGCTCCTCAACGGCGCTCACGATGGCGTCAAGCGAAGGCTGGTAGAATGACTCCATTTCAGGGCTAGTGCAACCCGACGATAAGGCATAGATGGTGAATCAGGACGCCCGTAAGGACATACCCTGAGAGTAGTAGCTGCCCGCGGCGAATCTTGACTTTCGGGTCATTGCAGCCCATTGAGCCGAACTTGATATATGACTGCTCGGAGGCGTCCTTGAAGATCGGCTTAGTGGACTTATTGAAGTAGTCTACCATCGCTTTGATGTCTTCCTCGTTGCCGTACGGAGAGTTCTTGAGCCTCTCTACACTTACTTCGTCAACGCTGTATCCTACGATCGATGTACAGTACGCACCCTGCAGAAACGTCTTCGCTTGAGCGTTGACCCGAGTGGAGCCCTGTACAATGCCTACGCTCATATTCCAGGTCAGCCTGGGCAGTCCGTGCTGCAGTTAACGGGGACTCACAATCGGCCGTGGTGATCTCCTCTACCGACAAAGGGCTGGTCGAAACGAACTTGTAGCTGCTGATGTCCACAGTTCCTCCTCCAGCGTCGACGATCATGACGCTCTCGCCATCCTACGTGCACATCAGCCTAGCCTCTCAGAACTCTGGAATGGACGCGTTCTGGTTCACGCACCCGGACGCTCTCCGTCGCCAGCCCGCTGCGAATGCAGAAGTGGAGGCTCGCCTCGCCTTCGGTCACGAAATGCACGCGGTCGCGGCCGCTGGGGGTGTCCGGGACCAAGCCGGCCATAATTGCCGCCTGCCGCATCTTGCTCTGCTGCAGGCCCTCCCAACCATTCGGATGCGACAGAACGAACTCGATACGGTCCTCGAGCGACGTCCAGAGGCTCTCGCCGCTCGCATGCGTCTCGGTGACGAAACGCTTGGTGCAGTTGAAGAGATAGTTCATGAAGTCCGCAAAGACGTCGAGGACGGTCTTGCCTTCGGGGAGCGGCGGAAGATCGCGCCGCTTGATCTCGGAGTCGAGTGTCTCGGGGCGAAGGTGCAACTTGAACCTGATCGAACGCGTCAAGGCCACATCTCTCTGCGAGACGCGCTTGTTTGGACATACCATTCGACGAAAACCAACTGGTCGTCCTCGGCCTCGAGCTCTATGCCAGGAAGGGCCGCCTCCGCGCCGGCGGAATGCACCGTGCCGTCCGGACGGTAGTATAAGATAGATGGGATCTTCGAATCGCCCGCAGCATTCTCCTGGCCGGGAAAGCTGCGACGCAGCGCATGAGAGGAGAGGACAGCACATACGCGAGTACGCGGCTGCTCACCGAGTGACTCCCTGGATCTTCGGTACCTCCCCGGGGTCGAGGATGGCATAGGAGACACCGGAAAACGTCGTTCCGATGTCCATGGCCACGACGAGCTTGCGAACGAGGCCCTGGTAAGGCCGTAGAGATGTCATGGCGGATGATAGACGACTGGGTCAAGAGAAAAAGGCGCAGAGGCGTTCCTTGCTCTGCGATGGTACCCGGGTTTGTAGCCAATGGAGGAGCCAGTCCTACCCGCGCATTTATGCACGATCCGGATGTGCTGCGGTAATCTCACAAAAGCCTTCAGGCCCCAGGCGCGGCAACCTCCTGACTTGACCTTCGACGCCAGAGAACTGGACCGTGTAGGCCTCACCAACGATCTGAGTTTCACACCGTACACCAGGTCGGTCAGCTCGAGATGATTCGCGCAGCGGTGCTTGAGAATCAACTATGTGCGCACCTGGAGCATGAGGCCCGACCCGTGACCAGGTGGATACTGGCTACCAGAAGGCTCTCCCTGGCGGAGACAGTGTTGGGGGTTGAGTAGCGAAGAGCAGTGCTACTGTAGTGCGGAAGTACAGGCTTGTATATAGAGTGAAAGGATCCGCAAGGAAGCATGCTTCCTCAGGCAGAATGCAAAATAGGATACTGGACACGCAGATCATAACTGGCGATATACCACGGCTTCAGGAAGCAACACCGCGCAGAGGCATGACTTACGTCCAGAAAATATGAGAAAGGTGTATGAATCACCTACCGTATGCTCCCCGAATGCCCGTCTTCGCTCTATCTGGCTCCTCTGAAACGATACGATCATCACAAATCTATAGTCCCGCTGACCGCACTCACACTCGACACCACCGCGCGTCCCTACGTCCCGCTGCTCATCTCGAGCAGCGCCTCGATGCTCTTCCCCAGGTCGCCCTCGTTCGCCTCGAGCACCCACTGCACGACCTCCGGGTCCGTCGAGGGGAAGATCTGCCGGAGCGTCTCCCGCGCCGCGACCGCCGCCTGCTCGTGCGCCCGGTCGATCTCGTCCTGCAGCCCCGCGATGTCCAGCGCCGGCGTCGGCGTCCGCGACACGTGTGATTCCCTCCCTCCCTGTTGCGCGAGCGTCTGCACCCGCGGCGCGTGCAGCGTGCCCGCGGCGGGCTGCGAGGGCCCGATCGCGAGCGCCTGGTTCGTGTGCGGGCCGAGGCTCTGCGCGCGGGCGCGGGAGGGCGTGTCGTCTGGCGGGAGCAGCGGGAACTGCGCTGAGGATGCGGACCGGATCGAGCCGTGCGGAGACGGCTGAGGCGACGCTCGTCGTACACGCGGCTTGTATGGGGTTTGGAGAGGCGGTTGGTACTGCTGCCCGTCGCCGCTTGCGCCCATGGGCGTCTGCGGGTAGCTCTGCGGGTACGCGGAGTGCCCGTCCTGCGCATACATCTGCTGTTGTTGTTGTTCTCTGCTCAGTTCGAGGGGCGCGAAGGGGCCGGGGAGGTAGGAGAGTGTATCCTCTGCCCCGTCGAGGACTTCGTTGAATATTCGGCTGATCGCGTTCAGCGGTTTGGAGATAGTGTCGCCCGTTTTCTGCAAGAAACGGCGGGCGTCCTCTCCTAGCGATGGTCCGGGTGTTGGTAGAGAGAGCGGTTGCGCAGACTCTTCACCCGCATGTGAGACCGGCGCGTTGGCGAAACGCGGCGGTGTTGCCGTGCCCGAGGAGCCAACTGCTGGTGTATACCCGCGCTCTGGCGTTTGCGTGCCAGTGCTGGGGAGCGATTGGATCGCGTCCTCGACATTCCTATCCAGGCGATGAGCGGAGTGGATATAGGACGCAATGTGCGGCTTACTTCTCAAACTCCTCCTGAGTGATGTTCGATAGAGACGTGTGGTCCATGGTCTCGATGAACGATACAGCTCCCATCTACGCATGGTGAGCGAACGTGAGGCGATCAATCATGTTCTCGGCACCCACCAAACTGGAGAGATAGTACCCTGCTTCGCTCTGCAACTTGGCAGGATTGCGGAAACGGTTGATGAACCTAAACGTCGGTCAAACTCGTCACCGCGTTGTGTGCTCTCTCCTCCACACTTACTCGACATTCGATAGGAGATGTGGCGGATTCGCCTTCAGCACTACGTAGATTAGGATCGGCACGAAAGTATCGGCGCTCTCGTCTTTGTGCAAATGTCGTATCAGCCCTGCACAAGATGGTCAGTATATGCTCATGCTCCAGACGAGCTGGGGCGGACCAAAGATGACCTTGCAACAGTTCAGGATACAAATCAGCTTGTCGCGCGGCGCCTTGTAATGATTGATCTTCAGGAGCTCTGGATTGCCGTCAGCTTACGAGACACTACTCAGAAGTCAACACAACTACTGACCTTGCTGCGCGAACATGAGGAAGCCTTCGCTCCCTTCGCCTTCAGGAACATCCAAATGTTTAGGCTCTATCCATTTGAACAGTGCTATCCGTTGGGAGAGAACACGATCTCGCTCGAGGTCGTCCGCAGTGACGGGCCGTGGCGGTACAGCTTTGGCCACTTGCGGAGTGAAAGTGCTGTGCGAAGGCGGGCGGATAAGAGAAAACCAGGCAGTCTCATCGGTGTACCGCTCACAAGTCGTATAGCCTGTTCATGACAAGCTTCTCCATGCCTTCCATAGCATTGTCGAACTCGGCGTCCGTCGCGTTACGCCAGACTTCGCTCTCGCGCATTCGCGCGGAGATGAACTGGCTTCGCCATGAGCGCACGTTATACCGATTGAACTGCGAGATTCAACCTACGTTGAGGAAGTCGTTGATCAACTTCACTTGGTCGTTGACCGTAAACGTGCGTTTCGCGAAGTTGCTCAGGAACCTGCACTACCGGTCGGTATCGCCCGAAACGAACGCGGCTGCACTGACATACGAGCGGAGGTATTTGGCCACAGGCTCCGCACCCTTCGACTTCATCTGATCAAGGAACTTCTGAAAGTCAAACGGCGGGGGCTCTTGGTTCTTGTCGCCTTTGGACGGTGTGCTGCGCCCACTGGAGACCGCTGTAGCGTCCCTTGTCGCGTCTTCGCGGGATTCTGATGGTTGAGGTTCTGGAGGAGCGGCTTGCTGCTTGGCGAAGGAGGAGATGGTGGCGGGAGAAGGGACAGCTGTGGCTGTATCCAGTGATCGTGGTCGTTGGCCCCGAGAGGTCAGAGGCAGAGCGAACGTGCGGGCGAGAGCAGCTAGGGCAGGAAACGCAGGGATCGGCGACGAGGAGCGGTTCGGGGTTGAGGGTGTATGGGGAGGAGAGGGAACAGGACTAGCGGGTACTTTACCCGGAGCTCGTGTACCTTCCGCAACCTCCTCTTCGATCCCGATCGGACGAGGAGGTGGAGGATGTCCGGTAGAGCTAGACCATGCCTGTTGGGCCGCCTTGTCCTCCGCGCTCGCAAGAGGATCAAATTCCAGGAGGATGTCTGCCTTGACCGGTACCGGAGCTGAGCTCACGTCCTCTGTGGGCGCAGTGGGTGGTGCCTGTGTGCTTTCAGAATCTAGATGTGATATGTCCGGGTTATGAGAGTTGTGCTCAGTGTTCTCCTCGTGCTGCACGCGCTCCATCGGCTTGGTGGAGTCGTTCCAGGGATTGTGCTCAGCGTCGGGTGTGATTGCAGTGCCAAGGTGGACATCACGGAGGGTATCACTGAGCGCGGTATCTTGGGGTGAGGTCATGAAGATCTTCGTCCAGGGCCGAGCAGCACAGTAATCAGAACGAAGACTAGCAGACCCCTCTGAGTAGCTGAGGACGACCTCGCGTGGAGATGGAGGAGGCGGCGGGAATCGCCTGCGGAGGAAGCGGAGAGGACGAGCACCGGCGTCTCGCACGCGCACGCTGCAGCCACTGCCTCTAGCGCCCATCGAAGTACTGAAGTACATAATCCGAATTACTTGGTAGTAGCACTAGTTCAAGACGCAGAAACGCATTATCTATATCTGACGCTCTGGAATATGGATGCACCAAGGTGTGGGCGGCATGCATGCGTGGGAGTAACACTAACTCTTGCAGGGGTATACTGTAAGTGTTCTATGGTGGGGGAGGACGAGAACGATCATGATGGTCGCTTTGATTAATATTGTCACCACACAAGTTTACTACGTCGGGACACGGTGCTACGGCGGATTGTGTCACATGAGGTACACATCCGCGGGGGCGGGCGGCGCACCTGCCATACTGTACGCTTTTTCGCTGTTACCTACGTTTGGTTGAAGGAGCCATGTCCGGCAACTTGAATGGAACCTGCAAAGTGCCACCCGTGAATGACGCGTACCACCACATGGACTCCTGCACGATTGGAGGGCACTGGGTTATGCACCAAGTACCCACCTGTGTCACCGCGTTGTCAACCTCCTTCGCATATTGCTGGAGGAGCATGCACCCCCACGAGATAGCGTCCGCGGTGGTGCAGGATTTGCCTCCAAATGACCCAGGAGAACACGGCGGTTTGTTTTTGGCGACTGCAACGAGGAATTTTTGCGCCTCCGCGCCATACATGGCCAATGTAGAACCCAGGGGCCTCTCTCTCAGAGCATCAGCCAGATCCTTGAGAGATGACTTGAGCCATGTCGGACCCTCCGTTGAAATGACAGAAGAAGGGAGAAGCGTGCGACACGAAGATGAAAGCCCTGCAGCACAGCAGGGCGGTGTATATTCTCCTGTGGTGGGTGACGCCTGGAGGGTCAGCGTATGGGACGATGTGGCAGCCTTGGACAATTCGCCGACGTAGTGCAGGAGATAATGGTACCAGCGATTAGACGTCGTCTCCAGGTCCGGATGATATATGGTCTCAATGGAGGAGACAGTGAACCGTCGAACGAGCTCGTCTGCGCAGATCCGCGCCTCCGACTCCCATCCATATTTTGCGGCGGCGAGGTAAAGAGGGAGGGGAGCAGATAACGCCCTTGCACACCACCCGTCGCGCACGACGCGCTCTACTTTCCCGATCTCATACTTGCGGCCGGCAGCGAGGACGTCGAGGAACAGATCGGGGTCTTTGAGGTCGGGATGCTCGGTCGGGTAACAAATGCGAAGGAGCGCGTCCACCACGACGCTATCTTCCGGGACGGCGCAGACTGTAATAGGGTTGACAGAGCCAGCCACGGACTCCCCTTCAACAGTATCCCGGAGGACTCGCTGGAGCATGCTTGGAGAAGCCAGGGAGATGAGCGTCCGCGAAACACGGAAATCGACGGAGTCGCAGCTCCTCAGGACGAGGTCCGCCTCAGGACTGTCGAAAGGGGCCCCTACAGCTTTGGTAGGCATCCTCTGAGCCCGTTTCGCAGATTTCGGGGGCTCGCAGAAAGGCCCGATGCCGGTGAAGTCGACAGTCACTCGGTTGATCCCCGACGATTTGGACTTGACCCTCTTCCGAGTGCGATCGAGCTGGAGCAGTCGGTAGTAGGGGCCCGCGGCGATGTCGTTGAGCTCGGCGCAGATCCGCCCGGCGACGCGATTGGCCACCACGGCTGTTTCTGCGGCGGCCTTGGTCTCCTCCTCCATCCCATAGTAGCACGCTATAGCGAACACCCGAAGGGGGTTGTCTCCCAACGCACGCGCGTGGGTCAGCGCCCGCTTCATGACCGTTATCACCGCCGGGGCGTCGTACTTGGTGGCCGCGTCGAGGATCAAGCGGACGGTAGACAGGTCGTGGACCTCTGGATCCGGCAGCGGATAGAGCACCCGGAGGAACACGTCGAGCGTTGTGCTGCTCTCGACCACATCGACCACCGGGCGCGTCGTGTCGGTCCCGGGGGGCTGCGGAAACGTGAACATGTTGGCGAAAACGGGGGAAGCGAGGGTCAGGATGAGACTGTGGACGTGGAAGTCGACATTGTTGCTCGAGCGCAAAACGAGGTCGGCATCTTCCCGATCGAAAGGTTCGGACGCTTTCTCAGTCTTGACGACGTGCTTTCCGTTCTCCACCTGGGTGGGTGTGTTGCTTGTATTGCTTGTATCGGACATCTCGGACATCTTGCTATGACGCGAGACTATGGCGAATGGTTGACCAACGGCACGGTGAGTGTCTCTATGCCCAGAAACCTTGAAGATAACTTACTTCTCGGCAACCGCGATACCTGCTGCGGAGTATGATTGTCCGGTGTGCTACCGCGGATGTAGACTGATCGCGCTCGAGATGATCTACGCACGTCCTCGTTCAAAACAATGCACCTACCCCTCCTACGTACCCTGTGTACTGAGGGTGGCGAGTGATAGCACAACGATACCCGCCGTCAAGCCTCCCGCATCACCAGAACCTTACCGCAGTGCTGCAGCATGCATGCACACGGATCCTTCGCACGCCCACTCAGGCCCTCGTGGCCCATCGTAGCAAGGCGAAATGACGTACAAAATGGTATTCCACTCCAAGCCAGTGCCAGGTTTAGAACCTAAGCCGGGGAGCCATGTTTTCTGACTATAGTATACCTGGCTATGTCATCCTCTATCAACACGTAGAAGCGGGAGCCGTACCTGTGCAGATCAGTGGTGTGCCGACCTTGGTCAGACCTGGGTCACTGCATTAAACGGGGTCGTATCCAATCGTGGATACGCGTTGTGTACGCCGAGTACACGAGGGGTAGCCCACGTTGGATACGTCGAGTATCCAACGCGGGCTACGCCAGAAAGGTGTTAGGTACCCGGGTGGCGAAGCCAGAGTTGGATACTCGACGTAGCCACGATTGGCGACGTGAGCGATGCCTCGTAGCCCGCGTAGCCCCGCTATGGCTACGTCATGTCGCCCGACGTGGCTACGCCGGATACGTCATGTAGAAACTTCTGAATACCTGCGCGATGTGGCGTATCCAGGGCGTTCTACATGGGAAATGCCGCGCGGTAATTACCTTTTCAGGAGACTAACTGTACGCCCCACCCGCTTGGGATTACACCGGCACACCTTTGTCCGTACACGATGATCCATAGTATTGTCGGTAGCTAGATGACTATGATACATGTAACAACATAAAGATCCCTTTCAAAGAGCATGTGGGTGTGTGAACGAGCCCTGGAAGTCGCAATGAGGTCCGATGTTCGACTGTCAACGGCGGCTTAACGGGGATGTTGAATTGTTAGCACATCAATTATCAGTAGATTCGGTGTCGTCTTACTGGTTTCATATGCTTCGATTGGGAGGGGGGGGCTGCGAACGTCATACTAGTCCAAGTAGGCTGCACTGTCATGAACTCGACGTCAGGATTGGCTCAGTATGGTAGGGGTGTGAGTCCAGGCGCACCGGGGATACCTTATGTTTGCCGAAGGGCAGCGGGATAAATCAGTGACGAGAGTGCGACCGAACGAGAGCAGCGTAATGACTGGTGGGCCCGGGTCGAGCCGTGTCGAGTATTATGAGCTTGAGTGGCGAGCTACGTAAGGATGCGCTGCGCACAGAGGTGAGACGAGCCTTTATCCACACTTGTGAGTTGGTATTGCACTATTCTTACCGGTGTTCGCTCTCACAACAGCCATCTATCAGGCCTGAGACGTCTCCGGTTTGGTGGTCCACCACGCCGACCATCCTGGGTAGCAGTGGGGCTGGCAGTCAGCCTGCTGAACAAACGGTAAGCATATCTACAGCCGGTAGAATCTGGCAATGGTTGCTGAAGACCCATACGTACCGGTGGAACCATGGGACTTGGAGATGGTGGGCTTTTTTGCGACAAGCGCCGACGTGTGCGTGCGGGATCCGGCACGCGAGAGATTGGGAGCGATGTAGCGATGTTGGAGGAAGCGCACTCAATGATGGAAGGCCGGGAGAGAAAGGCGAATGAAAAAAGGTGCCAGCGCGGCAGCATATATATACCCCTCGTGGGCGACGTCGAGTAGCACAATCAGCGTACCCCGTGTACGCCGCATATCCTGCGCGTATCCCCGCTGTTCTAGCGCCCGCGCGGTCAGCCTCAGGACGCGTAGTGTTTCTCAGTAGCATGCTCAACTTTCTAGCGCAGGTCTCATGTCGTGCTGCTGCATGCGAGACCCGGGACTTCTATGGAAGAGAATATTGCATTATAATGCTCCTATACTGAAATCGCATGACCGCTACACTACAGATGCAGCCGATGCATCAGGGACGACAAAACTATATCTACGAGACTCTCCACTGCTTGCCTGAAACCGGTCTCCAAAGGCACCGCCGTCGCGGAACCAGACCCAATTGTTTCGCTTCCTGGGCCGCCAGACTTCTCAGGCCGAGTGGCTGATCCTGCACGAAAGCTTCAACTCACAGTTTGACCGCGGTGAGCCTGGGAGGCGGAGTGGCCACGCGTCTTCTTTGGCGGGGACGCTCCACGCGGGGTACTGATAACCGAAGGCGCCAGTTCACAAGAAGTAGGTCGCGCGAGGTGGGAAAGGATGTCACGACCCATGCCGGACCTCCGCCGGGTTTCCGCCTCGGGACTCCTACCGGACTTCCTCCGGACATCCGCCAGTTCCTTCGTAAGTAGTTAGCTAGACCTTTCCTTACATTACGTCATCCTTCCCCTTATCAGTTTACCCTTCTTCTTGTCTTACGTCAAGGGTGCTCGGGACGTCCGGAGTTCCGACGCCTATGATGTAAGGCCTTCTTATCGATTAGTCTCGCTTAGTATATAAGCCGCTGCTGGAAGTAGTGTTTGCCTTAGTTCGGACACTTGTTACCTCACCTCGTTACCTACGCCTGTAACTCCGCTCTACTCCGAATATATCTCTTCCCCTCATCTCCGACATCCCTCCGGAACTCCGTCAGTCCGCCCTCGGTCATCCCTCAGTCTCCCCCCGCCCTTCGGTCGTGCCCTTCCTCCTACTCCGCTTCCCCTCAGAACTCCGTCGGTCCTCCGTCCGCAAATAGAGGACAACCGCGAGATCGCTCAGGGCGTTGCCAATAGCTTCGCCGAAGTCCTCACCCCTCGTGCCGTACTCCATCGGATCTCCCCGGACCTCCTCCCAACCCCGTCTGCCCTTCGGACGGCACGCGTCCTAACAGTGTGTCCGAACTCACACTGAGGATCTCGCCATGACTCAACGCCCCGAACCCGAGGATCAGTGGCCTGGTTTCACCGCGCGACGTTACCGGGTCTCCACGCAGCCCACCAGCACCCCGGTAACACCGACGCGCGCCGTGTTCCCACCGCACCTTCAAGCCACCACCCAGTCGCCTATCGAGTCGACCGCTGGAACTCCGGAGACAGGTTCGTCCCGTCTTCCCGGAGCTCCGCTCCTCGATTTCACCGCTCAGGCCACTGCGGTACCTCGTAGTTCGCCCAACCCCTTCCTCGCCGCGTCTCCGGGCAACGCGCCTCCCGCTCCGGGTCCGGACTCCCGACCACCTCCGCCACACTTCCCTCCAGAACCGCCCACATCCGTCCCAACCCCTCCGGACCCCAACCGGGAGCTCGCGCAGGCTATCGCCTTGCTCGCTCAGACGCTCCGGCTCTCCCAGACCGCTCCGGCTGCCTCCGCCGGGAACTCCGCCTCCTCCGAACGGCACAACGTCCGGGAGCCCGACCAGTTCGACGGGTCGGACCCCACCAAACTCCGTTCGTTCTTCACTCAGCTGGAGCTGGTCTTCAAGGCTCGCCCTAGGACGTTCGACACCGACGAGAAGAAAGTCACCTATGGCATCTCCTACCTCCGGGGGATGGCCCTCGCCTGGTTCGAACCGTATCTCCTAGAGGGCGAGTCGGAGAATCCGCCGGAATTCCTACACTCGTACGAGAGGTTCCAGGAGGAACTCCGGGTCAACTTCGGTCCGTTCGACGTCACCGGACAGGCCGAACATGAGCTGGAGAACCTCCGGATGCCCGACAACCAGCGGATCGCGAAGTACGTCACCCAGTTCAACCGTCTCGCGACGCAGGTCCGCTGGGGTCAGGCAGCTCTCCGGTACCAGTTCTACAAGGGACTCCCGTCGCGGCTCAAAGACCGGATCTCCGAAGTCGGCAAGCCTTCGTCACTGGAGGAACTCCGCAACCTCGCGCAAGCCCTGGACCACAGGTACTGGGAGCGCAAGGCCGAACAGTCGCGCGAGTCCTCCGGCTCTCACAAACCCTCGTCATCCTCGTCCACCAAACCCCTTCAGGACTTCAAGCCGCACGTTCGGACATCCGGCTACTCCGGAAATCAGACTTCGTCGAGCCAGACGTCCGCGTCCTCTGGTACCCGGAACACCTCCGCACCTCCGAGAACTCCGGCTAAGCAGGCCCCCAAGCCCTATGCGGACAAGCTGGGCAAGGATGGCAAGCTTACCCAGGAGGAGCGCCAGCGCCGCTTCGCGAACAACCTCTGCCTCTTCTGTGGCGGTCCCGGACACACCTCCGCGAACTGCCCTAAGAAGTCGTCAACCCCCGCGAAAGGCCGCGCTGCGCAAGCTTCGGAAGGGTCGGACCTCCAGCCGGAAGTCCCGCAGGACTCCGAGCCTGAGGAGGAGCCAAAAAACTAGTCAGCAGTCCTCGTGCATCCGTGTCTGGCGAGGACTGCGTTGACCCTCCCGGCACGGAACTGCCTTCGGTACTCCGGCTCAACGCGTCCGCTCTTTCTGACCCCCTATCCCTCCATGTCTCCCTATACTCTCCGCTCATCTCGTCGGAACTCCGTGCGCTCGTCGACTCCGGGTCCTCTCACTGTTTCCTGGACTCTGAGTTCGTGGAGCGCCACGGACTTCCGACGGAGTCCGTTCCCCCCATCCGCCTTCAGTTATTCGACGGCTCGTCGAATCACGTCATTACTCGGACTTCCACTCTGTCGGTTCAGTTCCCCTCCGGGGAGGTCATCTCGGTCGACTTCTACGTCACTCCGCTCGACAAGTCGGTCTCCGCCGTTCTCGGATATAGCTGGCTCTCCGCCTACAATCCCTTGATTGATTGGAAGAAGCGCAGCATTCAGTTCCGAACAGTTCCGCCGACTCGTCCTGCATCCTCGGTCCCTTCGGTCTCTTCGGTTCCTTCGGTCCCCTCGGTCCCTCCGGCTGGAACTCCGTCGGACTCCGACGGAGCAAAACCGGAGCTCTCTCCCTCGACCTCCCCATCGTCGGTCCCCCGGGTTTCCCTGGTCAACGCCGCTGCGTTCGCGCGCGCGTGCCGGCTGCCCGGTTCGGAGAGCTATACGCTCAGTCTGTCGGACATTTCGCCGGATTCTGCTAAGGCTCGCAGCTCGTCGGTCTCCGAGGAAGCCCTGGACCTCTCCGGGATTCCGGAAGAGTACCATGAGTTCGCCGACGTCTTCAGCAAGAAGAAGGCAGATACCCTCCCGGAACACCGCCCGTACGACCTCAAGATCACTC
The DNA here is from genome assembly GCA_022606195.1 of Trametes polyzona. Taxonomy (NCBI): domain Eukaryota; kingdom Fungi; phylum Basidiomycota; class Agaricomycetes; order Polyporales; family Polyporaceae; genus Trametes; species Trametes polyzona. The sequence goes on from JABYQF010000016.1 coordinate 665,936, forward strand.
TTGAGGAGGGCAAGCTTCCGCCTCTCGGTCCGATATACTCGCTGTCCCAGGTGGAGTTGGACACGCTGCGCGAGTATATCGACGAGAACCTCCGTTCGGGTTTCATCCGGCCGTCCAATTCGCCGTGCGGAGCTCCGGTCCTCTTCGTCAAGAAGAAGGACGGCTCCCTCCGCATGTGCGTGGACTACCGGGGGCTCAACAAGATCACCCGTAAGGACCGCTACCCCCTACCGCTCGTCTCGGACCTCCTCGATACTCCCCGGAAGGCCCGTATCTACACTAAAATCGACCTTCGGCACGCCTACAACCTCGTCCGGATCGCTCCGGGCGACGAGTGGAAGACGGCCTTCCGGACGCGGTACGGTTCTTTCGAGTGGCTTGTGATGCCCTTCGGACTTTCGAATGCTCCGGCCGCGTTTCAACGCTTCGTCAATGAAGTGTTTGCGGATCTCCTGGATGTCTGCGTCGTGGTTTATCTCGACAACATTCTCATCTATTCGGACTCCCTGGAACAGCATCGGGAACACGTCCGGGAGGTCCTCCGGAGACTTCGGAAGTCCGGCCTATATGCTCGCGCGGATAAGTGTGAGTTTCACGCGACCTCCGTCGAGTATCTGGGCTACATCCTGTCCCCTGACGGTCTGACGATGGCGGAGTCCAAGGTGAAGGCGATTCTCGACTGGCCGGAGCCCCGGAAAGTCCGCGATATACAGTCGTTCCTCGGATTCGCGAACTTCTACCGGCGCTTCATCTATAACTACTCCGAAATCGTCCTGCCCTTGACTCGACTCACGCGCAAGGGAGTTCCGTGGAACTTCGACGAAAGGTGCCGGAACTCCTTCAACGCCCTCAAGGCCGCCTTCACGTCAGCACCGATCCTCCACCATTGGGAACCGGACCGTCAGATCACTGTCGAGACGGACGCGTCGGACTATGCCATCGCCGGAATCCTCTCCATCACCACGGAGTCCGGTGAACTCCACCCGGTCGCGTTCCATTCTCGTACACTCTCCGGCGCGGAACTCAACTACGACACTCACGACAAGGAACTCCTGGCGATCTTCGAATGCTTCCGGACTTGGCGGCACTACCTCGAGGGATCCGGAACTCCGATCGACGTCGTCACCGACCACAAGAACCTCGAATACTTCTCGACCACGAAGCTCCTCACCCGCCGTCAAGCCCGCTGGTCGGAGTTCCTGTCGCAGTTCAATCTCGTCATCCGCTTCCGCCCCGGAAAACTCGGAGCCAAACCGGACGCCCTAACGCGCCGTTGGGACGTCTACCCAAAAGAGGGGGGCAGTGACTACTCCGTAGTCAACCCACACAACTTCCGACCGGTCTTCACCCAGGAGCAGCTCGCCTCCTCCCTCCGGGCCTCCGCGCTATATCCGCCGGTACTCCGAGCTACCTTCCTGCTGGACGACCACCAACTCCGATCGGACATCCGCTCAGCCCTCTCCTCGGACTCTCCGGACCCCGAACTGGCGGCCGCCCTCAAGGCAGCATCCCAGGGCAGCGACTCTCGCTGGTCTATGGACGAAGACGGTTTCCTCCGCCTCAATGGTCGCATCTACGTCCCGGACGTCTCGGACCTCCGACTGCGCGTCCTCCGGTCCCGACACGACCACCCGATCGCCGGGCACTGGGGACAGAACAAGACGCAAGCCCTCATCCTCCGAGACTTCGCCTGGCCGGGACTCCGAAGCTTCGTCCGCGACTACGTCAAGTCCTGCACCGCCTGCGGGCGCGCCAAAACCCCTCGCCACCTTCCGTACGGGACACTCAAGCAACTCCCGATCCCGGAACTCCCCTGGAACTCCATCTCCATGGACCTCATCGAGCAACTCCCCGCCTCCGACGGCTACACTGCTATCCTCGTCGTCGTGGATCGCCTCACCAAGCAAGCCATCTTCATCCCCACGCACGACACCCTTACCGCCTCGGAGCTCGCGGACTTGTTCGTCCTTCACGTATTCTCAAAGCACGGAGTTCCGTCGCACGTCACCTCCGACCGGGGTTCCGAGTTCGTGTCCCACTTCTTCCGCTCCCTCGGAAAGGCCCTCGATATGCGTCTCCACTTCACTTCCGGATATCATCCGGAAGGCGACGGCCAGACCGAGCGAGTTAACCAGACCCTGGAGCAATACCTCCGGATCTACTGCAACTACCAGCAAGACAACTGGGCCCGTCTCCTTCCCCTCGCGGAGTTCGCGTACAACAATGCTCCGAACGCGACGACCGGAGTTTCGCCCTTCTTCGCCAACAAGGGCTACAACCCCCGCCTCGCGGTTCATCCGGAGCGCGACCTCACCTCCGCTCGGGCCCGGGAGTTCGCAGTAGACCTCGAGGAACTCCACGCAGCTCTCCGGTCGCAGATCGCGGATGCGCAGCGGCGCTATCAGGTGCAAGCCGACCGTCATCGACTCCCGGCTCCGGACTTCCGGGTCGGAGATCCGGTGTACCTGAAGGCCGAGCACATCCGGACGACGCGACCGTCGAAGAAGCTCTCGGAGAAGTTCCTTGGCCCCTTCGACATCATCGCGAAGATCGGAACTCACTCCTACACCCTCCGCCTGCCAGACTCCATGCGCGCTGTGCACCCCGTCTTCCATGTCTCGCAACTCGAGCCCGCAACTCCGAACGGAATTCCGGGCCGAGTGCAACCCCCACCTCCTCCGGTCGAAGTCGACGGTGAGCTAGAGTACGAGATCGCGGAGATCCTGGACTCGAAGCTGGACCGCCGCCGGAGAACCTGCCCACTACTCTACCTAGTCAAGTGGGCCGGGTATGAGGGCACAGCTGACGAGTCTTTGTGGGTACTCGCCTCGGAGCTCGGACACGCGCAGGAAGTCGTGGCGGACTTCCACCGGAAGTACCCGGACAAGCCCGGACCTCTGAGCAAGTTCACCTGAGGTCCTTCGAGCCGTCCAAGTCGTTTGCACTCTCTTTCACGCGTTCACACTGAATTACTTCAAGAAGTTCTATTTCGCTACATTTACCACTTTACTATTTACTGTAGCGTAGCTGTCCGGAAGTCCGCCGGGGTTCCTGCCACGTCCGCCCTACTCCACCGCTTCCTCCTCCATCGCGCCCTCGTCCTCAATCTCCTCCTCGCCCGCGGCCTCGGAAGTTCCCGCATCTCCGGCATCCTCCGCCGGAGCCTCGCCCTCATCCTCGCCCTCCTCCGCCTCGCCCTTCGCCGAAGAAGACGAGTGCTCGTCCGAAGACGGCACATACTCGCCCTCCGGGTCGGGCGCCTCCACCCTCGCCATCCACTGGCACAGCTCGGTGAACCGATCTGCCCAGTGGTTGCGCTCAACCACTGTCCGCGCGGCCATCCGCTTGATCTCGCGGAACTCTGCCCGGAACTCCCGGACGGACTCCTCCGTCCGCGCGACCTCGCGACGCAACCCCTGCACCTCGACGAGGAGCGTCTGCAACAGCTCCTCGCCGGTCAGCTCCCCGGGCTCCGCCAGGCCCGCCGACCACACCCGCCGACCCAACCCCGACCCCCCAGCCTCCGGCACCGGACCCGTCGCCGGCCTCCCGTCCACCTGGCACGCCATCTTCTTCGCGTGGCACCCGTTACATGTGCGCACGCGGGGGGAGTCGCGGAAGAAGCAGGCGACGCCTGCCCGCCGGCAGCCGTCGCAAGGCACCCTGAAACTCCGGTTAGCACGTGCGGAACTCCGAGAACCCGCCAGACTTACCTGGACTCGATGTCCGGCTTGGGGTCCTCCGGCTCCTTCTCCTTGCCGGTGGCCTTCTTCGCCCGCTTCTTCTTCTGCGGGGTGGTGTCGGGGGTGTCGTCCGCCGCGCGCTTCCGGGACTCCGCCGCCCTCCGCGCGTCCTCCGCCTTCTGCGCGGCCTCCGCCTCCTCCGCCTTCTTCCGCTCCGCCTCTGCCGCCTCCTCCGCCGCGGCCGCCTGCTCCATCTCCTTCATGCGCGCCTGGAGCGCCTCGAACTCCTTGCGGGCTTCGGCAGCGCGCTCGCGCGCGGACTTCTCCGGAATTCCGGCGTTGGGGGCGGTCGACTGGGACATGGTGGGAGGTAGAGGGCGTGCGTGTGGTTAAGCGAGTGGTGGGCGACGGGAAGTGCGGAACACCTACCGCGCGCCTTCCCTTATACTCCGACGGACCTGCGACCCTGAAGCGCTCGGGCCTCCACACACTGCTTCCGTTTTGCTCAGTGCGCGGGTTGGCCTTCGGGGGCTCAGGCCTAGTGGGGGGGCACTGTCACGACCCGTGCCGGACCTCCGCCGGGTTTCCGCCTCGGGACTCCTACCGGACTTCCTCCGGACATCCGCCAGTTCCTTCGTAAGTAGTTAGCTAGACCTTTCCTTACATTACGTCATCCTTCCCCTTATCAGTTTACCCTTCTTCTTGTCTTACGTCAAGGGTGCTCGGGACGTCCGGAGTTCCGACGCCTATGATGTAAGGCCTTCTTATCGATTAGTCTCGCTTAGTATATAAGCCGCTGCTGGAAGTAGTGTTTGCCTTAGTTCGGACACTTGTTACCTCACCTCGTTACCTACGCCTGTAACTCCGCTCTACTCCGAATATATCTCTTCCCCTCATCTCCGACATCCCTCCGGAACTCCGTCAGTCCGCCCTCGGTCATCCCTCAGTCTCCCCCCGCCCTTCGGTCGTGCCCTTCCTCCTACTCCGCTTCCCCTCAGAACTCCGTCGGTCCTCCGTCCGCAAATAGAGGACAACCGCGAGATCGCTCAGGGCGTTGCCAATAGCTTCGCCGAAGTCCTCACCCCTCGTGCCGTACTCCATCGGATCTCCCCGGACCTCCTCCCAACCCCGTCTGCCCTTCGGACGGCACGCGTCCTAACAAAGGAGTGTTATCCGTGAGGCATCGACACTAGTACTGGGTCGGCGATGGTGGGAGTTCAAGGCTAGGAGAGAGCTGGATGTGCGCTTTCTGCACAAAGATAACGCGGGAGACACTCTAGGATACTCAAGGGAGACATGTGGGGAGACGTCGAGTATCCCACGTAGACAAGATGGGCTACGAGAGGTAGCACGCGTAGCCAGGCGTGGGCGATGCGGGGTATCCCGCGCGTATCCTGAGTCCGAGCGACGCGGAGTAGCCACGGCGTCTACGCGCGCGATCTCGCGTAGTCCTCACGTATCTCAGCGGGACGACCTCGGGAATCCTGGACCTCGGGCTACACGATCTACCCCAAATATCCTCGTGTTCTACGCACTGGCTACATAGGATACACCCCGGGATACATGTGCTACGCCAGGTACGCACGCATATCCTCGATTGGATATGACCTCCTTTAACGCAGTGGGTCTGACCTTGATGGACCTCGGTCGGACCCCGAGAGGTCAGACCTCTGGTCAGCGTCAATGCGTGACCGGCAAAATGTGGGAGCCCCGCGTCATGACGTCGGCACTATCAGCGCGTCCTGGGGTCAGACGTCCAAGGCTCGAGCGCCGCGCGCCCGCCCACTTGCCTCGACGTCGACGCGCCCCGCGCTGTCCGCGCGCGGCGCTGCGCACGCCGCGCGAGACGCGTCGATGGAGGAGGTGGTTGTTCTGCATCCGAGTCGTGCCTCCTGCAACACGAAAGGCGAAGTATATACATGATAAGTTACTACTTACAAGCTCGAATATAAATTTCTACGGTGAGGAGGTCACTATGTAGGCTAGCGTCGGCGTTGTGGAGCACGTAAAGAAACTAAACAGCTACCGTAGTACTAGTAATGTCGGAGCAAGAAGAACTGGGGTCAGCATGATGAAAGGGTTCGGGGTCGATGTTGTCCGAGTCAGACTCGACATCTATGGGGGTGATTGCGGACACCGGGACGGCGCACGCAGTGAGCACAGCTTGCTCGACCTCCAGAATGCGATGGCCAGCCGCCCATAATTGCGCGGTTTCTCGCCTGAATGTGCTGCATCCATCTGAGTAGTCGAAGATGTTCCGCAATGACAGGCCGTCCAAAACAACGTTCGGCGACCCAACTTGCTGGAGTTGCGTGGCAGCTGCCTGGTCGTGCACAGATGCGGCGATAGCGTCGTCTACAATAGATGTAAACGCGCGCCTGGGCGCACGAGGTTCCAGGTATGGGTGGTCTTCATAGGCAGCAGAAACTGGGCGGTCACCGTGACTGATGTCGACTTCATCGTCTGACGAGTCGGACTCAGAGTCGGAGAGTGTTGATGCATGGGGCCGGTGGGCATGGCGAGACGTCTTCGGAGGGTGCGGATACTTGCGTGACAGATGTTCCTTGACAACGATGGTCTTTCGAACACGCTCGGCCTTCAGTCGGTTGCGGCGCTTTGTATGGACTGCTCCCATTTTGCTGAATGACCGCTCTGTTGCTCCGGTATTGGGAACAACACTCAGTAAGCGAGCTGCAAAGGACACGAGGGCCTGTTCGCCGGTGGTGGGCTGTTTAGTCTCCATAAACCGCCACACCGCTGCGAGATCGACGCCGGTTGTGCCCTGTGGTCATGGTTATGTCAGGTCAAAGAGGGACAGATAGATGGAAGCACTCACCGCCTCGTATGTACAAGCCTTCCAATCATTCAAACACATGGACTCATCCGAAAAGCTCCCCCGACGACCCATATAGTCGCCGAATGCCTTCATAACCTCCACGTCGGCTTCCCGTTGCATAACCCTGGAGAAGACGTGCTTGCACATGCGCCAGAGGGCAGCATCGGAGAGGGCAGGGTTGTGCGGGTTGAAGCAATCACGGCGTACAAAGGGGTTGAAGACGAGGGCGAGGATGAAGACCTCACGATTGGGCCCCTGTTTCTTCCATCTGTCCTCTAGTAGCCCTTGTACAGTCTCGCGTGTGGTCGCTGAGTCAATCTCGGAGGGGTCAGAGAATATCTGAAAGAGCTTGCCCAGGGTCAGGAGGACGGTATCGAGTCGAGCATTGTCAGCTTGAGCAATGTTGGTGGCGATTGTGAAGGGCGCGAGATGTTTGCGGAGGCTAATGGGCTCAAACTGTCAGATACGATGATGTGTCAGCAGGACATAGGGACTTACATGCGGAGGCCGTTCCAAAACTCTTGCCGGGAGGCAGCAGTGAGAATCTCCCGTGCTTTCTGGCGCTTGTGTTCTGTCTCTGCATTGGTCCGTCCCTTTGCGGAGTAGGAAACAAGCTCCTCAAGTTTGCTTAGCAAGAGACAGCGAAGAGCGGTTTCAAGTTCTAACAGGCGTGCACATGAGAGGTAGCGGGACGACCAGCGTGTTGCTGCAGGATACAGGAGACTGAGGACACGTCCATTATAGCAATGCTGCTGCTCCTGTCCAAGAAGCGCGAGAGCACGAGTATGATTATTGAACCACTTGATAAGCTCTTCTGCTTGGTCCATATACTCGGCATAGTGCCGCATACGCTTGAAGTGGTCGCCAACGAGGAGGTTGATCTGGGTAGTGCTCAGTCAGAATGGCCCTACATAAACACACTTTTACTTACCTGATGTGCCCAGCAGTCCACCGTAATAATCCATGGGTAATGCTGTCGAAGGAATTCCCGCATCGCCTTTGCATCACCCGCGGCATCAGTGCAGTAGCCAACTACAACCGTTGACAAGTACTCCGTGCAGTATCGGATCTCATCGATGACGATACGAAGGAGGTTCTGGGCCGTCTTTGCAGCCGCAGACACGTTGAAGATGTTGAGGAGCCATGGCTGTGAAGCAAACATCGTAAGCAATGTAATGATTATTCACGGGCCGCCGTACTCACAGAGTATTGCACATTGAGCGTTGATGCCACGATTGAGTCCCGATTGATGTTCTTCCACCCGTCGCACTGCCCTGTCGCATACTTGCCACGCACCTCCCGCTGCATGTCCGCCGTCACACGCTGAGCTTCTTCGTTGAGCAGCCGGCCTGAGAGGACCTTCCGAGTCGGCACGAGAGCCTCCGGAAGCCATCACTTGAAGAAATGGCGGAAGAACGGGTGGTCTGCTGCCGCCCATGCGATGTTGCATGCCACGAAGAGCCGGCACAGATCAGCAGCGAATTCGGCCTGTACATTCTCAGGCCACCGGCGAGGGGGAAGTGTCTCACCATAGAACGGCTGAGCCGTCTCCCATGAGTCTTCGGGCTCAAGACGGCGACGTTTGGGAGGTCGTCCGTCAAGCGCAGCCGGTGCCTGGTCTGTGTATTGAAGGCCTGGGGCCGGAACGAGTGGGATGTTGGTGGTGGTGGTCGGCTGCAATGCGGAGCTATCCAGGGCCGTGTTAGGCATCCCAGACGAGTCGGAATCCATGCTTGAGATGCTCGAGAGGGAGGCTGAGGGGGTGAGGTTGGTCGGAATCCGAGTAGCGGCCATGGAATTGCCGTTCTCCTTGTTCGAGGTCCTGGACAGACGTCGTGCGGCTGCAGCATTCGCCGCGTCTTCACGCCTTCGCTCAAGCTCTTGGCGTGCTTGATCCCGGATGTCGTCGGTGTGCATACAAGCCGTGAGGTGTCGTAGCATGGTGTCGACCTTCCCGCAGATTGGGGCAACGAGCTCATCTCGAATGACTGCAGGACCATTAGTACCACCCGGATCACATACTGTTGAGTGACTCACCTTGTTCACGGATATTGAGCTCCGAGCGTGGCTGATACGTCCTCTGAGTGGTGTATGCCTGCTCGACCTCGCGGGCCATCGTCTCTCTCACCATGGCGTCCACACATCTCCGACAGAACGCCTTCCAGTGTGTTTGGTCGTTTGCAAACTTGTGTTTACCCTTGTAGAAGTAGTCCCACCAGATGGACCTCGAGTTCACGGGCATTGCGGTGTGAGGCTGACCAGGGCAAAGGAATATACATTGGAAACAGGTCGACGCGCGAAGGTCCCGACACGGCCGAACGCGGTGGTGGGGCGAGGGACGCGAGCATCACCGGTCGCGCCGCAGTGGCTCACCTAGCTATTTTGCCGTTCACGTGCTGACCTTTGACCCTAACCTGACCCCGGTCTGACCCCGGGTCTGACCCCCGGACCCCAGACAGAGGGTCAGCCAGTCAGCTTTTGACCCGCACACCACTGGTGCAGATCCAGGCCCGCACGCCGTGCATGTCGTAACTCGAAGCTGCTGATCCCGGCAGTACCGCAGAAGCAGAGCACTTCGCACGGCCACCGTGCTGAAGGGAAGGTTGGCGGCGCGCACGCTTCAGGGAGGCGAGGAGGCGTTCAGAGTCGTAGAGTATATACACCCAAAAGTACATCTATGAGACAAAGAGGCGAGAGCGGGAAGCCTAGAGAGATACACGCGGCATGCACCGGGAGATGATCGCGAAGAGAAGAAAAGAAAAGATATGGAGAAGCCAGGTGATAGTCGATCGCAAGACGAGGATGTTGCTTCGAGGGCGGGGAGAGGGGAAGGGGAGGAAGGGGAAGGGGAAGGGGAGGAAGGGGAAGGGGAAGGGGGAAATGGGAGGATTCACCGGCGCCGGCGACGACGGCCAGAAAGTAGTAGTAGTAATACGACGTATACTGCTATCACGTATTCAGTGCGGCTGTACGATATATGCTCTCGTGAGTGCGCGGGATGCGGGACACCAAACCTACTACGCCCAAAAAGAGAAACACACACAACCACAACACACACACCAAGAAGCCGGAGAGGGATGGGGAGACAGAGGCCGTACACGCACGAGACACCGGAGATGAGGGGATGGCGGGAGAGCGGAAAAGAGAAGGGGGACGGTGATGGATGAGGATGAGAGGGCAGGGGGAGATTATACGGATACACGACACGGATCGTCATCGAACCAGACCAGGCGAGAGGAGAGGAACGGAGCAGATGGGACGTGAGCGTGGGGGTAAAGGCGGGGAAAAGGGGGATCAAGCGGGTGAATGGTCCAAGAAAACAACAGGATGCGATGCGTCTGCGCGAGGGGGATACACGTGTGGGTGTGACGCCACGGCGTCGGGTGCAAGTGCATGATGTATGATAGGAAGAGGAAAAAGATGAGATTGGGAGGCAATGGACAAAGCGCGCGCGCAGTGGCAGAACGGTCGTGAAGCGGCGTATTAGGTGCAAGAACACGGGGGTAAGTAAGCATAGAAGCAGATACGCTGCCGGGAGACGGGGAAGCCAGAATCATAAACAGCTGCCATACGCATATTCGAATAATAACTTCATGATGGACAAGAGCCGCGAGAGAGGAAGAGAGTCGTCGTCATGTGGGCGAGTTGAGGGAGATTGGGAAGCGTATTGTGCGATGCGTGATGGCAGCCGTGTATAGAGCAGCGGAGGCAAACGCAGAGGTGGGCAGGCGCATTACGTCGAGTTTGAGTTCCATATTGACCCGAGGAAGCCACGCGCAGACTGAACGATCTCCGCGGCACGGTTCACCAACGTCCCTGCCTGCTCCTGCATCCCGTCTAACGACACCCTCTGGGCGCGCGACGGATGCCTTGAAGCGCCGGGGCCCTCAGGTGACTTGGGCGACTCTGCGGAGGGTGACTGCGTGCCGGAAGACGTATCTGGGGTGACGGACGGCGACTTCGGGGACGCCGCAGAGGTCGAAGACGAGGGCTCGTGCGACGCGGATACCGGTGACGAAACAGGCTCGGCGGTCTGAGCCGGGGGCACCTGCATCCGGAATGCGGCGACAGGCGAGTTGGCCGGGGTCGGTTGCCTGGATCTCCGCTGCTCTTCCTCTTCCTCCTCTGGAATAGGCGACGGTATTGCGACAGCGACTGACGTAGGCTTCGACACAGGGAGATCCGCGGCACGGTTCGCGCGCTCGTACGCTTCCTGCGCCTGCTGCTGTGCCTGGCTCGGGCCGACGGTGGACACGCTCGCGGTCTCGGTCGACGACCCGGAGACAGAGGACGGTGGCGAGGGTATGCGCATGGGTTTCTCCGGAATGTCCGAGAAGACTGGAGAGTAGGGCTGGTATGCGCCGTCGCCGCTGTCACTGCCGCGCGAAGGTGAGCCGACCAGACTGGGAGGACTCAAGCTGTCGCCTAACCTCCTGCCGGTGCGTTCCCGACCGCGCTCCTCTTCGCCGCGCCGTCTGCTCCGGTGTTCTCGTTCGCGGTCGCGACACCGGCCACCGACGTATGCGCTGCCAACGCCAATTGCACTGCCGGTAGGGGAGATGCTGCCCATGGGCGAGCTGGTCCCGCGACTCCTACTCCGGCTGCCCGACCGTTCTCGATCTGAGAACGACGACGTGCGCGTAGAAGAGCGGCCTCGTGAGCTGGACACGCTGCGCGAGTCTGTAGAGTGAGAATAGGACGACGAGCCCGTCGTCGTGCTACCGCTCACACTGGGAGAGTGTGGTGTACGGCCACGGGTGGGAGCACCATCGGCCGGGGAGAGGAGAGTCGGGTCGCAGGAGGCGGGACCAGGAACAGAGCTTGGTATCGAGTGGGCGCTGGATATAGATGAGGATATCGGGTGCGCGTGCGCAGGGCTGACCCGAGGGACGGGAACGGCAGGCGTGGTGGGTAATGAGCTGGTCGAAGGGGAAGAGCCCTCCTCTTCTGGTATCCGGAGCGCAGCAGACCCAACCGGGCTGCTCTCGCGAGACCGCTCTTGCCGCTCCTCGACTGCGCCGCTGACTTCGTTCACGACGACAACAGGCATGTCAGAATCGGCCGTGTTGGGCGAGGTGACTGGATGCCAGCTGCCGCCGCTACTCCGGCCCATTGTGACACTGGAAGCACCGCCTTCTGCGTAGCGCATGATATCCTCCACCTGTCCGTCGTCGTCCCGGATCTCAGTCCGACTGCGTCTCCTCGACAGGTGTGGTTGGTGATGACTGAAGTCCTCGCCTAGATCCGGGCCACCAAAGTAGTCGTAGGCATCCTCGAGCGGTGGGTGTGTGATGTCGTCAATTTGCATCGGCGAGTCCACCATCGAATGGGAGCCGAATAGGCTACCGGAGCTCGAACGCTGCAGTATTGGCCCACCAACGGAGGGGTCCGACGGCATCCCAACACTTGGTATACGCGGAGAAGAGCCGGGAGCGGGTGACCGTGAGGCCGGAGAACGAGGATAGGGCGTAGAGGTGCCGACGCTGAAGTATGACTCGCGATGGTGGTATACATCCTCATTGCTGCCGATATTGGGAGTCCCCGGGACGCTGTAACTTGCCGGAGGGACGTAGACCAGGTCGACCTCCTTCGGCGACTCAAGCGTCCTGCCTTCGAGAACAGTTCCCAGCTCGTTACCCACGCCCGTGCTCTTTAGTAGAGTCGGTGGGATGGGGGCGATGGTGACATGTTCCCGGTCCGTGGACGCCCGCCGGACCATGGGAGGACGGGGCCGCATCGCCGTAGTGTCGGCGCCGAACGTCGTTGTAAACGGGGAACTTCGAGAAGAGGAGGACGAACGGGAACGGCTGGAGGACGTGCGCATCTCCAGGACGTCGTCATCGTCATCATCCGAATCCGAACCCGGTCCGTAATATGAGACGGGTCCTTCGTATTCCCCGTCGTATCCGAGTTCGGAATCGTACCTGACGGCAAACATGAGGATCGACTGTATCACGTACTGTTAGGAGCTGTGCCACTCACCCATCATCGTAGGCATCAAAGACGCGACCGTCGCGCGTAGGACCCGTGTTGGCGCGCTTGAGCTTCGGCTTCTCAATCGCAATGCACTGTTCCACGAACGTGTTGAAGCTGATGTGCTTCTTCTTCCCCCCTGGACCGTGGGAGCCGTCTGCGCCAGTACTCGAACTGCCGCTCAAGTCTTGATCGCTTCCCGTAGAGCCAGACGCTTCACTGCCAGTCGCCAGCTGCGCGACAGGTGGTGCAGAGCCATCTTCTGCGATGATACGAGGGGGCGAGTTCTTGCGGAACGGGCGACCGCGGAGGCTGATGTGAGTATCGCTCTTTGTGTGCATGAGTGGCGGCCGTGTGGGAGTCGAGCTAGACTCCTCTTCCCGTTCCTCGGAATCCTCGTCGCTATCAGGCTGGTGAAAGAAGGGGCTGGCGGGAAGGGAGAGGAGCTGGCTGATACTACGGCGTTTCAAGATGGGCTTCTTGGGAGCTGGTGCAGAGGCCGAGTGCGGATCATGGGGATCTGACCTCAAGTCTGCGTTGGTCTTGTAAGGGCCCGGGAGTGCGTCAGTGCTGGTTTTCCGATGAGTAGCGTTCAACTTCGACGTCTTCTTCGTCGAGTAATCTGTCCAATCGTGACCAACGTGGAGGGGGCCATATAGCCAGGTCACGTCCGAGTCCTTCAACCTGCGAGGATACGTTAGAAACACGCAGGAGAGACGCGGTATCACGGCCTCCTAAGCACGAGGAGCGCTATCTCGCCCATACGAACCCCTCATGTTTGGGAGCGCGATACGAGAGATGAAAGGCTGAGAGGATATAAAACACACCAGTTCAGGGTCTCAGGACTGATAGTCTTGAGCTTGTTTCTCTGCTTCCACCACGTCCGCCAACTCGCGTTTTCGAGACGCATGCCGTTGGCGATCGCGTTCTTCTGACGGGTCATACTGCGCCATGACCGCCAGACGTCCTCTTCCTTCCAATTGTGAGAGAGATAGTCGACCTGGCCCTCGGGAAGAGTATCAAAGGACGAGTCGTCAGGCGCAGCATTGTGGGTAACAGAAACGAGCAAGACGGGCAGATAGCTCGTCAAGGTCGCAGGTATGGGCATGGTCGTCGTAGAAGCCAGGAGGGGCCGATGTGAAGGGGAGAAGATTTACGACGATATGTAAGGGGAGGGGGGACGGGAGAGGTTCGAGAAGAGAGCTTGTTGAACCGACGGTGGGTCGGGAGCGAGGATCCGAGCGACTAAAGAGGCAAAGCGGCCTAGAGACCCGCTGGAGGGATGTGTGGGCGTCGTCGACAGCGCGCTGGGCGTGCAGACAGGACGGGGAGGACGCGGTCGATGTGGGCGACGGCGGAGCGATTAGGAGCGGGGCGCCATGGACGGCGGATGGACGAGGGAGAGAGGAACGAAGAGAGCAAAGCGACGGAGAGAGGACGGTGGAGAATTCGTTGGCGGCGATGGCAGGCGCTGCCTGGAAAAGCCCGCTCTGTCCCGATTCCCCATCCGGCCACGTGCCTTTTTTGCCCATCCCCGCCTCTTCCTTCTCCCCGCCCGCCGGTCGCCCCGGCGTCCCTCCGTCCAGTGTCCACTCGCAGCGCCGCCGAGCGCCCTGCCGCTGCCGGCGCCGGCCGCGCCCCTCCTCCCGCCATCGATCCCGCCCCGACTGAACGTCGCGCCGGCCCATCGATGGCGGCCGGGGTGTTTGCGGTCGTCCTGTGCTGTTTTCTGCCTCTCTCTGCCCAACGGGCAACTCACCACTCGCCAGCCAGCTGCTCCGGTGGCCGCACGCCCGGCACTGCAGCAGCCTCCTGCTACGCGGTCCGGACGGACCTCTGGATCTTCCGACGAGTGTCCATCACGCCCTGGCTACATTCTCACAGCTTTCCTCGCACGGCTTCGCAGCCTCTCGGCCCTGGCCACATGAGTTCGCGGTGTCCACCCTCGTCCACCTCGCCTCGGCCTCTGTCGACACACCGGGTGGAGTCCCATATCGCCCATACCTCGCCCCACCCGCCACCCTAGCCACTTTCGCTCTTCCGACGGGCCACGGCCCTCGACCTCATCTCCCGACGCTCGCTTTTCTTGCACGCTCAGGCGTCATCCGTGGTGCGGCGCCTCCCCGGATCCCCGCAATTGCGCACGTCGCTCGATGTCGTAAACCAACCGGGCGCTGTCCGCGAACGCGGGGCATGACAGACTCATGATCACCGCCCCCCGCTCCGTGGCACCCGCCCTGCCTGTTCAGCAGAGCCCCGTTTTGCGACCCGTTTCGCATTCTCATGTTCGACGGCCAGCGCTGCTGCGCCGGCCGTCACTTGACCTTGGCCGTTGCGCCCCCACGTACAGCCTTGTCCACCCGTTGTCCCCTCAGCCGAGCAACGAAGGCGCATGGTCCGGGCGACCCTCCCCAATCCACAAGGCCACCGAGCTTGTGTTTCCCTGTTTGAGCGGCTTTTTGTCCCTTGTGACTGCTTTCCCCGCACCATCCACATCCGCGAACCGACGGGGCTTCTTCCCCGCAATGCAAGCGCTGCGCTGCATGCCGCGAGTAATGCAACCGCAACTCAGCGTGAGTCGAGTCCGACCAGTCAGGATTGCTATTACAGCTTCACCGCAGCCGCGCCTCCGCTCTCTCCGCGCGCAAACGGTAGGCCCGGGTCTCAGTCAGTGCCACCGACGCGTCTCTCAGAAACTCGCAGCACGCAGCCCTCCAATCTCCAGCCACCTCCCTGACCCGCCCGACTTCCGTACCGTCCTGCCTGCGCTCGTACGTACTGCACTCGGTTTCTCCGAGCGTTCTTGTACGACAACCTATACATCGCGCCGCTCGATCGCGCGTTCGCGAACACGGACGATCGCCTTCTCCGAGTTCTCTCTGTTTGCGCAATGCGTGCGCGTCCCTCCCTTCGAGTCCGACTCGGACTCGGCCGTCTGCGGCGGGCCTTTCCCAAAAGCAGGCACGACGCGCTCCCGCCCTCCCTCGGCTCCTTATCACATGCTAAACCTTTGGACCGATCTGCGATCTCGATCGTCTTCCCCCCCGCCGGCCAAATGGCGTTGCTGCCATCTCGACAGACTCGACTAGTACTCGACTTCGGTCGACCCGTCGCGAACACAGACCGTTATGGCAGAAACAAAAACAAATGTAAGTTCCGGCCGTTTGCGCATGCGACACACGGCCGGTCGCGACAGAGCCAGGTCGGACGATACACATGGGCGTTCTGCGCCGTACGATACGGGGGCGAACCAGGATCGCGACGTTACTTATCGCGTGCTCCACAGTTGCGCTTCTCAACCTTACAGTAAGGCCGAGAGCATCGCCGCCACCAGGAGGTATGTACAATACAGTGCGACAAATTACCGCCCAACCAACCACAGGGACCACAGCTAATCGTAATCAGCCACACCAAAAATTGCTTCCGCTACTTACAGGCAAGCTCACGGGCCTACAGCACACAATAGCACGCCGTGCATATCGCGAGCCCCTCTCTCGAGTCTCGAGGCAGCGCTCAAAGGCTCAGGCAGATCGAGAGCTCGACCCGCCGGGAACAGCGGTGGCGGATGCTCGGTGCTGTGGCGTCGAGCCTGGTGGCGCCGCCCCCGACGGTCGCAGCCGCCCGCCTCAGACCTGCGCCCACCCTGAGCCGGATTCATATCTTATACAGTCATACGCAGTCCGGACTCCGGGGTCGCAACTGGATAAGGATTGCGGAGGCCTGCGGGTACGCATACGCCGGCCGGGTGCGACGGAGACTCGAGGACGACAATCGTCGACGGCGATCCCGCCTCAGGCCTAAGAGCCCGCCCCGACGCCTCCTCCGACGGCTCTATCTGACAGCGGTCCAGGGCGCACTGTCACAACACGGTGGGTCGGGGCTTTCGATCGGACCTGAACGAACAGTGCGCGTGCGGTGCCTGCTGCAAGGCGTATCGTATCGGCGGCGGCGGCGAGCTCGTACTGTATCTCACCATATTTCGTCGTGCGCGCTCCGTGGGTGTGCCAGGGTGGGTCGACGACGTTTACAGGTGGGTCCGAGCTCATTTCTCTACGCAACGGGCTATTGTCTGCTATACACACGCTTTGTCACTTTCCGACTCGAACGAGAGGCGGACGACATCCGGCCCTGTCGTTGCATCATGCATGGATTAACGCTATTGATTCCTCTGGACCTAAGAAAAACACTGTCCATAGATATGCATAATGGGAGGTGGAAGCATGGCCGCCTGGCGAAATGGCATCGCGTCTGACTACGAATCAGGAGATTGCAGGTTCGACCCCTGCGGTGGTCATTTTTTTCCTGTATATATCCCTCTCCTCGGATACTTCGAAGAACTGATGTATAATCGCAGGCAGCTGAATGAATAGCTGTTATGGAAACCGTATATACAATCTCTCCAGCCGATGATTCCCTTGCGACACCGATGAGCCTGCCGAACCAGATGTCTTCGGAGGACACCACTGTTTAGCGGATGGAACTTGATGTTCGTCGCCGAACGGGTCGCGATATACGCCTTGCTCAGCATATCAGAGGTATGAGACTACGGATAGAGAGGTGGATTTCCGGATACCGCCACTGCTATCCGGACATGCCTCGAGGCCCGACATACCATCCAAACTGTCCTCCTGGTAGGTTGAACCGTCTCCAAGCGGATATCCTAACGTGCCACCGCCGAGCACAGGTATTGCATAGCTCGCCGCCGCACTGTTACCTTATATCCGGGTATCTGTGATGAAAGGACACAAGGCATGACACATAACCCAATACACCGTACCACATCACTGTATATAATGGGGCTCACGTCGTCATCCTTGCATGCACCATACCATCCCCACTCCCGGGGGTGATGTGTAGGCTTCACGGTGAGTTGTAGGCAACCATTTGTACGCATGGCATCAATCTGACCAAGGTATCGTAACATGGCACTCAGCTGTAGACCCAAGCAAAAGCCCGGCACTCAAAGCTTCCCATTCGACACCGATTGGCGTCCGTAACGAGCGAGTACGCGCGTGGACACTGTTACTATTACCTAGCAGCGGCCCGGGTGCCCAGGTAAAGTACTCGTGGAGCAGCATACGGAAAGCTTGAATTTCCAGCGTATGGTGCAATCGTGATGCTATGATTCCTTTCCCTAATGCAGAGCTGCAATCTTCCGCCAACCCAAAATAAAACCCGGGTCATGAACGTCCGAACGGCCCACCTGAAGTCCAGTGTTCTGGGTATCGCGGTCACGTGCGTCGCGGAACGCGTAAAGGCGCGCTTTGAGCAGCCTGTTCAGAGTCGGCACGATGGTCGCTCCGCCAGATGTCCAGTATCACACATGCTGTCTGAATGGCATTCAGATATCTATGAGGATATCCCCCTCATTGCCATATATATTGTGTACGGATTCGGTCTGAATTGCACCGGTCCCCTCAATCTTCTTGCACTACGGACGGACTACTCTTGCATCGCGCCTACTCTGGTCTACATAGCATCTCAATCAATCTCGAGAAGCAGACCACCACAATGAGCTACAATCCTAAAGTCATGTGTCCTCGCCCCCAAAAGAACCCCTCCAGCTTCGCGAGAATCCTCAACTGGCAGGAACCGGAGCCCACCCCAGGTCCTGTGAGCCGCACACGCCAGCACGGCTGTCACACAGTTCGTCGACCTCTCGTTATTACCTTATAGCTTTAATCCAACACCTTTGACATATGCAGTATAGCGGAACGTACGAACAACATGTTCCGCCTTACGACCACGTGATGGTGGCAGGGTATGCAGCCAGAACCTACCATGCAGTCGCCGCCCCCAACCCTTCCCTGGAGAGCCAAGCACGCCGGAGGCCTCCTGCCCATCAGCTGCTGTCTCAACCGTCCTGCAACGCTGTGCAACGCAAAACTCTCACAGCGCAAGCCCTCCTTGAGGGAATCCTTTCGGGGACCGCCCCTGCGATCGACACTTTCATCAGCCGCGACGGGCCCGTCTTGTCCATTGCGCCTCCCAGGCGCTTCCCAAGAGGAGCACTGAGCAAACGTAAAGCAGTACCTCCGTACGGACCACTACCCGAAATCACACCTACCCAAGACCCCTCGCCTCGAGCCCCTCCTAAAGCCAAATGCGAAATCGCCTCCGCTACTACCACCTCTTCCGAGCCGGGGGCGGCGCTGAGTCTGGACACGCAAAACCCGCGCTCACACGAGCCGGCGGTAGCAGACCTTGAGTTTAAGTGGTACGCCGGGTTCGGGAACGAGGGGTCAAACCGCGCCCTCAGCCTTCAAACTGGGCGATTCGCGAGGACGAGGAGGCCGCGTTCGCGATGCGGGAGTTGCCTCGGCTCTTCCGGCTACCGCATGCTTGGAATGAACCTCAAGGGGTAGGGAACTGCGTACTAACGTCTCAAACTCCAGGAGAAGAATGTCTCAAACTCCAGGAGAAGGATCGGTAGTGTACGCGCCACAGTGAGATTGCTTCGTCCGCTACTAGCTCCGGGCGATAAGTGAACGTGAGTGATAGTTTCGCGAGGGGCACAGCTATGTATAAGTTATGCCGGAGGGGGGTTTGATCTTGTACGTCTTCATTCAGGCCATTTGTGCATCCAGGTAGCGCTTTAGTAGAAAATACCGAATTTCCTGTAATGTATAATGACCTGACGTCCCAGGAGACCGGGTTGCTGGGTGCGAACATACGAGCTCACTCATGCAAGGACATGCTTTGGGAGGTGGGGAAGCTAGTTGTAATAGTAACTGAGAGATCCAGTCCGCATGGGTCGGTGGCGTAGTTGGTTATCGCATCTGTCTAACACACAGAAGGTCCTCAGTTCGAACCTGGGCCGACTCATTCTTTTGCCCTGGTCGATGGCCCTTTTTTGTGCTTGGGAAATAGTACCGGAGCATGTTACTTCGATTGATCGGAGCCCATGAGTTCCACTGCCAGCTTTCGTCCTCTCAAGAGAAAATGAGATCCGGTAATGTACAAGGGTCCGCCCTTTGTATGGCACTATTCTTGTCCGCCACCAGCAGACGCCCTACGGACGAGGGGTTCCATGTACGTAGACCATGCGTACAAGTCTACGAGGAGTCAGATCTCTGTGTCTGGGGCAGTCGGCTTTAGGTTCACCTAACTGCAAAAATGTGTGAAAATGTTTGACCACCGCAGGGGTCGAACCTGCAATCTCCTGATTCGTAGTCAGACGCGATGCCATTTCGCCAGGCGGCCGTTATGTATGTGGACCGCCACATAACAATGATCCAAACAACAGTGGTATCATCTATACCTACCTTTTCGTCCTCCTCATCATCCGTCCCACTTGTACATACTCGGCTTACGCTTTCCCCTCATCTGCCATATACTTCGTGCTAGTCCTCAACATCGCTCTTGCATCTTGCACGCTTACCTAACCGGCACATCCAGAGACTCGAAGATGGCATCGCGGCGGGCTCTCAGGATAAGTACTGAACGCCAAACCCGAGCCACTGGCACTAACGTATTCCGTCCCACGACAAGGACCCTAAAACATGCATACAACCCCGTGTAACTCCGCCGGACAGGCATAGATCTTGATCGGACATGATACGACTTGGGTGCTCTCGTATGCTGACGACGGGGGCGGCTGACACGATTCCCAAATAACCCATGAAATGTTGTTTAGTATCCGAAGATCGCTCGGCTGACCGATAGTATAGCACATGAATATACTGCTCCGAGGCCTCATGTCTCTGTCGCCGCACCCTGAGCTACCCTGGGTATACGGCATGACACCCCCTGGGAGCTGCTTTCTCACTGCGACCGTCCTGGCCCTCCTGGCTGCATCAACCGCGTCCACTAGCGACGCGGCTCTCGGATACCCGTGCTCTACCGCCAACGATCGCTTAGACTCTGCCAGCCATAAGTTTTTGAGCGACTGCGACGAGACTACGTTCTGTACCGGGTCGGTCAACGCGACATGCCAACCCCGTCAATGTCGCAGGGACGAATTTCCGTTCGGATTCGCCAACTTCACGGCTTTGCCACCGCTATGTCAAAACGGAACATACTGTCCTGACGAAGGTAGCGGATGCAAACCCTTGCTCGCAGTAGGAGCGACCTGTCAGATGGATCGCGATGATCAGTGCTCCCCGCCCCCGAACTGGCAAGACATCGCAAGTAATCAGAACTTCAACGGCTCTTTGTGCTTGAAGTCTACTTGCGTGTACGTGTTCGAGTGGTGACCTCGAGTCCGGAAGCGGCCGCTGACTTTTCAGGCCCACATATAGATATGCAAACATGACGCTGGGGCAGGCGTGCACGATCGACGACGTCACGTATATTGACGTCGGCCCTGGAGGGGAGCAGTTCAGCAACACCGTATCTCGGCACAACTGCGTGACGCCCCAGTTCTATTGCGACGCCAACCTCACAGCGTGTGTTCCCACGAAGGCTTTGGGAGCACCCTGCGCGTCCGATCAGGAGTGTCTGTCGGTAGGTTGTGACCATCTTGACGCACACTCCATGTTTCTAAGCACCTATAGTTCAATTGCGCACCGAATGGTGCCTGCGCAGATCCACCCGAAACGCCAGCACGAGTCGAAGCATGGCAGATAGTCCTGACCTCTTTGAGCGTAATCACCGGTAATTAATATCCACTTATATCCGGCCCTGAATACGGCAGCTCATGATAGCCGCAGCCATGGTCGTGACGGTGGTGATGTTGACTTTCGTTCACAAACGGCTGAGGCTGCAACGTTACCGGGAAATCAGGGAGTACTACGAGGAGCAAATGAGGTATGTGATCGTCAGGTGACGTTTCCTGACAAGGTACTGACTTCATTCCATCCTAGCTTGCGAAAGTCCCTCGCCGCTCTTCACGCGGCAGCGGCAGACCGCTATGCTGGTCAGAAGCGATGGCAAGATCAAGTCAGCTAGCTGTAGCTTACAGTCCTACTACCTCGTGAACACTACGTGTAGCATGTGCACCCGCGGGGTTGTGCGGTTTTGCTAGCAAATCCATAACTTGCATTACCGCTATGGTCTGTTTGCATGGGATTGTGACGATGTCCAGGCGTAGCCGATTTCCTTCTCTGGATGTCACTTCATGAGGTGGTGTCCGCATTCAAAACAAACCTTCGGCACTGTTTGACTTCGAAGACTAAATGTGCTTCTACGTAGGGCCTCATGGGGTGATAGCTTGACCAGAAAGCTGATTGAGGCCCCTGTAATCGCCCTTGGGCAGACGTCCATTGAGCAAGCACAAAGGCGATCTCGAGTCTCGCATTCCCGCATATGACGGGCGCTTGTTTATGATCCATTACGTAACCATAGCTGCGGTATGAGCGGGCGCTTGTCAGCCGCCAGTCGGTAAGCCGTCTTTCCCCTCATCCATCACCATGGTCTGCAAGAAATGCGAGAGTGTGAGTGATTCTGGTTCGTTTTTACAGAGTATGGCCTTCTGACAGCAATCCCAGAAAACCTCCAAGCTTGCTGCACCTGACCCGTTCAAATCGACCTCGGCGGCCATCAAGGATGGTTCGCGGAAGGTCGGCGAGAACAAGCTGCTCTCGCGGCCGGGGAGTTCGAAGAATCGGTTCCAGGTGCGTATTTTCGACGTTCAACATAGTGCGCGTACTTACCGCCGTCCCTCCATACCTTCATAGCCATACCAAGGTAAATGCAAGGACTGCAAGTCCACCGTGACGCAGAACAAGGCGAAGTACTGCCATGGTGCGCCCCCTCCCCCTTTCCCTAACCTCTGTATATATCTTGACCCTGGACCCTACCTTGCGTGTACAGGCTGTGCATATAAGCGTGGCGTATGCGCGATCTGCGGCAAGCAGGTGTTGGACACGAGCGGCTACGTCATGTCAGCCAAGTAGATTCGGTGCGCAGGTGTCGTGGCTCGTTTCTTTGCATTCGCTGCGGATGACTCGGACTCTAGAGGTGTGAGCTGATGTGTGTACGCTATGTATCCTAATATATCCCCGCGATTTTGCTGTCAATGTGGCCCCACAAACTGCGATTGCCATATTTCCACCCATTCCAATCGGAATGGCGGTGGATACATACCTATGCACCCCCGTTGTACTGATTAACCGCCCGCGCGGTCTTCGCAGTCAGTCGAGGCGGCGCGTACGTCAAGGACATCATTCTGAACTAGACTGAGCACACAGCGGGCGCGGCCCTTTTCGCAACCAACTCTCCATCGGTTCCGGGTGTGGCTGACGAGCTGACCTGCGACACAGGAAGCCTAGGCTTCGAACCACAGCGTACAAATAGCGAGTGCAGGGGCTGTATCCCGTCCGACGTTCCCCGAGGAACCAGCTCCCGTCGTGCCACCTGCTCACCGACCCTGAAGGTTCCACCGCAAAGAGTCGGAACGGCACATAAGTGGTCGATGAAGACAACGGCAACATGTTCGACCAACTAGGCGACCACGTATGCGCGGTCACGGAGGACGGATCTGACCAACACAATGCAGGCTTCCCCCACCAGCTGCAGGCCCTCTACGGGCTCGAGGCTATCGATGCGTCCAAGGATATCGACCATTCGTATTCCCTCGTTGCACCCAGCGAGTTCCTCCACGCAGACAGCATCTTCCACGATCCGTCCCTCTCGGCCCGCTACACGCTCTCCCCACAAACCTCATCCTGCCCCTCGTCCCCCTACTCGCTCCTCTCCTCGCCCTACTCCGCGCTCTCCTCCCCTTTCTGTTCCACGTCCGCCTCAGCCTCCGCTTCTGCCTCCGCCGCCTCGCCGCGCCCGCACAGCGACGCGCCTCTCTCCGCAGCGGACCTGCGCCCGATCCGCGTGCTCGGCAAGGGCGGGCACGGCACGGTGTACCTCGTCGAGGACGTCGTCTCCGAGCGGCGTCTGGCGATGAAGGTCGTCGAGAAGAACGGGCTGCGCATGCGTGAGTACCCCGCGGTGTTCGAAGAGCAGGCCGTCGCGCGCGCGGTGGCTTTGCCGGGCTGCGGCGGGGAGATGGCGGGGCTTGTCCCGCTCCGGGCTAGCTTTGAAGATAGCGACAACTTCTACTTTTTGACGGTACGTTGTGGCGACGAGAGAGAGAATCGGGTTTGGCCGCTGATTGGGGATGGGCGGACAGGATTACTATCCGAGAGGTGACCTCATGGAGCTCTTAAAGACGCAGAGGAAGGTACCGGAGAGCCAGGCCCGCCAGTGGTGCGCGGAACTTGTGCGTTTGCATTCCCGTCTTGCACTCGTCGGACGATCCTTTGACCAAAACGCGTGTAGCTCGTCGCCCTCGAGCACCTGCACAAAAGGCGCATCGTCCACCGCGACGTGAAGCCGGCGAACATCCTCCTCGACGACGACGGCCACATCACGCTCACCGACTTCGGTATCGCACGGGCGTTTGGCCGTTCGGATAGCGACCGGCCGTGGAAGCACGTGCATCCATGGGGGAAGCGTATCAGTCTCGATGGAGCACACGACAAGGACGAATCGATGAGGACGGAGCCGGACGTGACACAGTCGCTGGTGGGCACCCCCGGATACACCGCACCGGAGGTCTACTCCGGAAAGTATTCGTACGGGGTTGACGTCTGGGGCGCGGGGGTCGTCCTGTACTCCATGCTGGTAGGCAAGGTAAGTAGTGGCGACAGGCGGTCGAGGGATGATGCTGAAGTACGTATAGCTCCCATTCGGGCTTGATCCCCAGCAGCAACGACTCGAAGAGCTCATCGCGAGGACAGACAGCGTCCCTGCCGACTTCGACCTCTTCGGCGTCGTGGACGTGCATGTGCGAGACCTCCTGACAAAGGTGCGCTTCGCCCATCTCGGATTGGGGGCTCCTCTTGACGCAGGGTCCGGGGTGCAGATGCTGGAAAAGGATCCACAGAAGAGGCCGACGTTACGGAAGCTGAAGAAGCATAGGTGGTTCCGCGGAATGTGAGCGCGTAGTCCACGAGCATGATCGTCCGGAGCTGACAAGCACCGATAGGGATTGGGACGCGATAGCGCGTAGAACACCAACAAGACGCACGCCTGTCGAGACGAGCACGGCTCTCGAGGAAGAAGTAAGGTTTCAAATGTGGATAAGTAGCGTGTTGCTCACGGAGGCTGTTAGGTCGATGTTTCATACGGCAGACCCTTTGAACCCTTCGAAAAGCCTCCCCACCCTTGGTTCCAGTGGATCTCGCCTAGCATCAGGCCCGATGCCTCCTACGAGGCCGAGTGCTCGGGAGAAAGGCTGTCCGTGTCGTCATCCTTCACGATAGTTGACGTTGACGAGGAGAGTGAGGAGAACTTCGCGGGGATCAGGCGGCAGATGACGATAGCGACGGTCGCAAAGGGGCCGAGTGTGGTGAGGAAGATGAGAGGATGGTTCAGACGGAGAATGTCTATCTCGTAGGGCGCGTTGACAATATCACCAGCCTCTTGAGTGGCGAGTTGTTCGCCGGAAGTCACCTTGCCGTTCGTCACGCAGCCAGGTGAGGCCAGGACACCCTTGTACCGAGCGTTGAGAGGGTGATACCGAGCCAACGAGAGCACGAAACGTGTAGCGAGCAGTGTCATAGGAACGAGACGAGCCGTTAAGCCCCAGGAAATCAGTAGAACCTGGGGGTCTGGGTAGGATAGTCGGTGTTTGCCCGCAAGATTGAAGGTTCGCAGCATATCGTGGTCGAAGCAAAGCACTTACCATCGTTATCATGAATTTCTGGTGAGTATCAGCACTCGGTCCATCTCAAGACGATCCAGACGACCCAGCGCCTTCTTTCGCGTTCGTCCTCTCCCTCAGCACGATCGACACTCCATGGACGTTCGTCAGTACCGCTGACGCGCCTCTCCTTCAATTCTTCCACAGTAAAGCCAGCATTCGGTAACGACCGTAGGAAAGACTGCAAGACGTACCGGCCGGTGTGTAACCCGGCGATGAGATAGATCCGAGCATCTGGCGAGCGTCGTAAAGTGAGCCGTAGAGTGTCAAAGAAGATGCCATGTGTGTCCGAGTTCCACAGAGTATCTGCAGCAAGTACGACGTCAAATCCCTCGCCTAGGGGTGTGGAAGAGAGCAGGATAGACGGATCGGAGCCCCAGCCGTAGGGAACAACGCGACAGCGCTCAGACGCGTCGTTTCGCTTGACGTTCTCTTCTAGCGTACGGATAAGCGCGTCGTCCGGATAGTCGCTACACGTCACCAGAACGTCGGGATAGCTCTTCGCGATAAGGATACTAGGGAGCCCCGCCGCAGCACCGAGCTCGAGGAGGTTGAGCGGCCTCCCTTGTTTCCTGGCACGCTTGCAGTGATCGTCGATGTGAAGATCGTTGATGTGGTCCGCGACGTAGACAGACGCCGCCCAAATAGATGATGCGTGCAAAGCCCAGTTTGCGGCCTGTGTGTCCGGAGTGGTCAGAGTAATTGCAGACGTCCCATTCTGCGGTTGGTAGGTGTAGGATGAGCCTGCAGATCCGAGCGCGACGGGTGTATGATCGTAAAGGGACTCGAGAGAATCCGCGAGGACGTCTTCTGGGTCGCCCATGCTCCAATAGACCACAAGTTCTCTGGACTTGACAAGAGACACGCTACTAGCAAGCGATAGCAAACGAGCGAGGACGGTGGACGTGGTGGACGATGAGCAGGGCGGTCAGACAATGGGCATGCTTGTTTGGCAATTGTTTGTGTAAGGTTCTCGGGCGCTCACAAAATAACCATATCTAGGGCTTATCGTCACGCCCCATCACCTGATAACCTGCGCTAACTCACCCCGCACCGCGACCTCAGCGACAACCTCGACCACCGCTCTTCTCCTTGAGCCCTCTCACCCCCTTGCCATGGGCGACGCGTTGTCTTCTCCGGACAGGTTGGTGACAACTTCCAGTCGAGTGTCTGAGATCGGCATATAATCTGAACGCGTCCCAGAGCCGCCCCAGTAACGAAAACCTACGCCGGACGCCAGAAGGTATGTTTCTTTTCGCGATGCTCCTAGGCTGGGTCGGAGGTCTGAGCGAGAGCTTCGCGTGTAGAGAAGGCGAGAGAGCGTGGTCAGCTACAAAGAGTACGTGTTTATCTTTGCTCCAAGTGCGAACCACAGACCGACCGGGAGGTTGTGGCTAAAGAGCGTCGTCGGACGGAGAAGACGAGCAACAAGAAGAGAAGACACAGGCATCTCCAGTGAAGCGCAACGCCTCTGAGAAGGTACGTGTCTGCGTATGAACAATTGATTGAGTGGCCGTAGTGGTATCTGGATGTGAGGAACGGAGGAACGGAGGAGGTCGCACGTCCGTCTAGTGCGGAAGGTGTGACGCCCTGTCTGTATCCCCGCACTACGGGCCGAAGATGAGAAGCACCGAGGCCGCTGTCCCACGACGAATCGCCGTCCTTCGACCTCTCCGCATCTCTCCTCCATCCACCTTACGCACACCACCGTCTACGCATACTGACCGCCGCTTGCACAGATGTCTACCAAGAATCCCTCCCCCAAGAAGGTCGATGTCCAGTACGTCCACGCCGTTCCTCAATGTGTTGCCCCCGTGTCGGGTGCAAACACCATGTGAACCTTCTCCACAGCCTGCCTGGACCGTCGCCCAAACGTCCCAGACGCGAGGCGTCTGAGACGGCCTCTGCGAAGAAGCCCGCGAGTAGGGCCCGGAAAGCCCCCCACTCTCGTGCGGGCTCTATCGCATCCATTGCCCGTGAAGATACTGTCGATGCCAGCCAGGCATCGCCCACGAAGCCGGTGTCGAGCGTGAACACCAAGCCGGTGTCACTCGCTGCCCAGTATGTACCTCCGTCTACTCCCGTAAAACACTCTTCCAACACGCCCTTTCGCCGTTCTTAGGCCCACAGAAGCCCTAGAGGACGGTGCAGACGACAGGTCTTCGATCGGCGAGTCGTCCAAGCTGCGCGCCCGGAAGACAGAGGCCGAGCGCCGCCAATTCCTCGAAGAGGATCCTAACTCGGGCGATGTCGAAGCGCACCGAGTGTTCTGCAAGGCATGCGATGCTTGGGTCGACCTCAATCCGAAACGGAGGTACATCATGCGCCTTTGGCTAGAACACCGAAAGCAATGCAAGACCGTAGCCGCTGAAAGGTGTGTGCACAACTTGTTCACTATACCAGGTCCATCCCTGAACGGTCTACAAGCCCAAGCAAGGCCAAGTCCGAACAGGAAGAGAAGCCCGCTGAGACGGCAGCGGCAGAAGATGACGGTGCATCGGTTGCTGCGACGTCCGTGGCAGAGGCAGGTCACCGCCGTGTAGTCAAGGAGGAGGACCGGAAGGCGATCCTTGAGGGCGATCCCCGGATTACTGAGGTCAAGCCAGACTCGGCGTTCTGCAAAGACTGCCAGAAATGGGTCAAGCTCTCCCCCAATACCCGGTACTCGTTGTACCACTGGCGTGTCCACACGCAGAAATGCACAAGCGCCGTGTACGTATCTCAGTCCGAGATCTCCAGCGGTGTGGATGCTGACGAGCGTGTGTAGTCCCAGCTCCAGAGTAGCAACGGCCCAGAGGAAGCTGAAGCTGGTGAACGACCCGCATATGAAGTCCTTTACAGCTCGCAGCGTCGACTGCAAATTGTGCAATGTCACGGTCGAGCTTGTAGGTACTTCTGACTACGACTTGACGAAGTGGGAGGAACACAAGTCCACGGCACACGGGTAAGAGTTACGATGTGTTATCAATGACGTACTATGCCTGACTCCCTCCAGCATCGACACGACGACGCCCGGCGCAGGTGCTGTCGATGCCTCCACTGCTCCGAAAGCTGCAGAAGGTGGATCACCTCGTCCCCCACCTTCCACCGCCTCCACAGACGAGACCGTGGTTGCGACCGACTCTCCACCCCGCCAGGGGAAGAAACGCGCCCGCGAGGACGATGAAGAGGATGTTCCCGAGCGCTCCGTTCGACCACGCGACGAGACATACACCGCACCTGAGGGCGAGTCCCCCGGGTTCCTCAACTGGATCGCCGCCCCCTTCAAGAATTTCCTCCGTGGATTCCGTGAGGGGCTGGCAGGCTGAGGTTGAACCCCCGCCCCCGATACCTCTATCCCCGTTACAATACGTCACTCCTTCGCGCAACGTCATGCTCCTGCCGATAACACCGTGCCACACTCTTTTTATTGCTATAGTACCCGACCATCCCACTCCTTGGTTATCTATCTCAATTCCCCCCGTATCTGACGCTCTTTACCTCTTCCTCTTGCTTGGTGTAATACTGTACATACACGACGCGTGACCCCACCGTCCTCAATGCGAATGGTATACCCAGTGATGATGCACGGGGGCGGTGGGCAGCCTCCGGGGCGAGAGGCCCGCGGCTGTGGCAGTACGCGCGTGCGCGTGAGGCGCGTCGACGTCGCGTCGAGAGCGCGTCGCGGCGGGGTTTGCCGAGGGATATTGCGCCCCGTCCTAGCCTCCTCCGCACCCTCGCCTCTCCCCCCTCCTCGCCCCCCTCTGTCCCGCAGCGCGCGTGCACGCGTCCAGAGCCCGCTCCTGCTCGACTCTCGCTTTTTGTCCGCAAAATTCGCGGGCAGCGCCCGGGCGAGCACCTGCGCCACACCGTGCCACAGCGCCCAGCCCGAAGACAAAGCACGCATTGGTTGCGAGGAGTGCGCCTTGTGGGCCGGCGTGCCACCGTGGCCTGGCTCGCTTTGCTCTTGTCGCTGGCCTATAACACGTTGCTGAGCGCGGTGGGGTCCTGCACAACTCTCGCGCCGACGACTTGCACAACGACCTTTCGCCGCCACTGCCGCTTCCTTTGACTGTCTCGTGCATACCGTCGATCATCTCAGCGCCACGATGTCCGCCCCAAAGGTCTTTCAGGGTACTGCCGAGTAGGCGTTGCTTTCTCGCGCTTCGCGTACAAATATGACTGACGTGCGGCGGTCCGGTAGTGCGCACCTCCCCCTTGAGCACCATGCCCAGGGTGAAGTACAAGCCAAGAGCCCGTCCAGGAAGCGTTCGGCAGATACTCTCGAATCCCTCACACCCCGACAGAAGAAAGCTCGTACTGATGCCCTCGAGAGGTACGGCCTTCCTGTCTTCAATCACTTTGTCCCCCTTCCTTCCCTCTGCCACCCCCGTTGGGAGCGCGCGGGCTGACCATACTCGCAGAGAGCGCCAGAGATACGAGAAACTCAAGGCGGACCCGCTATGCCATGTCAGCCCGACATGCGGGCAGGCCGTACAATGCGACCGGTGCGGATCGCACATCAAGCTGTCCGACAAGAACAACTACGACGCGCAGCACTGGACAAAGCACCGCAGGCTGTGCGTGAAGCGGCCGGACGCCGTCGCGGCCGCGATGCGCGCGGAGAGCGACCTCGTAAGTGTCTCCTTTCCCTTTCCCCTCGCCTCCCAAGGGTCGTTCAAACTCAACAGTGTTTGGCAGGGACGGCGAAAGCTGTCGTGTACCCCGGAGCTGACGGCGGACACCGCGTCCGAGTCGACGAGGACCGTGAGCGCGTCGGTCAACAGCGAGCCGGCCGAGTCTCGCGAGCCCTCGCCCACCCCCATGATCACGGCAGCGACGCCCTGGCTCGACAGCCGGCGGCACCACGAGACGCATCCTTTAACGGCACAGATCCTGTGCCAGGACTACATTGCAAGTTATCACCCGGGGAGCACGCCTGTCAAGTACGACTCCTACCAGGACTTGGTGGAGGAAATGCGGGCGTGGTCCCCATCGCGGCTGAAGCTCCCGGCATGCCTCGATGTCCCCGAATCAGAGGTCGACCGGGTCACGTTGCACTTGAGTACGCCCGCACAGTGGGATGAGAACGCGTCTCCGTCCATGAGCCCCGAAGAGGATTGCACGGGCAGGGGCACCATGTGTTCCACCGTCGCGACCTCCTCGACCGCGCCATGAACTAGCGGCGCCCGGCTGGTGCTCCGGCACCGGTCTGTTTACTATCTATCTTGCTCTGCTGCATCAATTCTCGCATCCTCAGCACAGGCTTCCGCCGCTCCGCATTGTACATATATGTTTTTGTCATTTGTGCTGTAGATTGTTACTCATATCGGCGTCGCCGTTGTTGTATTACCTTTCCCCCCTACGTAAAATACGGGACCATACACATACCCTCTCTACCTGTCACTAATGGCCGGTCGGCTTGCATATACATATACTCACCCGGCTCGCACATCTAGGCGAATGCACGCACGCATACACGAGCCCTCCTCCATTGTACATTTACATTGCATTTGCCTCACATACTACCTAGTGGATACTGTAGAACACGACCGGATGAATGGATGGAATGCTTCGATATCATGTGCTTAGGACTTTGAAGGGATGGCCGATGACATGTCTGGGGGAGGGGAGCTGGGGATGGGGTCGTCATAGCCGTCAGGCGGTGTCCTGACGATGCCGCTCTTGAGCATGTTGGAGATGACTGGATCGCGGTCGGCCTTGCTTCCTCTACATCGGCGGGATTCCCGTCAGCATGTTAACCATGTGTGGAACTGCAAAGACATACAACGCTAGCTTCACGGCCTCTCGCAGGACTGCACCGGCTGGGAGCTCTATAATCTCAAGCCCTGGAAGCTCGTGCGCTCGCGTCGGCCCGACGTTGAGCACCAGGACCGGCTTCCGTTGTGCGATCGCGTGCTTCACCAACCTGCATATGGAGTAGTGAGTACAATGTTGACAGGACGACACCGGCCGAGGGGCAACCGACCTATACGCCGAAAACGTCGCGAGCGTAGTTCCGACGATGAACAGCTTCGCGTGCATGTCTACGATCTCGAATCTGCGATTGTCGCGCCGTCAGCATCCAGACTGTTGACTGTGTGTGCATAGAGCGGCGCTCACGATCTGTCCTTGACCTGCGCAGAGATCGACTCGCCGAAGAATATGACTTCGGGCTTCAGCTGCGGGTACGGTATATCAGATCCTATTGCCCACCGGTAAGCATGGTCGCGGGAAAATATACCGTCGAATTCCGGCGTCCCTCTAGGAGGCAACTGGTACAATCCGGGACGACGAACTGGTCGTACCGCGTGCCTTCCGGAAGCACGACCTACAGGGGCTCTCGATGAGTGGGAAAGGGCGCATGACCTACCGGGTGCGACTTACGTCTCCGTCGGGGTTTGTTCTGGGTCGCGTTCCTGTCCGCTCGAGCTCCTCGGCGAAAGCCTTCCACTCGGGGTTGGCTACGCCGACCATGTCCTGAAACGTCGCTCTGTCTACCGTGTGTCCGTGCGAACATCGTACGCGCTGTGAATGCATGAGCTCAGCTGAAATCCTGCGGTCACTTCGACAGTGCGCATACGCACGTGCAGAGTCCCGTGCAACTCGAGGATGCCTTCGCTTCGTCTCGCGTCGTCCCAAACGTGCCTGATGCCTTTGTGATGGAGCCCATCTACGTTCTGCGTGATAATATGTGGCGCGACGGAGGCATACTGCAGCGCTGCCAGGGCGAAGTGGATCGGGTTGGGTTGCGCGTCGCGCACTGGCGGATAGCCTAGGTACGAGCGTAGCCTGCGCGTAGGGCGTGTGAGATGATACGATGTCTTTCGTTGTGGTACAACCATTACCAATATCTCTGTCTGTAGACCTTGGTGAGCTCCCCGAACGCCGAGCATAGATGAGTAATGCGCGGGCGACGGACCTGAAGCTCGCTCCTCGCGGTGTCGGGTCCATGAGTTCATGGTACTGCCAAAGCCTCAATGCATGCACTACGCCAGTAGTTTGTACAACATACAAATATTGGTCTTCGCCCAGAGTCAGTCGCGCGAGAGAGGCAGGTCGAGCAACGACGCACTTGTAGTTCGGATTCAAGTAGCTGCCCTTCTCGCCTCTGTACGCGCGGATGCCCGAGTCGACGCTGACCCCTGCGCCAGTGAGCACGGCGACATTTCCAGGCGCGAGAAAGCGGGCGATGCGGTCGACGGCGGCGGCGGGAGAGATGGCGGCCCTCTTGCCCGCAGCCCGGAGGACGGCGTCCGGGATGGTAGGAACAGAGACACGCATGTGATACAGCGCCCGCGTCCAAAGCGCGCTCTTCCCCGCACTCGCCCCCGTGCTCAGCGCTCCGCACTCTCTCCTCGACGGCGACCGCAACGATGAATAGGCCACCGCCCGCCGTGCTCCAGACGCCTGGCTTTCCCCACTACGGTCTCTCTTGGTCTCCGTTCCACAGCAATCGCCTCGCGCTAGCCTCGTCTGCGAACTACGGTCTTGTCGGGAACGGAAGGCTGCATCTCGTGTCCGTCGGACCTGGCCCTGGCGGCGTGCCCGCCCTCTCTCTGGATAAATTGTGAGTGATGTGGTAGTACGCTGAGGATATGCAGACCCTGAACGGCGTAGTTATGAGACACAGGACGGTCTATACGATGTGGCCTGGTCGGAAATCCACGAGAACCAGCTAGTGACTGCGTCCGGGGACGGATCGCTCAAGCTCTGGGATATCATGATCAACGTAGGTCGCTCTTCTCGTGCCCTCTGTTCCCCCGATCCAAATTGCGGCAAGCCCGTGTAGGAGCTGCCGATTCGTGCATGGCACGAGCACACGCGCGAGGTCTTCTCCGTCGACTGGTCGAACATCAATAAAGACCAATTCATCTCGTCCTCATGGGACGGCACGGTGAAGCTGGTAAGTGCGCGCGAGCCCGCCATTGGTCGCCGCTCACCCTCTTCTAGTGGACCCCGGACCGGCCGCGGTCAATAACAACGATCCAAGCCCACCCGTCCTGCGTATACCAAGCCCTGTTCTCCGCACACCAACCAGACGTGATCACGACATGCTCCACAGACGGCACCGTGAAAATATTCGACCTCCGTACGCCAGCGTACACGCCCTCCGGGCCAACGACGAACAGCTTCACCGCGCCCCTCACAGCCGCGGCGCTAACCGTGCCCGCGTCCGGCACGGAGGTGCTCACGGTCGACTGGAACAAGTACCGGCCGTTCGTGCTCGCGAGCGCGGGCGTCGACAAGGCGATCAAGGTGTGGGACTGCCGCATGGTCAAGCTTGGGCCCGAGGCCGCGCAGAACCCTGCGGTCGGCGGCGTGTGCGAGTCGCAGCTCCTCGGCCACGAGCTTGCGGTCCGGAAGATCCAGTGGAGTCCGCACCGTGCGGACATGATTGCCAGCGCAGGCTACGACATGACTTGCAGGGTGTACGTCTTCCCTCGTGACTTGCTGCTTGGATGCAAGTGTATTTATCTCTCGACTCTACAGGTGGACGACGAACCCTCCACCAGGAGGGAAGCATCTTGTGTATATCCACGACCCGCATACCGAGTTTGTCATTGGGTGCGGATGGTCGCTGTACGAGGAGGGCGTACTGGCGAGCTGTAGCTGGGATTGCAGGCTGAATGTATTCCGTGTATAGTATGAAGACGCCGTTCGCCAATCGGCATGAACGGGGCTCGCAAACAGCGTGGTAAGAGTTCGTAGGCGGTGCTGGAATGGCGTGCACGAAGTACGATGAAGGGGAGATGTCTCAATGGTATGTGGTGACCCGGTATATTTATCATCCGCTCATCTCATGGCACACTATATAGGTGAACTGTCAAAGATAGTAAGATCCGTCAAGTTGGGCAGATCGCGGCCCTGCGAGCAATGCAGAGTATCAACCCATCCGTAAGTGAAAGATGAGATCATGCATGGCCATTATACCATAGCGTGCGATCAGCTGCGGATGACAGATACCTTCCATCTTGCAATCCTTCCTGATGAGTTCGTGCAATCCCGACGTACAGTTTCACAGCTATCGAGGTCCATCGAGGTCCGCTCGCTCTCTCATGATGCAGGTGCGTTCTGGGGCTGTACGTACCTATGCACACCATGACCCCTCACCTGAGTACGACATCGCCGGCACCTATCACTGACGCAGACTTCTTCTTACCTTGTACGTCAATAACCGGCATCTCAATAGCGCATGGCTGTGACAGAATCTATCAGCACGGTCCGCGTATCGACCCCATTCTCGGCACTCGTGCATACGAACATCCGGTCCCCCTCTCCGCCGGGTGCACAGGCTGCAAAGGTAAGATAGCTCCGGAAATGTTCGGTGCGTGTGGGACCATCCGCCATGCTGTGCGGGCAGGGGAGCCTACCCCTGCCCTGGTTCCTTGGAGTATCGCGAAGCTATCGTGAGTACGTTCCGTGTAGCTGCGGACGTTTGAAGAAGACACCTCCGGCGTTGGCACCCTCCGGACATCCAGTACGCTTTCCTCCACTCTCTGCCTTCTATCAGGTGAGTGGACGTGGTGCACCGTGCCCTTGCCTGATTGTTTGTCAAAAGAGCTTTCAGACAATATCTACTTTCCCGTTCAATGAATGACGTGTACGATATCGTCCAAGATACCTATCGTTGGTGGATGCAACGTTTACAATCACGCCACGACGACGCATGCTCGCCAGGATGGGTACCCAAGTAATGCGGCGCGATCCTTGCTGGCCCTCCCGCGTCGCGCAACTCGGCATGCACTTGATACGGTGTACAGCCCGCGGGCACCTTCCCCGTCATGCGCAAGTACTACTGACACACCCGCTCAAAGCCCACGCTATCAAGTCCTCCCTGAATCAGCCCTTGCAGTGGAAGACGGGGCGCCCGGTTCAAGGCTCACATACGAACTTCGGACGGATCGCAGCACCCGCAGCGCGCAAGAGCCACTCGCTCGCGCGCGCTGGCACGTACTTATGAGATCCCGGCGGGACGAAGTGCGCCGTCGCGAGCTTCTTCGTCTGCGATCTGCTTCCCATTGATATTCGTTCGACAGTTCGTCAAGCTCGGAACGCCCGCGCGGCACGCACGCTCGCCGACGCCCAGCGGGACGGCATTCCTCCCGCCGCCCGGGGAGTCGGGACTCTGGAAGCGTATGCATATAAAGGACGAGGGTAGGGAAAAGCCCCGTCGCTTTCCCCTCTCCCTCCCCACTTCCCTACCCTCGCTGCCTACCGACCTGTCGTCATCACTCGACGTCGAGGAGATCGATACCGGCGCCTGCTTGAACACTGCAGCCATGCTTTAGTGCGCTGTGGTGTGGGGCTCGGCTACGGGATCTCTTCTTCCTCGACGTCGGGGCCGACTGCGGGGGCGATGCCTTCGCCGGGTAAGTAGTTCTCCTTGAACGCCACCAGCAACGGGGGCGTCGTCGCTAAGTACCAAAGGGCTAAAGGGTCGGGTGCTCTGCGGTATCGAGTTGATATCGATCCGTTCGTGCATGGGAGGAGTGTAAGCAATTGCAAATCAATTGTGTATCGCGTACAGTGAAGGAATGTGGCTACAGAGGGAACGTATATACATGACCAGCAGAGGGGACGCCCGCACGGCGGGCGTCCCCAACCCAGAGAGACAAAGAGGACGCGGAAGACGAGGCGTATGTATGTAATAAGCGATAAACGATATGCGCGGGCGATGTAACCGAGGCACTAAGTAAAACAGCCGACGCGTCAGCGCACCCAGGACGAACGGAGCGGAGCGGAAGCGCAGCCAGCCCATTCGAGGTTCGTCGCCGGGGGCACGGCCCCCGCTGTGCGGACGCGTCGGGCGAGACGGGGAAAGAAGCGAGCGTGATCGAGCGGCTGCGCAGTACGGTATAGTAGTGGATGGATGATGATCTATCCGAGTCGATCGTAGGTGTACCCGACCGACGGTGTACCGTACCGTACGTATGGAGAGATAGCTTGAGGCTCGATGGACGGCGTCGCGGAAGGCCCGCGCCCGAGAGCGGGGGCGTCTAGCATGCTAGCTGTGTACAAAGCAGCCCGTCCCGGAGGGAACAGAGACCAGATAGGTGCGAGAAGAGGAAGCAGCGGCCGGCGGAGAGGGACGGGCGAGTATGGGATCGTAACGTAGAGAATGAGAGCAATGCGAGAGAGATAGAGAGAGGGAAAAGACAGGTATTGCGGGTGCGGGATATGCGTGGTAGAATGCGGTGTGCGTGCGTTCATGTGCGTGCCTGGGGGGTATGCGAGTCTATGACCGTCTATTGGTATACGGAGACGGAAGCAATCTTCCACTTCGCGACTGGAGAGAGGGTATCATCAGCATGCTGGCGCGGGAATCATGCAACGTCAATCCAGCAACTCACCGTTGAAGTTGGACTTGTCAGCGATCGCAGAAGCGCACGTGCCGGGGCATCCCGCGCTCTCGTACGCAGGACCAGCCCAGTCGCCGCAGAGCGTGATGTCGAAGATGAGGCTCTGGGCGAGGAAGTGGGACGAGATGTCGCACTGCGTGTTGGGGAAGAGCGCGGTGGGCGTGCCCCAGGTGGACGGGTCAGGCTTCTGCGCGGTGATGTCCGCGGGAACCGCGTCGCGGTCAAAGAACCAGACGGAGATCGCGTCGTCCTCGACCGAGTGCGCCCAGACGCCGCCGGCCTGCATGTTGAAGAGGTGGCCGAAGGTCTTGTTCGACTTCTGCTGCCACGCGCACCCGGCGTTGTTCCCGTTCGAGGACTCGCACGACGTGCCGAGGAGGTGCGAGAGTGCGTCCGTCGCCTTGTCCAGAATGCAGCCAGGGCCGCTGTGCAGCGTGATCTGGTTCTGGACGTTGTTGTTCACGCCCTCTGTGAATGGCGGAGCATGTGGTGAGCGCGCGCTCGAGGACGGTCTGGGGCATTAAACTAGGCACTTACCGATGATGTCGATCTCACCAGCGTTCGGCCAGTCCTTGCCGTTACCAAGGGACCAGTACGCGGGCCAGACACCACAGCCGTGGGGCATAGAGTAGATGTCGGCGATGAAGAGGCCGCGTTTCCACGACTTCTTGGTGCTGATGCGGATCGAGTCGCGCCGGCCACCAGCAGCGACATCAGAGAAGTCGTCAACGGCAATGACTACAGTGCCGTCGTCCTGGACGTAGGCAAGCTTGGAGGCCTTGTCTCCGTCGACGTAGTTCACGTTGCCGTGAGTCGGGTCGTCGCCGGTGAAGAAGTTCCAGCCGCTGGGGGAGGGCGTCAGTACTCGCGCTGAAAAGGCAACGTTGTTCGGGACAGGCGGGCGCTTGTTGGTGCACAAACAACGTCCCGCGAGCACAATGGCAAAACTCGTTCGTGTACTCACTCGAAGAAGTTCTTGCCCTCATAGCGCTCCGCGAGCTTGTAGGAGGTGCTGCGGGGGACGTAGGAGACCGCACCGATGTTGTTGTGCCTGCGGTGGTGTGCGCCGTGGTGGGGGACAAAGGCGGAGGAGGTGGCGGCGAGGGTGAGGACGAGGGCAACGAGGGAGCGGAACATGGCGGGCGAAGGAGAGGACGGGTTGAAGGAGGGACGGGGCGGACGGGGAGGGGAGAGATGGAAGAAGGGGTTGAAGAGGCGTCGTGTATAAAAAGCAGATTATTTGTTGCTTGCCCTGGCCATCAACCGGCCACATGCGTTTTGGGGCCGACACCGTTTCCTTCTCCCGTGCGTCTTGTCCGTTCTCACGCCTCGCCGGAACACCTTTTGTCCTCGACGCCCTCCCCGACCGGCGACAATCGTTGCCTGCGACGCCCATTGTCCTCGATGCACCTCCTTTCGCACTGTCTGTCCGCGCCTTGTTCTCGCATTCGGCCTTGTGTCGAGCGTCCTGGGGGCGTGCAGAAGAGGACATTGCCGCCGCCGAGGCCCGCTTATCGATTGCGGCACAGCCACCCCGTACCTCTGGCTCTTGCCGTTGCGCAGGCGACTGCGCAGTGCTCCCCGCCCTGCCCAACCTCCTGCCCTCCTCCGGCACCGACGTACCTCCGCCCGCTGTGCTCTCCTTCCGACGCCTCACTTCGCGACGCTCCGGCACGAACTAACACGACGCGTACCGACGCGAATCGCGGGATCGACAACATCCCGAACCTTGGCTGAAAGATGGATGGTGGCAAAGGCGTTGGCCCCTGCCCCGCGCTGGCCACGGCACACGTTGGCGACGCGTCTCACCCCATTTTGCCTATATATGGAACCCTAACCACTAGGCACCACACGGTGAAGCTCACCAGCACAATTGCACCTGGCAGGCCTGCAGACACTGAGCGGCTGGTCGACGTTCGTACTACATCCGCTCAGACGCTCGTTGTTGTTGCGGCCTACGATGCACGGGTGCGAACCATCAGCTCGCTCGAGTGAGTATCCTGATGGACCCTCCCAATCTCTTGGTCGGTCTTTCGGACCAGACGCCGCTCCATGAAAACTTCGCATTCAATTTGCTACGGGGCGCAACAAACACTGCAGGTGTGTGTTTCATAACAGTCCTACCTTCGCTCAACATGAGGGTCCTGGTTGTGTTATCCGTGATGCCCTATTTGCCAGTCCACGACGTCCGTCCCAGGGCCTAGCCAGGTGTTTCCGGTGCATCAACGAGCGCGTGTAGGCTCAGCACTTTCCGCCACGCTTGGGCTCCCTCCGCGGCGATACTGCGCCGAAAGCATCAGTTGAGCTATCGCACAAGTACACACAGGCAACTCGACATGCCTGCATCATACGCACATATGCATGGTACGAGCATTGTTCGGGCACCTCACTTATTCAGGCTTGGGCGATATCAAGCTCGCGTTGAGTTATTGACAGGTCTCTTCGAATTCGCGTCGGATCCTGATACTGTCCGTCAAGTCCCAGAAGATACAGTGCTTCGCCTGACAGGCCAGTCAAGTACGCGCACCCGCGAACACCCGGCGCTTTCGCAAGAATGCCCGGGCTCAACGCCCATCGTCCGTTTCCGAGGTAGGGCTGCATCCTTTCTTGGAACGCGGCGGATTGCATCCCGCCGCCTGTCCCGCACCAGACACCGGCCAACACGCCGATACTTCGCGCGCGTGATGCCGCTGATATGTACGATGCCCGCCACCCGTCCCGCAGGCTGAACATTGCAGAACATCACGCCGCGGCTCGACTGTCCGACAGCTCCCGCATCATCCACTGACTCCTGTGTAATGTCTCCCGTGTTCTGCTGTATCACACCTCCCGCATCGCAATGGCCATCCCGTGGTCCGTATCACAACGGCCCAGTTCTGGCGTACGCCAGAGACAAATGGACAGAGACCCGCCGAGTACTGCTTCCCCGGCGCGCTCGGGCCAGCGTAACTCCCAAGAACGCTCCCTTACCGCGCGTCAGTTGTGAGCCGAAGAGAGAGCTTCAGAGACCGTCCAGCAAGACAGATACGAGCTGGCTGCGGCATGCCGGAAACGCGCTTCTCATGCGATCGGAGCACAGTTGATGAGCGTTTCACAGCAAGAGTGGTGGACCCGTTGCCGTTGAGGCGTCTGCCTCTATGAACGTATCCTGTCAGTATCCTGGGCACCTCCGCATCCTAGAGGTGCGCGCGCGACTGATGGCACCGGGGGTCAAGCCGTGGGAACTTCTCTCTCGCTGCACCAGGTTTTATGAAGACACGCAGGCATCGTAGAACGCCTGGAATCCAGAAGCCTAGTATAGATTTTGAGAGAGGTTGAGGATGATGAAGGTGCAAGACACCGCTGCCGATTTTCGGGGTCCCGGGGTCAGCACATCTCTGCCGGCGCATCCGGCCGCGTACGGAACAACCTCTTCGCAGAGTGCGAAGTCGTCGCTGCCGTCTTTGGGACGATTATTCTCAGTAGTCCTCATTGGCCCTTGTGTGTGCTTGCCTGGTAAGTCAGGGCCTTTCAGTAAGGACGGTAAATCGTCGAGACAAATGAATTTGATAGCGGTTGAAGAGATGAAAAAGAGGACATCCAGGCAGCAGATCTATGAGTCGGCCCAGGTTCGAACTGAGGACCTTCTGTGTGTTAGACAGATGCGATAACCAACTACGCCACCGACCCGTTGCTTGTAGCCGTCACCAGGATA
This sequence comes from Trametes polyzona, assembly GCA_022606195.1. Lineage (NCBI taxonomy): Eukaryota > Fungi > Basidiomycota > Agaricomycetes > Polyporales > Polyporaceae > Trametes > Trametes polyzona. The sequence goes on from JABYQF010000016.1 coordinate 706,104, forward strand.
ATAATCCAATCAGCGGTCTACGTCTACCGTGCAATGACCCAACGATTGCGCATGCAGATTCCCAGACACGAGATATGGTCTCTACCAATCACGGCAAGTAACACAACAAATACCGCCCAGCCTTCGATAGATTCCACGGAAGGTGCTACAGTACACGCGGTATCCTCGCGAGCGACATACTCGTACAACGCGGCCCCCTCGGAAGCCGGCACAACTGTGATACAAGTTGATACTTACCTTTCAGCTCTCCCACATTCCGCAAGGAACTTATTCGTCCCCGCTCTCCCGCTCCTCTTCTACCATCGCCTTTGGCGCGCCGACGGTCCCCACAGCTCATCCTGGTGAGGACGCCACGGGTTCTCCTGCGCGCGAGCACCGCCACCCGCATCTAGCCCCCCTTCCCTTGCCCAACGGCTCGTCTCCACTCCCTGCTGAGGTGTTAAGCCTTCCCCCGGAGGCTTCGTCGCATGCGGCGGCCAGAATACGCGAGGCGGCTTCCGCACCGCCGCGTCGCCCTCTGAATCGCGGGCCGCCCAGATCGATGGCAGCGGGCGCGCCTTGACCTCTTCCCCGAAGGTCGCGTACCACTCGCGTCCGAGCTCGGCGAGAGACAGCTCATGGGAGAGGGGTGTGCGCATGCCGGTCGCCTCTGAGTCCGACTCCAACTCCGAGTCGGTGGACGGCGCAGGGGAGGGCGATGCGCAGACGGCGAGCGGGAGCGGCGCAGCGGGCTCGGGCTTGGACTCTTGAGCGCGCGGGACCACCGCGGGCGGGTCATAGGAGGGATATGCCTTGAGTTGGCTGAGTGCTCCTCCAGGGAGGCACTCGGGGGGAGGCATGGGCCAGATCGCGCCGTCGCGACCGATGAAGGTGTCGGTGGCGGGGACGGGCGCCGTGGCCTTGGTCCCGGCGATGATATCCTCCAGGAGGGCCTGCGCGGTAATGGGCTTCGGTTTCGGAGCGGCAATGGCGGGGGGAGCTTGTAGGTGCGGTAGCGCGGGCGGCCACGGCGGCGCTTGGTTCTCGAGCGAAGGGTTGAGGAGGGCGGTGGCGTAGTAGCAGCTTGCCGCATACTTCGCCATGATGCGACCTTGGGCGAGAACGCGTTGTTCGTACGCTCCTCCGCACTTCAGATACTACTAAACGTTATGTTGTGGGTGAATAAGCGATTTCTGGAGACGACGAACCGTGTAGTGGCTTCGGGGTACAGCGCCACTCACCATGCCTGGGACAGGTTCGGATTCCTGCCAGTTCAAAACTTTGGCAAAGCTCGAGGCGTTCTTTTGAGGCCTCGGGGAGACAATGTTTGGATTGTAGCTCATTGTGCGAAATGAATCACGGGATAGAGTGGATGGGGTATGCGGGCACGGGTAGATGGCGACGGGGTGGATGCGAGGGGGCCGTTCCGAGGGGGATCGCCCTGACCGAAGTACAGGCGCGGCTTTATATAGGGTATTCGTGTATAGAGCAGATATCCGGGAGGATATAAAACCCTGAGTCGAGCTGGTGGGTGAGATGCTGGTGGGATGCAGGAAGGACCGTTGTGGCCAAATTCCGGCCAGCTTTATGCGCGCTTTCACGCGTTTAGCCACGCACGTGACCGCGATACCCGCACAAAGCCGCTTGGTCCTTCGCGACCTTGTTCTCGGGTTATCGGGCCATTGCGTCTCAGCAGTTGGGACCACTCTCTTTCAGATTATATGTACGGTACAGTAGATAGAAAGGGCTTGAATGTCCGATATAAGCATCCCCGTACATGGGGCACCTCGTGTTTATCCGACCATGACGCCCGATGCTCACTGTACGCCGCGGCCTACATCCTCAACCCGGGTAGAGGGGGCACGTAGCCTTAAATCAATACAGTAGATCTTGGAGGAATGATTAGAGCAATACCCCCGCTTGGCGCAGGACACTACTTACCTCAGAGCCTTACTGACCCATGCTGCAGCTGAAAGCCAATCGAGAATGTGGATGGGAGACGCTGTGTTGTGCCGTAGAGGTAGGACCTTATATGCAATGTTTTAATTGCACCCGAAAGGTCTGATACGAGTACCTCCTGTTCTTACACCTGTCGAGATATCTCATGCAGTCTGGGATATCTCGTTTAATCCGCCACTGTCGGTTAGCTGTACTACAGCATGCGAGAAGAACTTGGCAAACGGTATACGTATGAAGGACTGCCTCACCAATGGCATGCGCTGGATACCGTGGCTTTTTCGAATAGTAAAGCTCTCGTTATCCATCATGCAATTTCCGGGATCCCAGCTATGCAGATCTCCAACTATCGGTGGACCATGCTTGTTTCCACCTGCATAGCGCACATTGACATTTACCGGGAAAGATCACAGCAGGTCTTGACCTGGATGTATGTACTAACAGGCAACGGCACAATATGGGGGCTCGGATTGCGTGAGCCGTCCATCCGGCAGTCTCGTTGGAGTCAACTTCTCGAGCCAGAGATCCGTTAGAGTGCCTCTTCATCAATCTGTCCAGCGTAGTAGAGTATCTTTACTCCACTCAAAAGGGCGTGGAAGCATGAGGAGAATGAGCGTCGGAGACCATACCCGACGTATATCCCGGCCGTACCATTTGTCCATCAGCTCGCGCAGGGTCTCGTAGCGCTAGTGTACACGGCATCCTGATCATTCGTCCCTCTATCTCTCATGCAATGATAATGTAAGGGTCATTAATCCGTTTGAAGCGAACATGGGTGCGTAATTTACAGTGGTCGGTCATTGGCTAGACCAGTAGGTAGACTCCGAGTGGAAGTCGAGGGACTCGCCACAACATTGCTTCGGTTGAGGCTTCGGTTGAGCAAGTCGAGGAGCCTTGCCTTTGCTGGTGACGAGCCCAGGATCATCCAGAAACCTACGGCCTAGCGCGGCGGCTGCTTCATCGCTGTATTCAACGAGCGTAATTAAGATGTGGAGACGAGATTCACCTAGGGAATAGCACGGGTAACCCATGGGTAATTTAGGGCTACCCCTACCCTACCCGCGTGTTTACCCCACCCGCAGGCTCGCAACCCCACGCGGGTATGAGATCGCGGGTACGGGTAAGGGTCTAACGGGTTAGGGTAACCCGACGGGTACATACCTTGAGGCACCTGTATTGTAAGGAGCACCTTGAAGGACTTGGCCCAGGATAGGCCTGTCAGATGGTCACATTAGCACCAGCAATCACTGCAACGTACTCGACAGTGTGTAGTATGATACGATAGCAGTAGATTAGAGATCATGTATGACACTCTAATGATATCTCGGCTGTCATCAAAAGCAACATCTTGGATGACTTCCGGTAGCTTTGAGACAGCGTGAAGATCGCTCTCCTCGACTTGACCATGAGCATACCAGTCGCTAAGGCAGAGGATACCGCGTATTGCGGACATACCGAGGCGGTTGCCGCGGCTCAATACGTGTTCGACATCATCACTGAGGTGACCGAGAACATCTGTTAGTCACACCTATAGTATATGGTCTTAAACGTCCGCAGGGCATCTGAGAACATGACCTAGCAATCCGGCAGGCGGAGATACTATATTAATCCACCTCTGGCGTTCAGTATAGTAGTCTACTATGGCGGGTACGGCGGGTACGGCGGGTACAGGGCGGGTGCGCGATGCGGGTCCGGGTACACTGCGGGTACGTATCCTCCTACCCCTACCCTACCCGAGGCTACCCCTACCCCAACCCGCCCGGGGTATACCCTACCCGTGCTACTCCCTAGATTCACCGTGAGTGGGAAAACATTGTGCAACGGTAGGAACCCCAGAGCAACGCGCAAAAATGACCACCGCAGGGGTCGAACCTGCAATCTCCTGATTCGTAGTCAGACGCGATGCCATTTCGCCAGGCGGCCGTTATGGCATATTAAACCGCCGCAATAACGAGTAGAGTCAATATCGTTGCCCTGGTGAATGAACACGCAGTCCAAGCTTGCGAACCTCGCCAACTATCGAGATATGTAAGTACGAGTCATACAAGTACACGGAAAACGAGAAATCAGGCTACAGTTCACCGCAAACCGCTATTCCGCAAGCGCGTGACCCTCAGCTGCACAAGCTCCTCCACAGTCTCGCCCCACGACGGTGACGCAAGACGAGGCGGCTGCCAATCGACCTCTGGGAAGAGCGTGTCCAGATACGCAGCGAGGCGCGGTGGGTCGGGGATACGAGAGTTCCACCCGCCATCGAATAGATTGAACGTGCGCAGCGTGCGGAGGGCCGAGAAGCCATGACCGGTCGTGACATCTTTCATTGTGGGCAGAGACGCGTCCAGGCAGGGAAGGATGAGCTCCTCGAGATCCGGGCACTGATGGGCGACTGCGGCGAGGTCGCATAAGGGGGGCGGGGCAGGAGAGGCGTGATAGGATAGATGGACATGGGATGCCTTGGGCCACGCTTCGCACATGCGGTGCAGGTCGTCGGCCGATGGGTAGACGACAGCGGCATCCGGCGAGATGTTAAGACGGACGGACGTCAGGCCGTGCACTCCGAGAAGCGGTTCGAAAGTCTTGATGAGGGGAGGAGGCTGCCCTTGCACGGGACCGACGCCGCGGAGCGAGAGGTGGAAATCACGGAGAGCGGTCGAGAACCGGGATCGGACGATCCCAGCGATGGCATGGCAGCTTGCATGGACGAGGGCCATTGTGCTCTCGCAGTTGAGCAACACGAGAGAGCGCAACTGGGAAGAGGAGATAGCGGACAGAAAGTTGGAAACATAGCACATGGGAGCGAACATGGCATCGAGTGTGAGAGTCTCGAGTGCAGGGAAGGCGTTTGGTCCGACCGGCTCTGTCACAGTGCTTGGAAGGCGCATCTTCAGGTGGCGGAGCTGTGAGAGGGAGAAGAGTGGTTTGAGGAGAGGATGAGTGGTTGATCTATTGTAGGCAGGTTCTAGGGCGTCAAATGTCTCGAGCTCGCGCAGCTCGCCGACAAAGTCGAACCACGACTCCATAACTTCACCCGAGGTGGTGATACGGAGATAGCGTAGATGGGGTGCCTTCGAGACAATGCATCGCGAGAGGTCCCGAATAGAGCTTTCGTGGAATCGTTGATGTTCGCGGTCTGACGGCAGATCCAGCTGCGCAGAGGACTTCCTGAAGATGACATGGAAACAGCGGAGAGACGGGGAGAGGATCTGCGAGAGGTCTGCAGTGTCGGTGGCCTGTAGCACCAAACGTAGACGATTGAGCTGCAAGACCGGAGTTCGGTCGCCTGCTTGCCATAGGGAGAAGGTGAATTCCTCCGCGGATGGGGGAGTAGGTTTGCAAGAATCGCGGATAGTCCGCACGTGTTGTGCATAACAAAGAGCTCTCATAGCTTGCTTGGGAAGGATCTCGAGCTGCCGTTGCTGCAGACAGACACGCGTGAGACGAAAATTACTCGCCGCTGTGTTTCCCGGCTTACCTGATCTACTTTAGCTTGGATGGGCTGTCCAAGAAAAGGTGGGAGCGAGGCGTCCCGCATCACAGTGAGAAGATCAGAGAGTTCATCAATGCTACTCCATAGGGAGGTCACGGCGGGATAGAAGAAGGCGCGGCAGACTCGTGCGCAACGCGCTAGGGTCTGTCTGTCTCGAGCGAGGGCATCCCGAGTGTACCAAGCAGAGGCATTATGCGTCGCGGGGTCATAGTCAAACCATGCCGAGTCCGGAGTGCGGAAGTAGTCGAAAATAGTGATGAGAATGTCGTGACAGGCAAGGGCACGGTGGGAGGGCATCGTTCGCGGCGGCCGGGGGGATAGAGCGTTACAGAGGGGTAGTCCTGCTCAAGAGTGGCTAGCTCTATATACTGTGCACGGGGGAACGTTAACTCAGTGCCTTGATCGGGAGGCGTAGATCGAGGTGTGGCAGAAGGGAAGCCTTTCGTCACCGCCATTAGGGGCCCGCTGCGCCCTCCCGCCAAGGCATCCGGCCAGACTGGCACCGAGCAGGCCCCGACCCCCCAACGAGACAGGCTTGAACACTCTCGTGCGCCGGCACGAGCGCCATCGTCCCTGGAAGTTCCGAGGCATACATGAGCATGCGCCAAAACTACAGCACCGGCCGGCAGCGGAAGCCTGGACAATTGGCCACCACCGTCGGCAGTCTCAGTCATATGAAGATGGCGAGGTCATACTAGGCACGCGAACCGCTGACCTTGTTCCACTTCGTCAAGGTGGCGGACGCGATCCCGCAGGCATCAGCCGGCGCTCTATATAGATGAGACTAACTGTCGTAGCTTCAACCGTATCGGGACGGGTTTGACCGCAAATGGACCGCATTTAGCCTCAGCTGACGGAAGTTCGGACAGAGAAGCGTTCGGCTGAAGCTATGATACATGAGCAACTTAAGGTAGGCCTCGCACAGAATCGACTACGTGTGACGAGTGTGACACAGCACGTGCACGATAGTTATCTTTACTTATCATTATAGTAGGTGCCACAGCGCAGACGCTATCTGGCCCCGCGCGAGGGATGTACACGTAGAATATACCGAGTCGGGGCAATTATAAAGTGGGGGCTAATGGTAGGGGAATGTCTATGGACCGGTCTTCGAATGAGCAGTATCAAATTGGGCAAGAATATCGTGGGGGAGTGTCCTGTGGCCGGAATACTTCTTTGCAGCCCATGCCGCCTGCGCCCCGGTGAGACCTTTCCGGTAGGCATCCATGAACCTGAGGGTTCGGTTGCAGTAGCGGCGAATCTCGAGGAGCGAGACAGTGTCCAATGAAGCGATGACATTGCGCTCTAAATCGGCTTCGAGAGAGGAGGCCGGAAATTCTCGATATTTGCGTTTCGCAGCACACCAGCATTGCTCGATCGGGTTGAGCTCGCAGTGAAACTTCGGGAGGAAAACCACACCAAAACCACGAGCATGGCAGTGTGCCTCAACGAGGGTGGTGGCATCCCGGAAGTCAGGCTGCGAGAAGAGGAGTCGCCGGGTGCAGCAACGCAAGGCTCCAGGTGGGCATTGGAACCGAGGACACTCTGCACGGAGTCTTGCTATGTCCGTGAATCCTCGCTCCTCGAGGATCTGCTGCATGCCTTTGAATATACCGGCCTGTGGGTGTCCCTCGGGGAAATACAGGGCCTGCGGTTGACCGTCTGCAAAGGCTGCTTCGCGCATCCGAATCTTCTCTTTGAGTATCTTGCCATCTGGTCCATGAACCGGCTTTCCATCGAGCCCCAAGACAGTAGTCCACACCCCAAACGTCGGCTTTCCTGGCTGAGTAGGATACTTTGACATGTTACGAGCAGACAGAGCATCATCTGCTCGCTTTAGGTGTGTACTGGCATTGTCGAGAACGAATACGACCTCGTACTCTGGGTAGTCGGATTGGCAGATATCCATAGCAGACGTCAGTTGATCGAGGATGTCCTGGTTGGTGAAATATCCGTCCCGATTCTTGCCTGAACGCCAGAGAACACGTGCAGACCGAGTATTATCCTTGGATGTGAGGAAGCCGGTGCAGGACGAGATGAAGTCAGCCACCATGAGTGAGTGTCCTTCCCCTTTCTTCCATGGTGTTGGTGTCTCACCGGGAGCGACCCAGCGGACCTTTCGACGATCATGAGCGTAGAAAATCGATTCATCATGGTAGAGATACAGGACAGGACGGGGACCGCATGATTCAGCCAGGAGAAGGGAGTCAGAATGGGGAGGGACACCTAGAAGAGCACGATCCAGTCCAGGCCTGGAAAGGAGGCTGCCATCCTTCGAGTCGTACTGCAATGCACGCTTCTCCAGGGCTGCCATGCTCGGAAGGAATACATCCATGCGATACTTGACTACATCGTCTCGCTCATGACCATCGACGAATTGCCCAGATGGAGTCTTTGCCCAGCGGTAACCGAGCTCATTCATCCAAGTCTGAGCCGTCGATAAACCAATTGTTTTGTGAAGAGCGTGTTGGATTTGGACACGGGGATCTGAGAGGAACTCGACAATATCGAGGGCGCGAACGTATTTGCCAACACCCTGTAGGTAGGCAATGATGTCTGCCTTGAGCTCGTCGTTATCGAGCAGGGACATCTTGGAGCCAACACCACGGGTCTCGAACGGGAGGCAATGGCGGTCGGCGATGAAGGCACAGGTCCACCGGCGCAAGGTTTTTGCTAGTGAAGGGCCAGCTTCGTGTGCGACCGCAGTCTGGAGTGATGCAGAGATCCACGTCGAACGGCTTAGACCAGGACGAGTGAATATCCAGAGAAGCATCTTCATTTGTAGCAAACGCAGATACAAGCGGTCATCCCCTGTGTCGAAGGACCGGTGCCCATATCCAGCAGCATGTAGCCGACGTGGCCGTAACAGCCCAGAGAGATCGCGATGTGCTGCCCGAGCCTGTTCCACCGTTGGAGGAAGTCCGAGGCCCTGAGGAACAAGAACGGCTTCCTCCGGAATGACATCATGGCCACCTTGTGGCCGCATGGCGAAGTTCCGAAGTCCCTGTGCCCGGACCGGAGAGAAGCCTTCGGAGACATCCAGAAGGCCATCTGGATCTTGATCGGTGGCCACAGTGCGTCCCGGAAGCGGAACAGGGTTGACAGGCTGGAAGGTCTCCCATGATGGCTGGACAATCGAGGCCAGGGTACGTTCCCTCCTGTCCATTATCTCTTGAATACTGATGTGCACCGGAGGAAGCTCAGGGCCCCGGAGGGTGGGTAACGCCGGGGCATGCACGTCAACTGGAACAGCGGGAATCTTCGAAAGGATGCAATCAGTACAATGGCTGCCATACCGGACAGATTGTCCGGGTTAGGATGCTCACGTTCTCATCGGTAAGAGGCGGCAGGGAGTCCGATCCCGAAGCTACCACATGTTGCCGTTTACGAGCATATTCTCCCAGGTTCTTGATATTTTTGTAGACATTTGCCTTACGCTTCGCCATCCCCGGGTCGACCTCGAGCTCGTGAACTGTGGTGCACCTCCAGTACGCGCTTCTCCGCCGGACTCGCTCTGCAGCAACTACGCTATTTACGAGCGCCTCAATATACTTATATTCTCCTATTCCCATCCCGATCCCCACGGGAAAGTGAATGCAGACGGATGTGGGTACATATGGTTTATATTCGAACCGAGAGGTGATTAAAAAGGTTACTACAAGCAATCTCTCGGAGAGCTTTGCGCTCCCGGGGTTGTACGATAGTTTGCATTCGAAATGCAATGTCCGCCTCGCACCACAGACCAGCCAAGCGTGACAAAATATCGTCACGTGACGTGGTCGATTCTGTGCGAGGCCTACCTTACCCAATAAGCCAACCACAGAGCGAATCTTGGCGCGCGAATGCCTCCGGTGTTTTTTTACTTGAAGGACTTACTTGGAAGGATGCACGACACAGTACAACATTTACACGGAAACAGGTAATCCCAGAGCGAATCCTTGAAAAGCTAGACCATGTCCTGAAACCGGGACAGTCACCTGCATCCCGAAATTCAGCCCGCAGAGCATAGATACCCACTAGTCCGCGCAGTCAAGGAACCAAGACATGAAGAGAGGCAGCCACAGGTAGAAGAGACACAACAGTATAGCTATAAGCGAGCTGGACGAGTTGAAGAAGCAGGAGAGTGTCGGTTGCGACTCGGGTTCGCGCCAGTGGAGGTCGAGAGAGAGTCGCCGCTTTTAGGCGCCGATACTAGTCCGGCGTTTTCGGACCTCTTACACCTTCGCTCTCTACCTCCGCGACCGCAAGCAGTTGCCACAAAGTTATCTTCGCCGCGGCGCCAGACAATGACGGCATCCGGAGGCAGAAGGACGGTAGTTACCACAGGGTCCCACGAAAAAGCCACCTCAAATACATTACGCTCTATCGCATCCTCGCGCCCGTTCACGCAACAGGAAGGTACCTCTCTCTCAATCCTAGATCTACGCAGCCCTTGCTGAACGGAGCGTCGGACGACAGGTGGACGTTGTCTTTCCCTCTTCTGATACTCTCGAGGAAGCGCTTGTAGCGCTGCAGGCCGAGTATTGGAAGTGCGAATGCACGCTCAGCGGATTTTTGGACTTCGCTAAAGTGTACGTGGACCAAGTCAGTCTACGAAGGTATGCCATCAAGATGCATGAACGAGTCGTATGCTTTGTATGACATGCTCACATACTATGCAGCAAGATAGTAGCCACCGGTTTTGCTGGCTTCACGGATGAGGACGCATGGTGCCTGGACACGAGGGGTATCCTCACCCTCGCAGTCAGAAAGCAGACATACGAAACGCTCGGGCTCGTAGGCGAGCCCCTGCCATGGAAAGAGCGCGCAGATACACATGGTACCACATCCAGCCCTCCCTGATAGACGCAAAGTAGATCACGTCTTGGCAGTCATCCGCATATCCCTCCGAAGCGCTAGGCCCCCGGGAAGCGAGGGGTATAATACTCTGGCATATGGGGTCACAGAAGCAGTCGCGATACGTTCGTGGGACTCCAGGAGGGGCCCTTGGAATATATCGTTTTATCTCGATAACACGAGTGCGTATATATCCCAACACACACGCACTCGGATTAACACGTCGATATATCTAGATGATGCCACTATGCCCGGCGGCACGCGCCATGAGGTTCTGACTACCGTCACGAGGCGCCTGAACGTGCACGTACCCGACATTCAACGAGGCATCTTCATCCATAATCCCGGAAAGGGGGGTGACACAACGGATGACTGGGAAGAGAGTGCATCGGCCCTGTTTGAATGGGTCGGTATGGCGTCTCTGGGGTCTCCCAGGTACTCCGCTCTGCGTCCCCGCCGTCTCGGAGCCATACTGACTCGCACACAGGCTCTCCGTGAACGATCAATGCGATCCATACATCGCGGTGTACCACCCGCCCGAACCGTCCCGCGTCGGCGACCTGATCAGTATCCGCTATACCGGCTTCGTCCCAAGCATTTTTGTCGAGCAAATCTTCGAGACCCTATCGTCAGTATTCACCACATCGACCTGCCTTGGCCTTCCCCCTGACTGACAAAGCACTCATGGCAGCTCGCCCAACGTTGTATGCCCGAGTTTCGTTGCGCTGACTGGCCAGTGCATATTGTCGTCCCCAGTGACGTACCTCCCAACGGACCCAACGAAGGCACCACCTCTGCGCGCGCCTCGAGCCGACTCCGAAGACACCTGGTCCCTTGTGTATTCCCAGGATGATGCCGGCTCACGGTGGATCATGGCAGAGAGTACAGGACAGTGGGATAAACGATGGGGTTAGCTCACCGAGAGAACGCTATCATGCCCAGTCCGCCGTGCGACCCAGGCCCGTATCCCGAGTGCATACCAGTACAGCTCGCATTTCATACGCACAGCGTACACATTCAAGACACTACTCCTCATCGTAGTTCCAGGCTCCCGGCGGCCGTTTGTTCTGGCCGACCTTCCTACTCGCAGCGATATACGGCGCATCTCCACTCCCAAAGTACACACTCCCATACCTGCACAAATGCCTACCCGAGGCCTACCCAACGCGTCCCTCCGGCTTATCACCTTCCTGCATCGCTCGGTCCCTTCGTGCTCGACCGGGTGCGCAAGCACATTCTCGGGCACACCGTGCTCGTCTACTCTCACCCATGGTACAGCGGAGAGTAAGGGCGATCTTTGTAGGGCACACGATATCGGAGGTTCCTCACACTGGGCCATGCATAGGCATATGGCGTACCGTGTATATGTTCACGCTCACGAGGAGATTGCATTCTAGAATGGTCGGAAATCAGCCATCGTCGTAGACATCCGAAGACTCAGCGTAGGAATCTGGAGCCATGTGGACTATCATGCGGATGGTGAGACGTCCGATGTATTGGAGTATGGATGATATGCGAGAACATCGAAAGCAATTGCAGAGTAGCTATAGTACAGCGGCTGACTACGAGATACAGAGACTTTGCGCAGTGCGGGGTATATCTGACGAACATCACGATGCGACCTCTTCAGTCTGCACAGCGGCAGACGCCTTCCCAGAACCCTCAGACTCGGAAGCAGGGGCAGGGGCAGAACCTTCGACCGAGGACTTCTGAGCCTCACCCTCCTTCTCCGCCTTCGCCGCAGGCTCGGCTACCGCGCCCGCCTTCGTCTTCACCTTTTTCTCCAGTTGCTTGCGCGCGACCCACGCAGGAGCGTCTTCCACCGCGTCGTACGGACGCGTCTTGTACGCCATCAGGTACCCCTGCAGCGTCGCCATCGAGAACGCGCGGTTCGGGATCGCCGCGGCGAACCGGTCCGCGAGCTCCGCCGCCTTCTTGCGCGAGAGCTTGGGGGCGCGCGCCGTGTGCGTCTGACCGGTGTACAGCGTGGACGTGTCCTCGCCGTCGACGGAAGCCGCTGCTGAGGAGCCGGGGGTGGAGGGAACAAGGGTAGGAGCTGAGGAGCCGGCGCGGTCGAGGTTCTCCGCGACGCTGCCGGTCCGGGAGCCGTAGCCGGAGTCCTTCTCGTCGACCGCCTCGCTATCGACGTCATCCATGCTGTCCTTGTCCTCGCTATCGGACGGAAGGTAGAACCGGCGGAACATCTCGCGACACTGGTACTTGCTTGCGAGCTTAAACTCGATGTGGAGGTCGAGGCGGCCAGGGCGGCAGAGCGCGGGGTCGAGCGCGTCGTAGTCGTTGGTGGTCGCGAACAGAATACGGCCCTCCTGCGCGGCGATACCGTCAAGTGCGTTGAGAAGACCGCTGAGGGTGACGCGTCCGACGGAGGCGGGCGAGTCGCCACTCGGGCCACGTCCGCCGTCCTGCTTCTCGCCGTCCTGCTCCTTCTCCGGGTCGGCGATGTCGCGCTTGACACCCTGGTGGAAGGCCGCGTCGATGTCCTCGACGAGCACGATGCACTCCGTGGGAAGGTCCGCAATTGTCGAGCTGAGGGAGGTGTCGTCGAGTCCGAGGCGAGTAAGGGAGAGGATGTAGACGTCGAGATTGAGCTCTCCCGCGATGCTGTGGATGAGCGAGGTCTTGCCAGAACCCGGAGCGCCGTATAGGAGGTAACCTCTACGGTGAGGGATACCTGAAAGAACAGTTAGATTGACCTGATGCAGACAGCTATGGGAATTCGGACCAACCTCGCTCGGCATACCAGGCCTTGCTAGCCAGGAAGTCCTTCGCATCGTTCAGTACAAGCTCGATAACACCGGGGTCGAGAATAATAGACTTCATGGGGCGCTTGTGCTGAGTAGATACCCGCTTCCAGTAGTCCGAACTGTCAACGATAGTGAGTTGACCGAACACCACTACGCCGGAAGGATGGCACTTACGGGTCCGAAACATAGATCGAGATCAGGTTCTCGCTTGCGTGGTGGTAGAGCTGCTTGGCCTCAAGGAGAAGCTGGCGGAGAATCTCGTGGTCACGCGTCATTATCCTGGCACCAGGAGAGCGTCAGCATCCACACATTACCAGACGGAGCGCGGGCAGACTCACCGGACTTGCAGCGTCTGCCTGGGGCTGTTCCACGGGCCGTCCGTGACCTGGTCGCGAGTGATCGTCACGTAGCGGTACTTGTACCAGAGCGTATAGGTGGTCATGAGCGAGGGCAGGAACGAGATCTTCCGGCCCTCGGTGTCGTCCTCGTCGCCGGAGTCGAGCGAAGCCGTGTTCCGTCCGAACGTGCGCGTGCTCACGTCCAGGGTCCGAGCGGTGCCTATATGAATAAGATTCGCGCCGAGCACACGAGCTGATCAGCGTCCAGCAACGGTGGCGGTTCAAGGCGCTGCTCACGGAAGATGGAGTGCTTCGAGAGCCAGAGCATGAGCCAATCTGTGAGCGCGAGCGCAGCATTATCAGCGCGCAGTCAACGTATTGATCTCGCGCTGAAAACTCACCAACGCAGTCGTCGTTCCCGTCGAAGGTGGCCGTGATCCAGAAGTAGTTGATGAGGCCGTAGTACGACTTGGTGATCAGCCGCCGGCAAGTCTCAACGACCGCACCGAGGAGTAGAAGCTTCAACCAATCGCGGACAACGGTGAAGGAAAGGAGCATGGTGATCATGGACGGAATTTGCATTGGGGAGAAAGACGCCATGGAGGCGGCGAGGTTTGGGGGGGCCGACGTCGTGTTGGTCCCCTCCGGGTTAGTGATGTTCATGGCCCCAGACTGGATGGCCGACATGACGGTCTGTAGGACTGCGACTGCATCCATGGCTGCTGAGAGGCTGCGGTGCGGTGAGTGTGATGTCGGTTCTACTTTTGAGGGAGGAGTGCCCGGCTCGGGGCGGATGAAGAACGGCGAGAACGGGCCACCCGCACTCGCTCTTATACCGCTTCCGGAGGTCAAAGCGAATCAGACATGTGCACCTGTTCGGAGCCGCTGCCGGGGTGGAATTCGCGAATGCAGTGAACGCGCGAGTCAAAACAATCCCGATCTCTGACTCGGGCGAGAAGCGATGCCCAGGCATTCGCTCGCGTCCGCCCTTTCCGTGGCGCATGCACGCGTCGACAAACCCGCTCGGGCCTGCCAAACGCGTCGGTCTCCGGCGTCGCTTGGTGGTCGCTGCGTGCCAAAACACCGCCTGGCATCGCATGGGCCCGTCGGGTCGTGCCCTGTCCGGCCAACGCCACAAATGACCGTCCGTCGCGCAGGCAGTGTACGGGCCTCGTGCCAAGCGTACCGGGTACAGAGCTGCACAGTGTGAATGGCCGGCGAGGGACCTTGCTAGCTTGCAGCCATGATAGATGACTTGCGGTAGAACTACGGAGGCCGAGGCGTGGACGTCGACGTCGTTGCACAGGTCAGACATGCCGAATCCAGGGCGATGCACCCTCCATCGGGTATGTTCGGTCCGGGGCTCATTCCTTTGTTCGAACCCGCTATGTACGTTTCCTCGTTTGCATATGATTTTGCTTTTCAGGACCACAGGGTTGATGATAGAACTGGGAAGCGTATGGGCATATTTTCGGACGTCCGATCAAACCATATCAAGGTGGATGAGAAGCTTTGTACAAGGCAAGAAGCCAAAGATGCGTGTATCGTACCTGATGTGTAGAAAGTGCGCATCGCACACCTTCCTAGCTTCGGACAGACGCGCCTGTACGAACTATCGATCACCGTGTGTTGACCTACAAGGACAACGCAAGCGCTATGCCCATGGATTCATCGACTATCAATACACAAGCTGCTACCAATCGAGTCTGTTTCCATCAGGAAAACACCACCTATGACGCCCCAACAAACGAGAACCATCGTCTTCTGCCTAAATAAAGGACCTGCGCCCCACAACCCTAATCTCATCATGAAGAAACTGTAGTAGACACACCCACCGTTCCCACCGTGCCTGCCTTCTCCTTGATGCTCGCCGCCGCTGCCGCCTTCTCCTGCAGCCGTTTCTGGACCCATGCAGGGGCGTCCGCGATGGCCTCCAGCGGCCGGACCTTGTACATCATCAGGTAACCCTGCAGCGTTGCCATCGAGAACGCCCGCGGGGGTACAATGTCTGCGAACTGCTCTGCGAGCTCTGCCACCCTCTTCGCAGACATCCTCAGCAGGCCATCCGCCGCATGCGTCATGCCCACATACGCCGAGCGCACCGACTCGGGCAGTTGGGGAGCAGTAGGCGGAGTTGACTGTGCGGCGGCTGGTGTCTTCTCGCCGGCATTGCTGTTGTCAACGGACACGAGCAGCGGGGTCGATACCGAATCGGGGTCCGACCCGTTGAATGGGGTGGCTGCAGCGGAGTTGGACCCGGCGTTGTCGTCCGACGCGTCGTCCGCAGCGTCCTCGTCCGATGTGAAGAATCGCTTGTACAGCTCCCGCGCCTGGTGATGACTCGCCAGCTGGAACTCGATGTGCAAATCGAGACGGCCGGGGCGGAGGAGCGCGGGGTCGAGCGCCGAGTAGTCGTTCGTCGTCGCAAAGAGTATCCGGCCCTCCTGCGCGGCGATGCCATCGAGCGCGTTTAGAAGCCCGCTGAGCGTGACTCCATTGAAGAGGGTGTCTTGCTTGTCCTTCTTGTCACCGTCCGCCTTCAACAAATCAGCCTGTCCATTGCCGCCAGAGGCGCCGGAGCGCTGTGCCTGCTGTGCCTCGGGGTCGGTTATGTTGCGCTTCATCCCCCGGTGGAATGCGGCGTCGATGTCTTCAATGAGCAGGATGGAGCGCTCGGGAAGGTGCGCAATGAGCCTCTTCAAGCTATTGTCGTCGAGACCGCCGACAGTGAGAGAGAGGATGTAGACGCTGAGGCCGAGGTCGCCCGCGATACTATGTATCATCGACGTCTTCCCCGCGCCCGGGGCGCCGTAGAGGAGGTACCCCCGCCGGAACGGGATGCCTGCCCGGCCCGCGTGTAAGTGCCGGACAAACGTCGTATAGGGTTCAGAGGCTCATGGACGCACCTCGGCTCGAGTACCACTTCTTGCTCTGCAAGAAGTCCCGTGCATCCGCGAGCACGAGCTCGAACACGCCCGGATCGAGGACTACTGAGCTTGCGGGTCTCTTTTCTTGGACCGCGACGTGCTGCCAACGGTCGGAGCTGCAACAGGCAAGCGCTCAGATATCTGGAACACCGGTACCAGTGTGATCGCACACTCACCCTTCTGTTACGTATACGTTGATAACACGCTGGCTGGCCGCCTTGTAGCCCTTGCGTGCCTCGGTGAGGAGATCCCGCAGCACCTTGGGGTTCCGCGACAGAATACTAAGCCCGACCGCACGGCCACATCAGCTGCTGCTAGGAAACACAGATGCCTGCGAGATAATGTGCGTACCGGAGCTCGAGGACCTGGATGGGACGCCTTACGCTGTTCGCGTTCCGCTCCTCACGCTTGATGGTGATATAGCGACCTTTATACCACGTCGTGTATTTCTTGTCCAACGCGGGGTAAAAGGCCACCTTGTCGTCGTCTTCCTCAAACTCGTCCAGGGTGTTCTCAAGCCCGAAGTACCAGGTGGTCACCTCGATATGCCGGGCGCTTTCTATGCAACGCCGCCATCAGCACGAGTTCCCCGAAACATGAGAAGCGGGCGAGAAGCTCACTGAACACCTTGCGCGAAGAAGCCCAATACAGAACCCAATCTGCAGAACCATATTCTGTCAGCGCCTGCCCCACTTGTGAATGGGGTGAGGTTGGGAATCACCTGCGGTATCGTCGTTCAGCTCGAACACAGCGGTGAGCCAGAAGTAGTCGTGGATCGACTGCCACGACTTCGTGAGCACCCGCCGGCACATCTCGAGCACCGCACCGATGAGCAGCAGTTTTGCCCAGTCCCGCACCGCGGACATGGAGAAGAGCATCACGAGTAGCTGTGCGACGCCCATCGGAGCTCCAGGAGTGCTAGCGCCAAACGGCGCGCGGGCTGTCGCGTTCGCACTCGCGGCAGCCCCGGGCTCTTGAAGAGGAAGCGTATCGTTAGTCGCGGCCTGGACCACGGACAAGACCGTTTGGAGGATCTGCGTGGCGTCCATGTTGGAGGGCCCTTTGGAGAGCTCTGACCAACGAGGTGGGGGATAGAGGGGAGGAGGACAGGCGACTTTTCCCGCGTCCTCTCCTTTATACTGTACGTACAGACCGTACTGGTATGAAATAGGACCCAGTCACCCGCCACGTCCTCGGAGCCGCGCGGTGGGATGTCGTGAAGCTGCCGACGGGTTCGGACTCATCCTGGCTTCATCAGGGCGGTGTTGGCAGAAGACATGCGGGGTCGGAGGCTTGATCGCCCGCGCCCGCGCCCAAAAGGAAGGCAGGACGACTTCCCTTTGCAGCCCATCGGATGGTAACAGCCACATCGCAGCACTGGTCCAGGGTACTCCTACGTGTACCATATGGCGAGTAGGAACATACGGTCTGCAGCCAGCTTGCTAGCAGAGTTTGATACGATATGCGTCAGCAACATGGCTCTCACTTAGAGAACCCGTGGTCGGCTAACATTTACAGCACCTCGTGTCCAAGTATGCGAGCAACTTCTGCCGGCTTGCACGCATCGCCAGTGTACTCGAACACAGCAAAAGACGCAGGCTGATGTTGCCGATCAAGTTGTAAGTCCAAGCGCTGTGTGGAGAAGCTAGCTGCTACTCATCAGGATCTTGGCAGACAATCATGCCCGTGGTGGCGGGAGTAAAGAGTGGGCGTCTACGGTACGACCGGATACCAGCGCTTCACGCGTCGCTTCGGCTTTCCCGTCTACCATGAGCTAACAGTCCATCAGTCCATTCACGTCCGTCCACATCCTACCTCAGCCTCAAAAAGGCCGCGTGATAGCTTTGATGACGCCTAAGCTATTCAGAACTGTCAGTACGGGGTTGTGCCTTTTGCTGGGACCGTGCCCGAGGTATCCGAAGGTATGAGTATACGCCCGCGCCAATTCAAGCCGGCTGCTTCGAACCCAATGACTGTACACCGTACGCTTCCGCTTTCAAACGGTTCGTACGCGTCAGATGTGCTACTAAATGCGCATGTATCTCCACGAGGCGCATCCCTTCCACTGCGCTGCGCACGCGATTGATCGCATACTCACATCATCAACACACCCGGCCCAACGGAGAGTGCCGATCTGCCAATAACCAAGTGGCTGGCGGATAGACCTCTCAGTAAGACCCAGGTGTGTCTCAGCTGCCGAGCAACACCTGCGTATGACTCATTCGACCTTTGCACTTCAGGTCGAAGTCGGCCACGGGCGAGGACAACACTACAGACGCGCCCGGCCCAACGGAGGCCGTTTGTCTGTCAGACGCACTCGTATGACAGTCAAACCCCTCAGTAAGGCCCTGCCAGCCCATAGGTCACATGCCTTACCCGGGCTCGTCCTCGGTGCCCTTCGTGAGCCCGAACGGCCCTCGTCTAACCGGTGTACTCGATGACAGATCTCTGTAGGATCCAGATGCGCTTGCGAGCCCGAGGACGTCTTTGGAAGGCGCACCCGGGACCTTGCGAAGAGCTCTCGACTGACCCGATGTGCCAGTCAAACAACTCATTGTAGTTGGGCTCGGGTGCGTCCTCGTACGCTCATGAACGGAGAAACTATGCTTTACCACACCCCCGCCCCCAGGCGCGCCCGGCCCGACGGAGATGATTTGTCTGCGAGGCTACTGCTGCTTCGCGGACAAATCTCTCAGTGAGGCCCAGGTGCGCCTGAGAGCTGAGCTGTGGCGGGACGTGTCTGGTCTGTCTCGTCCCTTCGTTGGAAGAGCACGCCGCGCTGGCCATGCGGGCATTGTATCTTACACAATCCGGAGGAAAGTGGGCTCACCGGTATGAGGCGTCTCCCTAAACGAGGAAAGCCGGGGTGTAGAGGATGCTCGCGAGGGAGGATCAGATGTCAGGAGGAGGTTGGGTGATGTCTCCTCTGTACGCTCGAAGGCCGCCTTATATTCACGCAGACCGGGACGCTTTGCCCCTCCTCCAGTGGGCTTGTCACTTGAGTCCAAGCCGCCGACCGCTTTGTCGAGGGTCCCCGCCACTGTGGCCATAGGCGTGATCGGGGCTTGGCCACGCTTTGGCCGTAAACTCCGCGGGCTGTGTGCGGGTCCGAGCGGCCACCCACGCGGCGCGTTCGATCAAGACTTTGACCTTACGCCCCCAGCCCAGGTATACTGAATATTGAGCCGAGCGGGTTAGACCCCGTTAGGGGAGCCCGGCGTCTTGTTGGCTCACACACGCAAGGCGTGTCTCACTGTACTACGACACTTCACAATATCCTCATGCTCCTCGTGTTTGGGATTCATCGATGCGATCACTTTCGCCCACTACAAGCCTCTGGCTTGGTTTGGCCATTCGTCTGCCATTGTGCTACAGTTCATCATACTGCCATGGCCCCTGCGCATATCATTGCACAGCGGGCGCTAGTAAAATGTATTAGTGAAGTTGGTGATCGGTTTATTCAAACAATAGCCCAGGGTTTCGTAAGCAGTACACTCGTAGTAATGCATGGCTAATAACTCTGTCATAGTAATGCATGGCTAATAACTCTGTCATTACACGATGCTATGCGTATCAGTGCGCGGTCATTCCACTCGAAAATTCGGCGGTTCAATCCTACGAGATACAACGTCGAATCTTTTACAGGTTATGTTGGCTACAAGTTCATATGACGAGTGTATTGAACGATGCCATACTCATCACGGTCCAGCATAACCACAGACCAATCTGCGTGTCGCCTGTGGCGATCCTTGACTCCAGTATACATTTGTATTACGCCGGGGTATATGGATACAGCAGCTGTCTATCGTACAACTGTACTAGTCGTCCCCTCAAGAGCCCAGACCAATAGGTCGTTTAGGCAGTGGGCTTGTTCAGCTCCTGCTGGGCTTGGCCCTTGTCATGGCGGACGTTACCTGCAGAACCGTCGTGAGCTTCCGTGGTCGCATAGCGGACGCGTCGCCGAGGTGTACTTACCGGCCATCTCCTGCTGCCTGTCACCGGTGATTGCGCCGACAACGGCGTCCTTCTTGCCCGCGATGCGGTCTGCGGCACCCTCGACGTAGTTCTTCGCCTGGGCGGCGTTGTACTCGGTCTCGCCCTGGACGTGCTCCTCGCGTCCGGATTGCTTCCAGGATTGGGCGCCGGTCAGGTCACCGATGGTCTCGACGACGGTGCCCTTGAGGGAGTGGAACTGGCCGGTGGTCTTGCTGAAGCGAAGGTCAGCAACTGTACGAAGGACAGGGCCCGCATGAGACGGGAACGTACTTGGGCTCGTCAGTGTTTGCCTTGTAGCCGGACATGTTGAGAGTCGATGGTGGTGAAGTAGAGATGTGTTTGAGTATGAGAGTGCGGTTGTCTGTTATGCTGACGATTCCTCGAGCGACACGAGGCTTTTATACGATTTCCCGGGCAGAGAGACATGTGAACTTTGTGCGAATCCCATGGCTCGAGACGGCCGACGCTGACGTGGTCTGCGGTGTGTACTGCGGCCGACGTGTGCGGTGGACAAGGCCCCACTGACGTCGGAAGACTGGGACGGTCTCGAGTGCCACCGACGTTGCGAGACGGACTCCACCACGGGCAATGCACTGACGTCGACCGTCGACTGACCGCCAAGTTGTGGGGCTTCGGCGCCTCCCACCGTGGGCATTGATGCAATGACGCCGTCGCCCTTAGATCCCCCTTCCCGATTCGGCCTCCATACCTCTGACGTCACTCTCTTCCTTCCCCTCCGCGTCCGTCTCGGGCGCGAAGCCCCGGCTCGCTGCGGTATATAAGTCGCGTCGATTGCGCCCTTCGTCTTCACCAAAGCATCTACGACTTTCACGATCACTTGCATCCTCACACACACACACACCCAACACACCTTTTCACGACCATCTCATTCACCATGTCCTACAACAACAACGGCGAGCCCAAGTACGTCATTTCCTCCTCGGACGCGTCGTAGATTTGTACTGACGCGTCCGTGACCACAGCAAGACCACTGGCCAGTTCCACTCCGTGAAGGGCAACGTCGTCGAGACCATCGGCAACCTCACCGGCGCCCAGTCCTGGCAGCAGTCGGGCAAGGAGGAGCACGCCCAGGGCGAGGCCGAGTACAAGGCCGCCCAGGCAAAGGGCTACGCGGAGGGCACCATGGACCGCATTGGCGGCAAGAAGGACGCCGTTGTCGGTGCCGTCACGGGCGACCGTCAGCAGGAGGCTTCTGGTGAGTAGACTTGCGAGCATTGATTAAGGTGACGCCAATGCTGACATCGTTTCGTTGCAGGCAACATCCGCCACGACAAGGGCCAGACGCAGCAGGAGTTCAACAAGAACGCATAAGCGTTTCGTGGATTGAACGGTCGGGTTGTACGATATAGCGGTGTAATCAGCACGGATAATGTACTATAAACAACCGGACATACTCGATCGTGTGCCGCTATGTGAAGCGTATTCAATCTTTGCATTTCATGTGTATCGCGGTCATCCGTAGTCCCAGGCCGAAAAACCAGGGGTTGACCGCGGCGGTTTTTCGACTCATTCGCGTCTCTTCACGAGTACATATCTACTCAAGTAGGTTGGTTAGAAGCACCTACTCACAGGCGCCGCCTCTTGCCGACCTCTGTACAACGGTCCTGACAAAATGACAAGCAAAGTGCCAGTAAATCAGTACATATGCCCCTAGATACACCCCACGCCGTACCTTTGCGTGCTAGTGCAGAAACGCCAGGTGGGAAAAATGAATACGGCCTGGAGGAGGTCGTTTGCCAACCGTATTAATAGGCTTCCTACGAGTACCAGCCAAGTCGCCTTTGAACGCCCTCGATTGCAGGCAGTCTTCGTTATGTTAGGCACTTTGTAGCAATCGTTTGATCGCGTACGCCGGGGCCTATCGGTAGTGTGAAAGGCCACATTACGAGTATCCTTTGAACGGCGGCATCGATGTAGAAGGCTAGCCCACTAGACTATTTGAAAGCAGGAGGGACCAAGCGGCAAGAGCCAGAGTCTACACCTATGGCCCGACGCGCTTTGTTCTGACGCGCCCATGTGACGCGGCGCACTTGCCATTGGCGCGTCCCCGGGCAAAGCGTGAATAGGGCCACATCCCGCCTATCCCGCCCTGTATAAAGGACCACGCACCTCGCAGTGCTATATCCCCCAACCCACTCACCTGCTACTACTCCATTGTCGGTCATACTGAAGCCCATCTGCTCTGCCCTATAAAGCGTCCCGCCAGGTGAGTGAGCCACCGCGACCGGGCCGCAGCGCTCGATACATACGGACGAAGTGCTTACCGCCCGGACGTGCTGTGGCAGCCCCTGCAGCCGCGACCTGCAACTATATCTACACGCGCACGAAACGCACGCACCTGTCGACCATCCACCAACCAACACACAGAGACTTACCCAACGCGTCCACGATGTACACGCACAGCCTCTTCACCTTTTCCTCGGGCGCGACGACCGCCGCGGCGCTTCTCGGCCGCATAACCGCAGCGACCTACCAGTGCCAGCCGCGGCGGAAGATCGACGCGCCGGAGTGGGACCCCTCGCGCGACGAGATCGTCAAGTCGAAGGTGCGCCTACAGTTTGCGCGGCGCGGCGCACGCGATCTGACCGCGACGGATGGGCAGGTGTCTAGCCGCTTCGGCGCGGTCGGACGTGAACGGAGCGTGGGGCGCGTCGCACACCTCCATGCCGATCCCCCGCGGGCGCACAACGAGGAACGGATCCTCGAGTACGCGGCGTCGTGGAGGGTTTGGAAGGACTCGCGCGAAGGGATGGAGGCACTCACCGAAGAGTTCAATCCCTTTAACCCGGTAAACGTCGCCGCGCGGGCAGCTGCCGAGGTACGTCTTCATATCGGGCGTTCGCTCGCGCGCGTCGGAGCTGACAGGTCGACGTTCTGCAGGCAAGACTGGCAGCTGGACAGCCCGCAGACGACTTCGCGGGACTCTCCGTCCGCGCTGCTCCTCGGGAGGTCGGCGCGCGCCCCGACGCTCGTCCTATGGCCTCCCACACAGCGAGGTTCGGCCCCTGCCAGACCGGACCGACTTCGACGGGGGCACACAGCGCGCACGCGCGCATGCCATCTCCCCCGTCCGACGCGCGACCGACCTCGACGGTCAGCTCGTGCACGAGCTCAAGCTGGACGTCAACCTCCAGCAGTACCGCGGCGCTCCCCCACGCGTTCCTCTGCCGCTCGCCTCTTCGGTGCGCGGTGTGCTCGCCAGATGTGGAAGAACGAGTAGAGGTGGCGAAGCACCGCTCCTCGCTCCTCACCTGCCTGCGCCGCCGCGTTGTGATCGAGGGATGCCAGGACCGGGAGGGCGCGGACGGGTTGGACTTTCTGGACGAGGCCTGAGACTCAGGGCGTAGCTCGGAAGATGGCTGCAAAGGACGTACCTCATTGGTTGTACTTACAGATAGACTGGAGAGTATATTGTGCTATAAATTTAGCTGTATACCCTGTCACAAATGAGCGTCGTCTGGACAGTTTCCATCATCTTCGGGTTGTGCAGGCTACCTTGTAAGGTACTGATTGTCGAGCCATGCTACTTGCAAGATTTCTTAGACTGCGACACCAGTCAGAAGGAAGTGTTTTGTGTCGGCCTTCGGAGCCTTACGAGAGTCGAGAACCGGTGAGCGTGCGGAGCAGACCTGCGACCGATGAGTATGTAAGTAATACTAAAGTAGAGGGATAATTCAAGGTGTTCTGACTGAGCGGACATTCAGGTGGCTCACCAAGCATCATAAATACAAGCATCATAAATACACTTAAGAACGACTATACCATGGCCGCCTGGCGAAATGGCATCGCGTCTGACTACGAATCAGGAGATTGCAGGTTCGACCCCTGCGGTGGTCATTATCTTTTGCTTGTTTCATCTACTGTAGAGCCTTTAGGAACCTGTCTTTTTAGCTTTGCATACTGTACGCAAGGTTATTGACTATGTGGGGCAGTAAAGCCGTCGACTCCTACTGCAGGCTGACGACGCGGTCAGATGACCTGCGCGCGCTGCATAGTCGATCGGCAAGCCGCGTTGACCGTGGTCTTTAACCACCATGCGACTGCGCCCGCTTCCACCGGAGATATACCTCCTCGTCGAGTCGCGCACAGACCCTCTCGATTCGCTTGCTTTTACCTACAGCATCCTAGCTTTGCAGCGTTCTACGATACCGTGGAAGGATCGGGTTGCTTTTGGCGACTCCTGTACATGCTGGTGCAATGGCATCTGTGCCTCGAGGAAGGATTAGCTTCGCCACCCAGATTGCAGGCGCAGCAACGCCCTGGGAATCATTGAACAGAACGGGTTCTGAACCGAACCTCAGTGCGGAGAGGCGCTGTTGGAATACAACCGTGGGTAACGTTCCTCCTGCGGCTCCCTTTGGAAGGAGGAAGATCGTCTGTTCTCTTCAGGAGGTATAGATGGTGATCACGGGTTGCTGATACCTAGTGAACAATACGACGGCTGGCTCGACGACGGGGATCAAATGGAGGCTAGGTATTTTGCAGTATGGAACCTCAGACGATGAAGACTCGATGGCGAGATCAACTCGGGCAAGGGCGAGGAGGATCAAGCCCTCCGATATATGTCAGTGTGCACGGCGTGCTACTCTATGGCGCGTCTCGTCTAAGCATCTGGCTGGTACTACGGTGCGCAAGTTGATGGCGCCCACCTCTGTCGAGCAATGGACACCGATCGTCCGTACTCCGGCAAAATCTGCCTACGGTCTTACCTCTTCGTCCGGCGGTGTGTTGCTTCAAGAGGACCCGTCAAGTGCCTAAAAGACTGCCGGACTGCTTTGCGCTCAGGGACGAGAAAGACAAGATACATTCCAGGTAGAGCTTGTTCGAACGCGCTGGCGGCTCTCTATCGGGAGTGCGCAGCAGCCCTCAAAGTGCAATGACACTTGCTGATACCCTGTTGCCTTTCGCTAGTGTGGTCCGCCGCCGGTCCTCCTGCCAAGTCGACGACTTCATTCCCGACCAAGGGGAGGGTTTTTGGTGGAATGTATGCTAAAGACGAGATGCGTCAGCGGTTCCGCACCTCGCGGACTGTGCTATCTGAATGGTAGGTCCACGGAGTAGACTATTGCCCCTTCAAAGGCCGTATGCTCATATGAAGGTCACGTTGCAGTCGGGTCGCTGGCTTCACGGTGGCCTGATCAAGTACAGAGGGCGCACCTCCGGTCTTCCTCACTCGCGACAAGAGGAACGGGTAGTACTAGCTACGGCATGCGGCAATAGTACTAAAAGATGTGAGTTTCAGGCACAGCTACTTAGTTAGGGAAATATCGCAACGATCTCGCTTTCACTTGCAGTCTTTTGTACCAAACGCTTTCCCCACTCTCGTCAGGCCCTCCATGTGGCGGCGTTTCGTAGAGGACGCTTGGGCTGGATATAGGGTAAAACAGTGCATCATATCGGCCGCCTGGCGAAATGGCATCGCGTCTGACTACGAATCAGGAGATTGCAGGTTCGACCCCTGCGGTGGTCATTTTTGCTTGTGCCTAGATGCTCCCACCCTCACAGAACCGTAGTTCGATCATAGACCTCGTCGACCATCTTGTTACAACTCCCGAAGAGCCATGATGAATCTTGACGCGGCTGTGAGTCACCAGAGGACACCGGCATATCGACGACTTTTTTGTACTCCTCTTGACCGATTCACATGATGCCTACGTGACGAGCCCCTCGGGAGAGTCCGCCCCCTAGTTCCGGACACACCAGGCGAATGCATG
This sequence comes from Trametes polyzona, assembly GCA_022606195.1. Lineage (NCBI taxonomy): Eukaryota > Fungi > Basidiomycota > Agaricomycetes > Polyporales > Polyporaceae > Trametes > Trametes polyzona. The sequence continues at coordinate 732,123 of JABYQF010000016.1, forward strand.
ACAAGCTTAGCACGGTCACCCTGGGGCAACGTCGCTTACGAGCCCTACAAATTTTCGCAGGAGCGTCATTCTCTTGCGCATAAGAGATTGAGACAATAAGGGCTGCCAGTGATAGGATTCTGAGTGGGTTGAACCAGGTTCGCTAACGCACTAATCTACAGGGAAATAACACAGCAACGCTGCAACCGTTGAGGATCGCCGCTAGCTTCGCGCCCGACCAGGTTTCAAACCCGTGCGATCAGTTCCCCGTGAATGAGGGTGAACCATCCGTCCTCGTCCGCGCCCCACTGACGCCAGGCCTCCGCAACGCGCTTCAGCCCCTCCTCGTCGTAGATTCCGTGCTTGATAGCGGTCGCCGCAAAGCCCGACTCGACCGTGCGATCCGCCCACAGCCCGCTCCACCACGCCCTCTCCTCCGGGGTGTAGTAGCACCACGTCCCGACGGAGAGCGTGATGTTCTCCTTCGGAAAGCCCGCCGCCTTCGCCCACACGTGCAGGCGCCGCCCCGCGTCCGGCTCGCCGCCGTTTGCGCGGGCAACTCTGAGGTATCCCCGGCGCCATTCGTCCATCCCCTCGCTCTCCGGGTACCACGCCATGCCGGAGATGTCGGACTCGCGCCCGGCGACGATGCCTCCGGGCTTGGTGACACGGCGCATCTCCTTGAGCATCTGCACGGGGTCGCCGACGTGCTGGAGGACCTGATGCGCGTGGACGACGTCGAAGGTGTCGTCGGGGAAGGGCAGCGCGAGCGCGTCGCCGGTGGTGAAGGTGATGTTGGCGAGGCCGCGCTCGGACGCGTGCGCGCGGGCCTTGTCGAGGACTTCTGAGCCCGGTACTTCGAGCCCGGTGACGTGCCCTTGCAGGAGGAGCGCGGCGAAGTCGGCGGTGATGGTCCCGGGACCACAGCCGATATCGAGGAGCTTCATGTCGGGCTTGAGGTACGGGAGGAGGTACGCGGCCGAGTTCTTTGCCGTGCGCCACGAGTGCGAGCGTAGGACAGACTCGTGGTGTCCGTGGGTGTATACGGCTTCCTTCGTCATAGTATACTACAACGGCAAGGAACCTCAATCGCTGTGGTAGTACGATGTCCGGCACATGCATTGCGAGCTTACCTGGAGTGGCTGTCAGATAATTGTAGAGTGTTGTGTTTGTGCGCACGATGACGCCCTCGCCACCTGCCCTCTTTTCTAGTGTCGTACGGGCCTCAGCGAACCGCCCGGCGACGTCCGCCGTAACTGCCGTCAAACCCTAAAGCGAGTCAGAGCCGAGGAAGCTGATGACCGCTGCACAGCCTCTGGACGACCATCGACGATCACTGTCTGTCCGCTTTCCGAAAGCGGTCAACCGTGTCGAGAGGTTGAAGCGGCATCCGAGTTTGGTGGAAGGGCCGGATCTTGTGGGCGGTTGCTGCCCCTATTCCTCGTCAAACAGACGAGTAGCGGTTGGCTGGCCCCAATCAGGCGTCCAAGGGCCTGGCCAACTTCGTGCCGTAGGGCGGGAATACTGCGATTCATACCTCGTGAGGCTCTAGGAGCGGCTAGCAATGTATCAACACGAGCCTCCAATGGCAAAAATAGACAATTCGTGTGGGAGTCATAAGTCGGGCAGACCTGGACCTGAGTACATGAGTAATGCATGATGATTCCTGAGTACCCCATAAGTGTTCATGCTTGCGTGTTTGTTCCTCGTCATGGTCACCTTCAATGTTGGTGCATACTGTAGGTGTATGGCAAGGATTGACATGAGCAAAAACAAAACGATGAGTCGGCCCAGGTTCGAACTGAGGACCTTCTGTGTGTTAGACAGATGCGATAACCAACTACGCCACCGACCCATGCTTTAACTCTGCCACAAATAAATATCAAACTTGCGCACTCCTGTACGTGTACTTACTCGCAGTGGGATGAGCAGCCCACCATAATATAAACACTCAGGGTGCAGTATGAGACGTTACAAGACATGAATAGACGTGAGCACATTACTACAAGACAACAAGAATAACTCGGGGTATCGCATACTACGTCCAAGTCCCTTTCTGGATTGACATCAGGAGCACAGTGACCATGCTAGTCGCGTTGGGCCCATCCGTTCCCGACGACACGCTGCGGCTCCAGGTCGTGAGGATCATGCTAGTCCCTGCCTGTAGACTGAGCCCGCATTGACTCCCAGTCGTCTAAAAGGGTCACTCCCTGGCAGAGCCATCCCGAGGTAGTCCTTCCGTACAGCAGCACATCCCGATGGCTACACGTGCGCCAATCCGAGGTATGCGGGTGCGGGAGAGGCAGGGGTCGAGTCCGTGCGCTCCGGAGAGGGTGAAGCAGAAGGGGAGGGCATCGCGATGATGACCGCGACGCGCATGCGCGCCGGGTCCTCCGATGCTGTACTAGGACTGCCCGCACGCTTCTCGGGGAACGAGCTCCACGACGAGCGAAAGCTGTCCCTGCTGAGTGAACGCGACCCGCGAGTGGCGGGGGCGACTACGCGCGGAGGAGGCCGGAGAGGGGAAGGGCCGCGGCTGCGCGATGGGGACGTGCTGCGGGGCTGGAGCGGCGGAAGGTACTCGACGGCGACGGGCTAGATCGTCAGGGTTGAATTAGGGGGGAGAGAGGAGGTGCAAGAGCGATAGGGCACACACCATCATCTGGCTCCATCCCTCTCCCGGGGGCGGCGGCGCACACGGCGAGACGGGGTGCCGCCCGAGACTGACTTCGTACATGCGTGGCTTCTCCTCTTCCTCCAAGGGCTTGCGGTACACGGGCGTGACGCCGTTGCCGCGGAGGGAGTGGATGCCCTTGATGACGACGAGCACGCAGAGGACGAAGACGGCGACTGCGATCAGGGCGGGGATGGCAGGATTCACTGCGGGGTGGCCCCCGTTGCTGTGATCGCTCGAGGATCCGCTCGAGCTCGGGGTGCTGATAGAGCTGGGGCTGCTCCCGCCATCTACGGTGCGAGCGAGGAGCCGTGGCATCCGCGACCCGTATATCGTGGGCTGGGGCATGGCGATCAGTAACGAGTACCACGAGGGCGGGGGGCGTGCTCACCTCAACGAGGGATGCGTATACTGGAACGTAAGGCATGTCTTGAGAGGCTGCGTGGGCTGACATTTGGTGGAGGGCGTGCTCATGGTCGTGGGTGAGGCTCGCTTGGATGTACGGCAGGAATGATACGAAGACAGGTATCAGCACTAATGGACGGGGTGATGTACTGAGATATGATGGCATGCACGTCGGGTAGGAGGGCGGGGACGAGTGCGCTGCTGTGCATGAACGAGGCTCATATACGTATACGTACCCGACGCACCGGTGACCCCGGAGCCCGAGTAACGGTATATGGAGGCACGGATGGCGTTGAATGACTCTAGAGGAGCTCCGGGAGTCGCGCCATGGTTAGGAACGCGCTTACTCAGCGCTTGGAACGTTGGACCTCGTAGAGGTCGGCGCAGCGACGGTTGACCGCGAAGGTAGTTAAGACGTTAAAGGATGTAATGAGACGCGCGTCGTGACGGTGACTCATGACGCCGATCTAGGGGTCGCATTACCACAGGGGCAATCGAGCGGCCACCTTTCCGAGATGAGCTTGACATATAGTACTTGGTCCAGTCAGCTAAGCCTTGGCTACACAACACAAAACGATGCCTCACCTTATAGACTGACATTGGGTATAGTCCTGTTTCTCTTGACCCCGTTCGCGGTGCCTGTAGGACACCGCGTGTATCCAGGACCGGTGCAGCGCACGCCACAGACAGGTATGAGTCACAACGCGGTACATGAAGCCTGTCGACTCGCTTCCGGTGTGCGCTTACAGAGCACATGCCAAGTACGCCACAAAGGAGTGGCGGGCGAGCGGAATGAGGGGCGACGTCGCGGACTTGCGGGGTCTCAACGCGAGAATTCGCAATGACGACCGCAGAGCATGTCGAGATCTCTGCTGGCGCGCGGTCGACGACACACGTATGTCGGGCGGAGGAGTCACCTCCGCTTACTGACCCGCATCGCTGCGCTTCCGCTACGAGCGGCGAATGCACACACACGTGGTGGCTGCGCGCCATTTTGGATGGCGTTCGAATCCACTACTGGCCTTCGCCGCAGCGCAGAGGCTGAGGGCGATGGAGTTGGAGTACTTGAGTCTTGAGATAAGGAGGTGAAGAATCGAAAGCAAGACGACGGTCGGATGAGAGTTACGAGTACTCAAAGTGGTCGGCCACACTCGGCAGCCATGCAATTTAGACGTTATGGGGACGCCACAGGCGCCCACAAGTGTGGTCGCCTCCGAGCGCCCGACACTCAGTCTCTCCCCCGCTCCCTCACGTCGTCGTCTTATTCCAACACCCACCTGGACGTGCGTTCGTACCGGTGGTCTTGCGAATAACGACGTAACCGAAACTTCGCGCTGCACCGGGGCCAACGACTGCGAACACGCGCAGCTCTTGCACAAGGTATCCTACTTCCTCGCGTCATCCGTATTGCGAGCATGCCGCCGGTACCCGAATGAATGGTTCAGATCCTCCTCAGCGCAGTGTGAGAATAAGATCGCCGGCAGAGCGCAACTTTTGTGAGCCGGTACGTCCGTGGCTGCGCAGAGGGTGCCCCTCCCGACTTCAGAGCCTCTTCTGTTGTTCTGTGGCCTCACTTGGTTCTACACGTCTGTTGACCATGACAGATACTACTGGAAAGGATGTCTCGGCGTCCTCCGCATCTTCCAAAACGCGCAAACACCTCAGAGCTGCTGGTGCGTATCAAAGTTTGCGTTTCATGATATTGATTATTGACGCTTTCTGCGTATTGCTCCCGCTCTCTACAGGAAGGTTCGAGCATTGGTTTGCCGTCCGTGCTCATCTCAAAATCCTGTCCTGGGTCGTGGTGTCCGCCAAGTACCACAACGAAGCCGGTGCAACGCTAGACAAGACGACCATCTTCGCAGCCCTTGACAGCGTCGTCTGTAACCACGTGGCGCTAGCATCGCGCCTCGAGTACACGTCGTCGCTGCCCAATGCTACGCCAGTTTGGGTCCGCCTGCCGTCCGTCGACCTCAACAGGGTGGTCGAGTTTCGAGATGAGGACTCTACTCAGCTGTCAACCATCGTGGAGTCAATGTATGCTGTTCCCGCGCAATACCCGGACGACGTCCCTCCATGGAAGCTCCTTGTCCTGCGGGATGGCACTGTCGCGTTCGCCTTCGAGCATACGTTTGGTGATGGCCAGAGCGGCATGGCCTTCCACGTGTCGCTCTTGAACGCCTTACGCAAGCTGCCTAACCCGCTCCCGGAGCACCCTGGGATCGTCTCTGACTTGCCCGACGACGCTTCTCTTGCTCCGGCTATGGAGGATGCTATAGACGTCTCCGTACCGTTCACCACTCTCCTCGGGGAACTTATCAAGGCCATCTGGCCGCCTGCCTGGTGGAAGGCCGCGGCAGCATGGACAGGCGGCGACGTCCCCAAGGAGATCACATTCGGGGCGTCCGTACGCACCCTGCCGTACTCAGCGGAAGAAGGCCGGCGCCTAGTCGAGCTCTCCCGTGCGCACAAGACGACGCTGACCGGGACGCTGCACACCGTCGCGCTCGTCGTCCTCTCGCGCCTCATCCGCTCTCGGCCAGGCACGGAGAAGTACAAGACCATCGCGACGACAATACCCATCTCCCTGAGGCGGTACACTGGTACTCCCCCCACCGCGTTCTGCAACCACATCTCTTCCCTCCAGGACCGCTACCCCATCCTACCTCAGGGAGCGGATGCACCCGCGGCAATCTCGGCCGAGAATCTGCCCTGGGACCTCGCTACGAGCCTTACCGACGCCCTGAAGCGCGAGGCTCCGCGTTCGGCCTCGGCGGTGGGCATGCTCAAGTTTATCTCCGGCAAGTACGAGCAGTACCTCCGCGGATTGCTCGGGAAGAAGCGCGCGAACGGCCTCGAGCTCTCGAACATCGGGCCTTTCCCCGTGGCCCATCTCGACAAGCCCGAGGGCGAGACCACCAGGCCCAACGGCGGATGGGACATCGAACAGATGTTCTTCATCCAATCGGACGCGACGTTGGGAGCGGCGATCATGCTGAACGTCGCTGGTGCGCCGGGAGGGGCGTTTGGGATTTCGGTGACGTCTAACAAGCAGGCAGTCGACTTGGAGTTCTTGGAGGAGTTCGTTGCTGGTCTTGACGCTGGTATTCGCGGGCTTTTGGCCTCGAAGTCCGCTCCTTAGAAGGTATCGTACCCTTCACCCGTTTCGCATCACCTTCACTGAAGCTCACCGTTTGATGTTAGTAATCTGCCGCAGTGTCTATTCATGCCCCTCCGTACTTTTGGAGACACTCGTCAAGTACGCTACGAACAGATCACGTTGTCGTGTCCTTTCGAGCCCTGTTGTGGTACTATGCGAGTCCCACGGCGGCACTTACGCCTTTGGTCTATTCACAGAAACGGAGGTGATGTTAGTGGACCACCGCTCCCCAGACTCGGATGATATTCGCCGCGATGTCGTGGCGGTTCTAATTAGCGAGCCTCTTTTCTGAAATCCGGACCTACAGAAGCCTCCGCTGTGTCGGAAAAATAACCATATGTGCACCCTACGGAACTGTCGAGGCACGCACACCCGACACTAGGCCTTCTCTTCATCTCTCGAGCGGCGTCGCGTTTCCGTATGCGGACAAAGCGACCCCGTCTCATGACATCGTCACGGTCGAGCCGCGACGTCTTCGAAGGCGGAGGCTCGTTCCGCTCCGATAATGATGCGCTCCACCCGCCATTCACGATAATGCCCCCGACAGCATCAGCACGCTGTCCCGCACACGCGGAGTCGTTCTCCAGGGTACGTCTCGACCCACCTGCGTGCATACGTACATCATCGTTTGCGTACAGTATAAAAAGGTCATACGGTGGTAGGTGCGCCCTCCCCCACAGAAGGCCCGACGCCTAACGAGCCTGCTACTCAGAGTACTCAGCTGATATGGTCCAGATTTTGCGCTTCCTCCAATTCCTCGCGGTCGCCACCGCCGCGAGCTGCCTCACCGTCGCCGACAAGCGCGCCGCGGGCGGGTATGTCCAGAACCCGTCCGGCACCGCGTCCTTCACGCACTACTCCGGCTGCGGCCAGCCAGGTGCGTCTCCCCCCTTCACCCCAACCCTCCCTGACCCACCCTCCTACCCGCACCCTTTCTGTTCACTCATCATTTCACGTGACGTACAGCGTGCGGCGTAGCCGCGAACGGGTTCACCGCCGCAGTGAGCCAGCTCGCGTTCGGCTCCGCGCCGGGGTTGGGCCCGGGCGACGCGTGCGGGCGCTGCTTCGCGCTCACGGCGACCAAGGACCCGTTCTCGCCCTCGTTCGGCGGGCCGTTCCACACGATCGTCGTCAAGGTCACCGACCTCTGCCCGGTGCAGGGCAACGAGGAGTGGTGCGGCCAGTCCCAGAGCAACCCGGACAACCAGCACGGCGCGCCCGTCCAGTGCGTCTCTTTGTGTTCTTTGTTGAGCGTTTGGGTGGGCTGGTGTGGGTGTGGGTGCTGACGCGGAGTGGTGCAGTTTCGATATTTGCGAGGATACGGGAGGCGCGAACGCGTTCTTCCCCTCCGGTGAGTTCCCCCGCTCGACTGCTACTGTGTATCAATCGCGAAGTACTGAGCCGTGCGGTGCCTCTGTAGGACACGGCGCCCTGCTCGGGAGCTACACCGAAGTGTCGTGCAGCCAGTGGTCCGGCTCGGACGGGAACCCGCTCTGGAACGGCGCGTGCATCTCAGGCGAAAAGGCCGGCAACTGGCCGTCGACTGGCTGCGGGAACAAGGGTGAGTGCTCGATGTCCAGGGCTTGTAGCAGTCTCTCCGGGCTCACGCTATGTTCTCGTGCGTAGGTACGGCGCCGTGAGAGAGGGACACAAGTCGGCGAGGTATGCGAATGCGCGCGCAAAGTGGAATGTAGGCATTGTATAGTAGGCTGTAGCGGGCGGGTTATTCTGGGCCGTTGTCATCTACTTGCAGTCGCAATGGAGAATAACTTGAACCCGCGAGAATCACGACCGACCGGTTTGCGATACGATCTAATAGCACAGTGCAGCAACGTACATCCTACACAAATGAACATACATACGCGTTTTTATACACCTTACTTCAAGCATCCCATTCACGCCTGCAGCCCAGCCGCGACCAACGTCTCCTCGACACTGCGCACGAACAAGTCCACGATCGTCTCCACCTGCTCGAGCGTGACGTTGTACGCGGGCGAGATCATCAAGTGGTGGCCCTTCGTCCCGTCCAAGCTCGACCCGCCCGAGAACGCCATGACGATCAGCCCGTTCTCGAACGCGCGCGCCTGCGCCGCGAGCGCGAACGACGTGCGCCCAAAGTCGAGCGCCGCGCCCGCCGCGCTCTCAAAGTCGAACTCGATCCCCCACCACGCGCCGCCGCCGCGGACGTCCCACACGAACGGCGCCGCGCGCGCGCCGGGGCCCTGCAGCCGCTCGCGCAGGCGCGCGCCGAGCACGGGGCCGAACTTCTGCACGTTCGCGAGCAGGTCCTCGGCGACGATCGTCTTTTGGACTGCGAGCGCGGCGGCGCAGGAGAGCGGGTTGGCTTGGTAGGTGTGCCCGTGCTTCCAGAATCCGGACGCGTCGCGGATGCCGTCGGCGACGCGCTTGGAGACGAGGACCGCGCCGATGGCGGCGTATCTGTCAGAGGTGAGACGTCAGGTGGGTCAGAGGTGAGTATATGCGCGTGACGTACCCTCCTCCGAGACCCTTCGCGACGGCCTGAAGATCCGGCTTTACGCCGTCTCCAAAGCTCTCCCATGCGTGCAGGGTACCCATCCCTGCGCGATCACAGTAGCCGGATCAGCCGTTGGTACTCGGTGACATTACGATGACGGTACGCACTCCCCATGCCACTCATGACCTCATCGAGAATAAACAGCGCGCCGTACTTGTCGCACACGGACTTCATCGCCTTGAAGTACCCTTTAGGTGCCGGGACTACACCCGTGGTCGCGCCGACGACAGTCTCAGCAACGACTATCCGAATGTAAGCGTTTGTACCCGAGTATATGATGAACGGAAATCCACGTACATCCAATGACAGTGTCAGGCCCGAGCTCAATAAACTTGTTCTCGAGCTCCTGCCGGAGGCGCTCGACATACTGCTCCTCCGTCTCGTCCTTCCCCTTGAAGCGCGCCGCATACGCCGGCGACACGTGGTGGAAGTTGTCGTTGTTCAGCAGCGCGGCATAGGGCGCGCGGCGCGTGGGGTGGTACGCGAGCGAGAGCGTCGCGATCGTGTTCCCGTGGAACGAGAGCTGGCGCGCGATGAACTTCGTCCGCTGCGGCTGCCCGCCCTCGTAGAAGTACTGGCGCGCGGTCTTGATCACGCCCTCCATGGCCTCGGAGCCTGCGGGCGCCCCGGAGCAGGTCAGGTGCAGGGAGCGAATAGGAGTTGGGGGAGACAGACATACCTCCCGAGACAAACCCGACGAGGTCGAATGCGCCCTTGCTCGACTTGGTGAGGTATTCTGCGAGCTGCTCTGCAGGCTCGTTGGATACTTGCATGTTGTAGACATCTGTAACGTTCGTCTCAGTACGGACCGTTCGGGATTCGCCCAACATAAACGGCGTGTAGTACTCACAAGCAGCCTTGTCTACCTGATCCTTGATCGCCTGAGTGACTACAGGATGTCCGTTGCCAATACACGCGACGGCAGCACCACCAACAGCATCGAGGAGCTTCCTCCCATCCTCAAGCGTGATGTAGCTGCCCTCCGCCGAGGTCGCGACCGGCGGCACCCACGGCGTGCGATGGAGGATCGAGGACACGCGCGGGCCGTGGTTGGCGTTGCCGTTCGCTGAGGACATGGTGGTATATGGACGTATGGGAGGAAGTGCGAGGTAGGGCGGGCTCGAGGGAAGGCGGTAAGCACCTCTGGGGTACCGGAAGCCTGCGGGGTCCCGTTAGCCTATCTATTGCCCATGTGCCGGCGGCAGTGGGGGCGGGTGTACGCTTCTCCACAGCGGTGTGCCTCTGGGCAAACGCTTGCTCACCTGGAGAGGTTCAGCTGCGCGCGCGAATCGCGATGGCGGCGATCAGATACTATCGAGGGTCAGATACGATGCAGGTCGGGGTCAGGTTCGGGAGGGTGACTCACCTTTTCATATATGCATATCGCCGCGCACATGTTCTCGGATCGAGACCTCGAGATGGAGAGGAAAGGACCTATTACGTCGGAGATGCAGCAGACGAAGTGTTCGCGCGGACTTCGCAGTAGACAAGTGACCACGTCTTGGAGAGCATGACGGTGGCGAGAAGAGAGTGCGTGAGATGGCGAGCTACCACTCGGCGACGCGTCCCCTTCTAACGCGTCGAAAGTAATATCAACGCTGACCGGGGTCCTACTTCCCCCCACTACTTATGCTTGGGCTGGCTGTGGTGGTATACCCCCCATAGTCTTGGTAGATAACGGCCAGGTGTGCATTGATGCGCGAGTCAGGACCAAAAGCATGAGAGGGCATGAAGCACATGCAGGCTGACTGCGTCGTTCACACAGTCGCCGCCCAAACGACGCGGACCCGGTGCATGACGTAGTGCGCTCGGTCCCGTAAAGTTAACAGGATCATCATGGAGCTGCGTATACGAGCGGTCCACCACAATAAATACGTTCACCAACGATCGCGACAAGCGACAGACTACTGCGCGCATACAACCCCCAAAGACACGACATACCTTCCGTGAAACGACGTCGCTGATCATGGTCGCACCGGACGCGTTCGCGAAGTACAAGGCCCTCGTCTTCGACTGCTACGGCACCCTCGTCGTGCGTCCACACGCACCCCCGTCACCTACCTTCGCACACTCACCACTCACCTTCCTCTCTCACAGGACTGGGAGACGGGGATCTACGACAGCCTGCGGCCGCTCTTCAAGAAGAGCGGCAAGCCTGCCGACAGACGCGCCGTCATCGAGGCCTTCTCCTCCGTCGAGCGCGACCTCCAAGCGCGCTTCCCCACCATGCGCTACTCGTCCCTCCTAGCGAAGGTGTACGCCACGCTCGAGGCCCGCCTGCAGAACAAGCCGACGCCGGCGGAGGCTCTACGTGAGGACGCCCCAGGCGACAGCCAGCCTGTCGTCTCCTCTGCACACGTCCAAGACGGCTTCGCCCCGGCCGCACAGGCGTCTGTAGGCACCTCCGCCGACGCGCAGGACGCAAGCCCGTCGAGCGACGCGGAGGCGTTCGCGCAGAGCGTCGCGTCCTGGCAGCCATTCCCGGACACGATTCCCGCGCTCGCCGCGCTCTCAAAGCGCTACAAGCTGATCATCCTCTCGAACATCGACCGAGACACGATCGCGAAGACGCGCGCGGTGCTCGAGCGCGACGGCGCGTTCGCGTTCGACGCGGTGTACACCGCGGAGGAGTTCGGCGCGTACAAGCCCGCCCCAGAGATGCTTGGACACGCGCTGAGGCGCCTGGAGGAGGACTTTGGGGTGCGCCATGAGGAGGTGCTGATGACGGCGCAGAGCATGTTCCACGATATCATACCTGCGAAGAGGAGAGGCATCGACACTGCGTGGATCAACCGTGCGGGTGCCGTCACCGGTCTGGAAGGCGTGAACGGGGACGAAGCAAAGTAAGTCTTTGGGACGCTGGGCGAATTGGCGGACGCGGTGGGGAAGGGCGGGGTCTGAGCCTGAGAGTAGTGTATAATTAGCTGGATGTATCCCCATTAGGCCTTGTATCTTGAGAAGCATATACATGCGGAGGTAGCCTGAGTGCTCAATCAACTTAGTCGGGGCAAGGCAGTAAAGGAGAAGCTGAGGGTGAGAAGGCTCAGAGAGCACTACGCGCCCGCGACTTCGTAGTCGCCACGAAGATAAGGTGTGATTTTCATGCTGAACGAAGTGTCGTCGTGACTACTTCGTGAACCGTGGATGGTCGTGGTCGTGGTCATGAATATCACGAAGCAATAAAACACGAACTTACTACCGTGGTTTCACGAAGATGAATGTGAGCACGCCTGACCCCTGGATGGATTCGTGTTAATCACGACGAATCCGATTCCGGCGCTTAAGTCGTACTATGGAGCTCGCCCTGGACGTACATGTACACGTTGGTTATACTATCATTTCCCCATGCCTTTGCCACAACATATGACCGTTATGCATTACCGACAGGGGTGAAATGTAGGGTTGTGTACAACAGTGCTCGAACCGTCGTAACGCTAGGTCAACATCCTCTGTCCCACTGAATCATATATGGCGTCGCTGCGGGTGGGGGTTTGTGAAAAGTGCATGAATGGCTTGAATGGCCCTATAAACATATGGGATAAAACGGTTTCTGGAGGCATGCCGCAATGAATAAGGTAACTTGTGACATACCTGCGGCGAGGAATGGGCGCCTATTCGACAGCGGCGCCTCCATCGTTCAACCGAACGCATGTGTTGCCTTCGGGAGGCGGGGAGGATGAATCGCACCATGGCCTTCGCTGGGCATGAGGAGGCGACAGCATGTAGAAGTCATCATCGCATGATTCTGAATGACGAGCAGGGCTGGGGGTATGGCAAGAACTTGTGGGGTAGGTGGACTCCAAGTCGGCATCAGAGTGCGGCACATTCGAGGGCGACGGTGGCGGCGGCGGCGAAGTGGCACGGGAAGAGGTGGGGGATGTGGGAAAGGCATTGAGAAACTCGCGGACGGTCGGGAGGTTGTTGAACAGGGTCTTGACGATGTATTCTGGCACTGATACTGATAAGTGCGCGCGATAGGTAAAGAATTTTCAATTCACTCACATGCGGCTTGTGATGGGGTAGGTGTCCAACGGGGAGGTAAGGATGCACAGCGCCGGGGATACTGAGGGCGCGAGAGTGGTTTCTGGGAGTCTGAGGGGGTTTGAAGTGCCTGGGAGGGCGAGGATAGCGAGGACGATGTCTGGGTGGGTGAGGGACCAGCACCGTGTTCTGAGAAGGGTTGTCTTGGGACCTCTATAGTAGAGGTGAGGTTGTTAGGTGGGCCTAGACCGTATAAATGTATGGACTCACCAGAGCAATCGTCGGCACCTGCCGCTGACACATTGCTATGCGGGTTTGCAGGGAGGGGGTTGGACGGATGTGCAGTACTAGTGCTGCTTTCCGTGTGCACTGTCGAGGATCGTTGGCCGACTGAAATGTTGACAACAAGCGGACAGGATGCGTAAGCTTGAGGAAGGCCAGATGTGTCGAGATTGACGTTTACAACCAGACCAGGGTGAGGGCGAGTAGCTCCATTGTCGGAGGACATGGGGGTTCGTATGGTAGCCGTACTATCAGGTTTGAGACGGGCGCCTCGTCGCCGCGCCTATTGTGCGATGGGCGCCTCGTCGCCGCGCCTATTGCGCGCCTACATCGTGACGGGTGCCTCAATGGCCAGTAATCGAATTGGACGAGGCTATATACCATATACTGCCTCAAAGTGGAGCTGAATTAGCGGTTCAAAAACCATGGTATTGAATACATATGTAGGCGCGAAGTCACATCTCTAAAATATCTGGTCCTCGTTGTCGGTGCTTCCCAACGTGATATTGATGTGCGCCATCTCCCGGTGTGAGTGACCTAGGCCACGACATAAGAGAGTCATAGTTCCCCATCGACGTTGAATATAGCGCGTGATAACGCGCCGCTGCGGTCAATCACCGCCCAACGGTTGCGGTCGCGAATACGGCCAACTACGCACTGCACGGTTGCAATATCTACGACTTCCACTGCGCCCATGCGCTCGTAATAGTGGATGTCGAGGCTCGTAATTTCTTCGGTGACTTCGCATCGTTGAATAACACCCAGGACGAGTGTTTGTGATTCTCCTGTCGCCGTGAAGGGAAGCTATGGGAATTAAGTTGTGGGTGTGCAGTCAGCTAGTGACAGAGTTTGCGGTTATGGATAGCGTGTTACCTCTAGTACTATGATGTTCTGGAGCTGTCCATAGAAGGTGCGAGGCTCTAGGATGACCCGTTGGTTGCGATAACGGGCATTGCGGTCGACTAGTAGCTCATACTACGATGTTCGAAAATTGGCCCGGGCATGAGTATGCATTGACAGTGGTCAGGTCACTGCTTTTGACGTACCCGGACAAACGTTGCATCACGGCTGTCTTCCATGTCACTCGCCGCTAGCGAGGAGGCGCGAATGGTATCGCCATCATTCCGTATGCGTAACCTGCCCCATTGTGTGACTTCTGCTGGGAGCAGTTTTCGAAGCTCACGGGGCGGTGTCTCGAAACGGGTGCAAAGACAGGACATGATCTTGTCTTGAAGGGCCTTATTGAGCTGAAGCGCCCTGCGCGGAGGAAGTAGAACGAAAGTGTCATCTATAGTGGGACAGGTGTCAATCACTGTCGCTTTCATGGCATCGGACCTGGATTAATTGGATACCTACAGCCCATAACCGCGGTGCCAGTTTCGGAACATGGAGGTCCCATTCGGAGTTGATCACCGACCTGGTAGACCAGTTTAATATGGGTCAGACGTGACCTGTCGATGATGTGCCGGTTGATGCAAGCGTAAGGGTATCGGCGGTTGAGAATAGCAGGCTGCAAGGATCCACAGTAGCGCTCCACCGGGAATGCCCAATAGGCCCAGACTGGGCCCGCGGCTTCAATGCTGTCAGCGATGTGGAGCAGGGCATGTATTGTGAGGGGGCAGGCGGACAACCTGTCAGGATTGTATTGATAATAGATCCTGCCGTGTCATGGAAGGTAAGGTCAGTATATACCATGAGCTTGCAGCATGCGGCACGTACTGCTCATACTCCTGGACCCAAACAATGAAACCCTCCCTGATTTCCGATATTTCGGCGGTAGTAAGCTCGAACTGCAGGCATTTACGAAGGAGGCTGACCAGACAGACGAAGTGCTTGTAGTACTTCGGTCGAGTAAACCGTCGAGCAAGCAGCACCGGTCCAACATACTGGAACCAGAAGGAACGTGTGTCGGCTGTCCATGAGAGTTTGTCGCTGGCGACGTTGGGTGGGCGAGGGCCGAAGATGCCAGGAATAGTATCGCCTGATGCAGCACTGGCTTCGCCGATTGCATCCCAGACACTCGGATGAATCTGGTAGTCCTCGGTACCGGTGTCGAGGTCCTTATACTGGCCAGTCCAGTGGTGCATCAGGTTCTTGACCACGTTCTCCCAGATGAGGTGCATGAAATCGTATGGAAACGACGTGGGGAAGGTGAGGGAGGAGAGGCTGGTTAGGAGGGGAAGGCCCTTGATGCCGAATTTCTTGGACAGTCTGTCAGCGTCGGCTTCCGAGGGCGCCATTTGCACTTGGGTGGCCTGCGAGAGAAACTCCGGATGTGTGCGAAGCGGGAGATGGGCAGGATCATAAACCTTGATAAAGCCAGGATCAGAGACTGCATCGGGGTGGTTTGCACGGTGGAGTGGGACATAGTGGATAGTGTTAGGGGAGCGAGGGTTACGGATACCCCGGATGTTGCACATACGGCAAGGTGAAAGACCGTTGTGGCCCTTCATGCGCATCACCATAGATATCGCCGGAATATCGCCAAAGACCAGGATGACGTAGGCGCGAAGTGCGAAAAACCCGTCCGAGAGCACGTCATAGGCATGGACTCCGATTTTGAGACGGAGGAGCTCCTGGGTAAGCGGCCAGAGGAATGAGTCCATATCGTGAGGTTTCTTCGGTCCAGGCACAACACCAATGGCAAGAATGTGGTCGAGATGGAAGCGAATCTCGGGCGGGAGGTTGTAGTTGAACAAGATTATCGGCCAAGCAGTCTTTGTGCGCCGTCGGAAGGGGGCGAACCCGTCTGTGGAGAGACCGAGCGCGACATCACGCGGGTCATCAAAGAACGAATGGTTGAGCTCCCGGCCGTTGATAGTGACTCGCCTTCCGAGAAGGGACCGATAAGAGCTCGAGTCCATGACGTCGGACATCTTCCCTGTCTGATGTGTGTGCCCGTTGGCCCGATACGTCATCTTCTTTGCCATTGCTTCATTTGCGAGGAAGGCTTTCAAGCGAGGGATGACTGGGAGATGGATGTATTGTTTCCGAGGACGCCCACGCGAGTCCAGACGGGGCTCCTCACAGAAAGGACACCGCGAGAGCTCGGCATGCGGTCCCACAAAGCAGCAACAGGAGTTACAGCAGCAGTCGTACTTCTGAGGTTCGTAGCCAGAGAGCTGGGCGACATGAGACTGAACGGCCTTCCACGAGGATACGCGTGCGTTTGGGAACGCATAAGGAAGCTTCGCAAACGTTGCGCCGGGCATGTGAGTCTCAACCTTGAGGGCGAAAGGTCGCAAGATGGCGAGATCATGCTTGGTAAGGTTGTCGGCTGTCAGAGACCTAAGCAAGCAGTCAAGGCACCAAAACGGATCGTTCATACCTGTTGCCCGTGCATCCCGCAGAAAGGACTCCGCAAGCTCGTCCCAGACAGATATTGCGGTGTACTCATCTTCTGGATCTGATTCGCATGACCCAAGAAGATTCTCGTCTTCCTCCCCACCATCTCTCATGTCAGCCTCGCGGTTGAGGAGATCTTCTTCGTCTAGATCCTCTACAACAACACGATGCGACCGTGTACGACCAGCCCATACACCTGCTTGCAGCCGTGTCAACTCCTGGTCGCCGCCAAGGTCCATAGACGGTTGAGGTGGCTCAGGCAAGCTCTCGACCGCTGCCAGTCCGATAGATCAATGCATACACGATTATTGAGCACTATATCGGTACATACCGCTGCCCCGTTCTTCCAGTATCTCATCTGTCTGTCCATCGAATGCGATCCCCATATCCAATGCCCTACCGAGCCCCAGACCTGCGAGAGGTGCATCTTCCTGTTGTGCAGATCCTGTCTACAAAGCAGACCCAGGTAAGTTATACTACACAAACGGGCAAGCGTAAGACGGGCGGTCATACTGAGCATGCCGAGGTTGCTGGCTTTGGCTGACGCGCGTTGAGGATCCGTGCTCGCTCAGCCTGTGGCAGCCATGTACCTGCCCGGGACCCAGACCTGCTCGCGACTGGTGCTAGTGGGTTTGAGAGATGGCGCAAGCCCCATTCAGCTGCGGTTCTTGCAGCCCCTGCGGCGGCCAAAACTGATGCCTTGACAGATACCCGTGCCTTCCCACCGCGATGTCGAGTACGGGTCTTCATGCTGACATGTTTGTTACAACCACAGTCGCACAAGACACGAGACGTGGAACTAGCCATCCAGACCAGGAATAGACGAGAGCAACAGAGGTGGGGTTGGGATCGAGGCTCAGAAGTTCGAGTTGACTTGAGGGATGTGCGTGCGCGTCGGAGTCAGATGTAATGGTGTTCAATTGTGGTATTAATTGGTGTGTACAACACGGAAAGCAGTGTTGAATAGAATGTAGAGTAGATTGAAAAACATATATGGTCCTTCAATACGCTCACGTCAGCACCCCGCCCGCAAAAAAAATCTGACCTGGAATCGCTCACCGGTACCTCGAGCGACGTCGACCACCTCTGCCCAACTCGACGTCTCCCTTGTCACTGTGCGACCAACTCCAGGCAGTCTCACATCCTGCGACATCCTCCTGGCCCGTGCACCTGTCCGCAAGCATCCTTTGGGTCACTGTACACAATAATGGCCCCGGCACCGGTACGTACCATTATCGATGTTCTACGACCGTCGCAGTCGAAACAGTCACATTGTCTCCCTGTATGCCTGAGCAGCGCCCGAAGAGCCTCAAAGACAAAGTCCAAGCACTCGAGAAACAACTAGAGGAGGCGAACGCTAGTGAGTACTCCGATGGCGATGGACATAAACCAATACTTACCGGCCGCGAACACACGCGTATACCCGGGCGCAGGCAGGCGAGCCGCCGAAAACGATCTACAAGAGGCACGAGAAACCATTGAGCGGCAGGCTACTGCCTTGGCGGCTGCCAGCACCTCGGCAGGAGGATCCGGACACAGTGATACTGATCCTCATAGCCATGCTTATGATGGCAACGACGAAAATGGCGGACAAGTCGAAGACCTGATCCCGAGGCCTGAAGTCGAGGCCGGCAAGCGCATCTGCATTCAAGCGGCGATGGGCATCGACCGCAAGGCCTACAAACGCATACAGGTGATCATGAACATGATTTATAGTACGCGCGTGGATGCGTACGCTAGCGCTATGGGAGATGTTCATATGCTCACCGTGTATTTGATTCAAACAGCGCACCGTTCGTCAACTTGTACCTGTTGTGGGCCTCGACTGGCGCCTCGACTTTCGCCTTCAGGACGCCGAGAAGCTCGGTAAGCTGTACCGCCTGGTAAGCCATGGCCATATGCATGCCCCTACTATTACTGCGCAGGACTGACTGCTCACCACAAACATTAACGTGCGGCAAATACAGGCCGTCAAGGCACACGCTGTCCTGGGCCGATACAAAAACAACTGGGCTACCGCTGAATTGCTTAAGATGTATCTACAGAACGCGCGAGGACACGCACGCAAGATGGGCTACCTGGAGCCAGCGGTACAGAAGGGCAGCAACCGACGGCGTAGGGTGTAGTAGTGGGCGCGAAGACGACGTCGAGCATCGGTAAGTTTAGTATATCTCGTCTGCACGCCCATGCGCTCGGGCTGATCGCGTGCCCAGATGCTCGGCTAGATCGATATCCCTGCGCTGCATACACGCGCGCGCAACGTTAACGTCCCACACATGTGGCATGCACGCGCACGCTGCCCATGGCTGTCTAACAGAGCTCAATATGCGTATCTAGGTACCGGCTGTACATAAGCTATAACAACAACACGTATATGTAGATATCGTTCCTTGCGCACGATCTGAGCCTGACGCAATGTGCTCACCGATGAATCTCATCGTGATCATCACGAATTCAGCCGGTGGCCTAACTCATGAATACCATGGGACGACCTCGCGAATCAAACACGACTTGACCCCTGGGATTCCATGAAGTCATGTCCTGACGATCTCCCGACAAATCGTCCTTCTATTCACGACGAATCCTCATGAGACTTCCACGAGGTATTGCCGGCGAAACCCAGACTATACTGCCTGACGTACTTCGTAGCATATCCTCGTGCTTCTCACGAAGACAACGTCTTGATTGCAGGGGACAGTTTATTCGTGAAAAACATGTTTTTGATCAAGAAGGTATGCACTGGAAGGGTTCGTGTCACTCGTTCGCGTTCCCCGTGATTACTACGAAGTAATGTGTCCAAAGTAAGGAACTTAGGTTGTGACAAAAGTTCGTGGCTACCACGAACTCCGAAGCGCGAAGTGGAGAGGGCGATATACAGTACGGTGGGCGTCAGAGCAGAGGCGCGTCCTCGCATCGCGTCGCGTCTCCGGAAACACGATCATGCGATCGCGCCGTCTGAGCAGCCGCCGCCCGACTCACTCCCGACACCGCACACACTGCACAGCACACCCTAAACCGCCTGGTCCGTGCACCCCATCCCGCCGTATATAAGCCCGCCGCGGAGACTGTAGCACCTCATACTTACCTTGATGGCACGAGCCCCTTCACGTACCTGGGTTCGTGGGCCGTGGGGGCCTCTCATAGCACGGCGACCCTGTCCTCAGGGGGACCCTGCGGTTTGTATGGGCTTCGGCTCATGCACCGTCCCAATATTTCCCTGTCCTGCTTCGGCCCTCGGGCTGGGCAGGCCATTTTTTTTATGTCCGTGGGTGGTCCTAACCCTAACCCTATGTCATACAAACCAGTCGTATTGTATTAGTTGTATATCGTAGTGCTTATAAGCACCTTGCTCTCATTTCAGTGTGAATTCTAGGGTGCTAAGGGTCATTGTACGGAGTATCTTCACGAGAAGCAAGGTAGCGGCTTCAGTGCGATAGCTGCGGTAACTGAACAGCCATTTTACCCCCGTGAATGGAGTATAAGGAGCCACAGATGGATGGATCAGAAGACGTTGGATATTGAATAGATGAGTACATGCGTAGATCCGTGATGCTATACATACGAACACCGAGAGTCCTGTTGATACGATGCAGATACCACTAAGCCCACAGTCGTGACCCCGGACCAGCCGTGGCCATGCCCAACCCTCCTCCGAGGTCACCGCTCACCAAAGACCCAACAAAGACATCACAAACGCTGCGCCCGCGATCCCCGCCCCCGCGCCGACACCCGCAGCCCGCGACGCGCCCGCGCCGTTCTCCTTCAACGCACCGACGGGCTTGCCCGCCGCGGCAGGGAGCACCGTCGCGGTCGCGGTCGCGATGAAGCTGTCCCACGCGTCGATCGTCGCGCGCGGGTACGTGACCGTCGACTGCGTCGTGACGGACCCGACGAAGATCGCGTCGGTCGCGCGGATCGCGTCCACCGCGAGCGCGGCGAGCTCCCCGCCGACGACCTCCGCCGCGCCGCCGACGAGCGTGACGAGTCCGGTCTGGTTCGCGCCGAGGATGAAGTCCCGGAGGAGCACGTATGCCTGCAGACAGTCAACGTCATTCACAGGGCGGGGTCTACGGGGAGGTGCATGGGTCTGGAGGGGTTGGACGTACGCGGGGAGGGGAGTTGTACGCGACGAGGTGGCCGACATCTTCGACGAGGACGTACGTCCAGTTGCGCTCTTGGTGCACGATGCCCGCGCGGCTGCCTTCGTCGTCGAACCAGGGCGTGGACGGCTTCCGCGTGAAGCCTTGGATACCGCCAAAGGTCGTGTTCTGGATCACAACTGCGAGCACGCATCTCAGCGCGTGTCTCGTACCGCGCCGTAGAACATCTGGACGGGCTTACCTTCGGTTCCGCGGTGCCCGATAAGTGCATCCTCGTTGCCGGAGTACAAGACGACAGAGATGCCTTGAGCGGACGCGTTCGTGGCCAGGTCTGTGAGAAATGCCATGGGTCTACGGAACGTCAGCATGGCCTCACACAGCTTCGCAGTGTGGGCTGAAAACTCACTCGACACCTATCAAAGCGTTCCACCAGGGTCAACCAAGTAGAATCACACAGCCCGGAGAAACGACTCACTAGGATCTATTCCGTTCACGGGGTCGCCCAAGAAGGGGTAGATGATCGAGCCGGCCCAGCTCTTGCTGGTCGGCGCATGCAGCGCTGCGCGCGTCTTCGGGTCTGTGAGGTGCCAGACAAAGGTGAGTGTCTTCTATCCCAAAGTGAGCGAGTGAGAACGCACTGTTGTAGAACGATGTCCCATCGACGGGAGCCGAGGGCGCCAACGCATCGGTGACTTGGTAGACCTGACGAAGGCCACCGGTCAGCACAAACACACCCAGTACACGATGAGCCGATACCTGACTCACGTCAAAGCCCTCCCAAGTGTTGATATTCCCATGGACGTCTAGGTGAAACGCAGTGAGCTACCGGTAAAGACCACGACCATCGCGCGGCGAGACGTACTCCAGGGATACGTGTAGTTAATCGCATAATCGATCATCTCGTCGAACAGGAAGCACCCGTACCACGGGTCGATCGTCCCGTTTGCGCGCAGACTCAAGTCGCGCTTCGCGTGCGCCTCCCCGTTAGGAGCGCGGCGCTGGCGCTGGAGCGCACCCGCGACCTCCGCGACCTCCGCGACCGCGCGTGCGTTCTGCTGCGTCTTCTGCGCCTTGAGCGTCTTCGCGAACGCGAGCGTCGAGAGCGTCTGGCGGCGCGTCGTCTTGGAGAACGAGACGGCGTTCGCGCGGCCGGGTGCGGTCGGCGGGATCAGGGGCAGGGTGGGGAAGTGGCCGTCTTGCGGGTACGTGAGGTTCAGGTCGTAGCCGCACAAGTGTTCCCTAGCACATGCGTGAGCGATCCGAGTTGTGCTGTGGCAGAGGAAGGGAAGATAGGCTCACTGTTCCCGGAAGTACTCGAAGACTTCGGGGTCGTACCCGATGAGCTGAGGGTATGTTTCGAGGGTGTTGACCTAATCAACTATATCAATGGTCGTGCTTCAACGGCGAGGGGGCGCCCTTACAGTTGGCAGAAGCTCGAAGACGGCTTCAGAGCCGAGCGTGCCGTCGCCGATAGCAAATTTGGCGATGTTGACGGGAGGGTCGGCAAGGGCGAAGTACGTTTTCATGATGTATGGCTACGCGTGTGTCAGCTAATGTCTGGGCGTGTAGAATGCATGTAGCGCTTACAATATACGTGCCGGCATAGCTCTCCCCAGTGAGGTGGAGTGGTCGTTTCTTGAGGCTGGGGAACACCTTGACGAGGTTCTCCAGGAAGCCCATCTGCAATATTATAATAGTTATTCAACATAGTTTCTCACCCGAAAATGCATTCGAACTTACAAAGTCGCGTCCCATTTCGTCTTCGTCGTGAACTATAGTCAGAAGGAGGTGAGTACAGAAACGTTATAGCAGAAAGTCGCATCGCATACCATAGCCGTCCGAGTCAACGGTGGACCAACCTGTACCGCTACAAAGCACTCAGCACGGTGCGGCCACGGCTCGAGCATGAAGCATACGTACACAGGCTGATCAACCCAGATGTAGTCAGCGAGGCGATCCCAGCTGAATTTGTTCTCGGAAAGCGAGCCGTCTGGCTCCATGCGGATGGGGCCGTTCTATTAGTAAGAGAGCATTAGAGGTATGCACCGGTCAGCGCGGACACGAGCATACCTCGTACAAAAACCCGAGCATACTCGACGAACCAGGCCTGGGATAGAAGCACATTCAGTATCCGTGAACTGGTACGCTTCACAGTAGCAACCCACCCTCCATTGAGCCAGATGCCCCAGGGGACGTCGCTGCGCTCGTCGGCCCCGGCGGTCAAAGAGCCCTCCTCCTTCTCGAGGGCCCAGAAGAAGAGGGTGTTATTTGGGTGCCCGGGACGGTTCACGCCGACATTACCCGCGAAGCTGCGGGGCAACGAGAAGGTGATGTTTGGCAACGGGTCCTTCACCTCGAAATCTGATGAGTGTGACATCAGCACTAGTCACTGCGAACGGCGCCCTCCTGCAGGACGTGGGCACTCACAGTCCTGCCACTCAGGGCTGAAGTCCCCAGAGGGCTTGCCGGGATAGTCGTGCGGCCAGCTGCTCGGCGTCGGGGGCATCTGGGCGGCGACGAGCGGGCTGAGGACGACCGCCAGTGCGGCGGCGGTGGACGCGAACCCCAACATTGCAGCAGGAGTGCTTCGAGGGAGGCCGAGAGGGCGTAATGCGGATGGGCTTTATGGGCTCTCCCCCGAGAGTATTTAAGCAAGCGAGGGCGTAGTAAGTACGCGCGCGCGATCGCGATAGGGCCCGCGTCCCGACGGCGAGTGGCCAGCCTCCGTTGATGAAATGGGCTGACGTCGCATACGTAGCGTTAACGTTACCGCACGCGTTCGCGCGCACCCCGTCGTGGACGACGCATGCGGGGACCGGCTTCCGAGGGTGCGTCGGACGTTCGAATTCCCTACTCAGCTGGCAACCGCGCACAATAGGCCTGCTTGACGACGCGCGCGGCGGGCGCTCTGCACAATTGTCTTCGCGGGTGTATCGAAGGAAGGTCTTCCGTTCCAGCATGCTGCCTACGGCCTCGCCGCAGGCACATCCCGCGGGCTGTTCTCGTGCCGATGGGGGTTCGCTGCGAGCAGGTGAGGGCCGAACCGTACTGTATGACTGATCAGTCACATCGAAACAGCTGTTGAGTGGGGCATCTGCTGGACACGACTCCGCCAAGCACACAAGCGAGAAACAGCACCCCGGCCGGGCTTGGAGCGGACGGGACGAGTTAGAGAGGGGGCAGGTGTCACGGCTAGCCACATCGCCGCGGCCACTGGCAGACATCGATCCAAATAGGCTCCAACAAGTACAACGATTCAATATATCGCGCTAAACCCAAATGCGGACGAGCGGCAAGTTGGTGGTCCCGAACGAGAGTCTCTCAATGTTTATTACAGCATCTTGAGTTCTGGACATAGCAGCCTAAGAGACGATGGCGAGCACCGGTTCAGTTTTTGAGGGAATAGGAATGTCTCATATGGGTACCACATGACGCTTACCTCGGCTCGAGTTGTAACAGTTCGCGTACTGGTGGTCCAAGGCTCGTCCACACGACGCGGCTCCTAGAGTGCCTGACGAGTGCGCTGACAGAACAATAGAGGATCTGCCTACGGGAGTATTCGCCCTGACGAACGGATGGTTTCTGCAGGAACATGTTATCCCCGTAATACCCCTGGCGTCAGCATTGAACAGGAAGCTGGACTATTGCAATTTATACGAAGGGCCAAGTCTCGGGGCTCCCGTGGGTGCCTGACGGGCGCGCCGCGTGGGCATGACAATAGATCCTGTTCTGCCAGTTGGGCAATTTTCGTCCTCGCTCAAGCACCACAGCTTCATACTTCTTCGAATACACCGGACTTTCAGTGGCGCTGGGAATGCCCAAGAGATTGGAACATTGCAATTGTGATAACGCCTCGGACCGCATGCTGCTGAATGCTGGTCCGACGCTCGTCATGGTAGACTTGGGCCTGTGGGACAAGCATACGGTCAGGGGACGTCTGCGATTCATTTCATTGATACAGAGAGAGGCATTTTTGGAGAAACCATGCCTACCCTTTGTACGCATACCGCGGTACTTCGGGATGTGGACGTGCCAGTGGATGGACGATTCGAGGAAAAGAGGGTTGGCGCCGTTGACTGTGCTGCCGCCGGCAAGGACAGATAAGATTAGATCCCGACCTTGTTCTCGATCGTAACACTCGTCGACTGCACAACCTGCCCCCTCACCGTGTTCTCTAACCGGAGACTCTCGAGCTTATCTCTAATTCTCTTCCTTGCTAGGATAGGCGGCATATAGTATCATGTCCTACGCGTCATATGCGGGACAATCGTCCCAGCCGTTGGCTCAGTCCACCCAGTCATTCACCCAATCCACATTCGGCGGCCCTTCCCAACCATATTCCTCAGACTCGCATAATGACCACCAACAGCCATCAGCATCAATGTCAGAGATTCTGCTCGAGCCCCTAGGACGTCTCCAGACGCTCTCACAAACGCTCTTCCAGTCCCTCGGGCCCCCGCAAAGCAGACCACCCCCACCTCCCTCCATAGCAGAGCTCGTGGCGGTCGATGCGCAGCTCGCCGCCGCCGTCCAGCTTTCGCGCACACACCAGGTGAAGCAGCGGCGAATAGAGCAGCTGAAGGAGGAGGTGCTCGAGATGGACCGCCGCTGGCGCGAGACCGTACGCGTGCTGGACGAGGGCCGACGCGAGCTAGACGCGATCGTGCACGAGGGCGAGGAACGTATCAAGGCTATCGAGGCCGCCAAAGCCGGTACGTAACATACGCTCTACTCTTCTCGCCTCCACCACGCATGCTCACCGGCAGACGCGTCGAAACGCGCTCTCGTACGTATATGTAGCCGCGATACCCTACCCGGAGCTGCTCGCGTACGCGCAGAGCCTGTCCGCGTTCACCTCCGCGCCGCCGAACATGCCCGACCTCGCGCCGGGTCAGCCCCCGCCGCCGCTCTTCTTCCCGCCGTTCCCGAACGAGGAGAAGATGCGGAGGGGGCACATGAACGACGAGGCGCCCCTCGGGCTCCTCGGCGAGACGCACTCGGTCGGAAAACGTACGTCCAGTTTCGTCGCGCTCGCGCTCACGGCCGGATGCTGACGATGATGTTTTTTGTCTTGCAGCGCCGACGGTGTCGCCGCAGGTCGAACTGCCTGCGCACATGGCCGCGAATCCGTACAGGCCAGACTTCCGCCCGCCCCCGCAGCAGCAGCCATTCTTCGACCTCGACCTCGACCTCAACCCAGACCTGTAGCGCAGAGATCCATATGCTATATTGTATGCACGTATATCCGGACATATTGCATTGTACAACACGGACACGAACGCGAAGACGATGACGTTAGACAACTGATACATGGGTGGGGTAAGCGCGATACCGTAGTGCGCATAGAGAGAGATGATAGCGGATAGGACTGGGAAGACAAGATACAACTGCAAAGGCATCCGAGACCCAGCGAAAATAACCTAGGCCGGCTACGAGTGGTGCCGGTAGACGGGGAAGGGGATGAGAGGCGGGCTCCGCGTCGGGTCCTCCTCGTTCATGAATCTCCTACTTGCATGCATCGCCCTCGTCAGCGCGCAGAAGAGCAAAAGCGGGCGACGAGGAGCCAGGGGGCCAAAACGTACCGGAAGATGTGCATGTCCACGTTCGACTTGAACACGACGAAGAGGTGCGTCGGGTCGTGCGTATCGACCTCGGCGCAGCTGTCGCAGAGGTCCTTCGGGCAGTACGCGCAGTGGAACCATTCGCCGCGGATGTGCGACATGCACCGGTCGCAGACCGCGAAGGGGTGCGTGAGGTTATTCAGGTAGCCTGGTCGGCACCAGTCAGCGTAACGCACCGAATCAGCTGCTAGGAACATACGTACCCTTCGGATCGATGAGATTGAACACTCCTCCAGCAGGACCGGCTGGTGTCTTATATCTAGAACAAAGCATGAGAAAGCAGGGCGGGATGATTCTCACGGACAAGGCTCACAATCGAGGAAGGGGAGGTTGCAAGACTAGTGGCCTGTCCACCGGCCGCGGGAGTTTGAAGAAGACATGCCATGGATCGTGCAACGCATACGAACGCGCTTCACACCTCTCGCACTGTACGCCTCCTAATCAGCACCCGCTCCGATCGCATGGACGCGCGCCGAGCCACGTACCAGGCTGACAGACTTCGGGTACGACGGGCAATTCGCGCACTGATAGCGCACGCCCACGATCGGCTGGAACGTCCAAGCGATGGTGAGCAACGAGCGGGGAAGCCGAGCGAGGTGGCGAGCGAGAGAACGGAATCGACGCACCTGCGCACAGCCGTCGCACGCGATTCCATGCTCGAGCGCCGCGACCGCAGCCGCGTCGACGCGCGTGCCCGTCCCGAGCACGGTGTGCGAGTACGCGGACCCGAGCGAGTTCCGCCGCGCGTGGCCGTTCGCGCTGCCTGCCTGGACGTGCGCCGCGTCGCGCGCGGTCCAGAGCTTGATCGCCATCTGGCTTGTTGATTGCAGGTCCGCCGTCGGTATCGGATGGGGAATCTACGAAGGGGGCGGTATGAGGTTCTTGGAAGTCGTGTGGCGAGGAAGGGGTCGCTGCCTACCTTGATCATGATGTGCGAGGATATGTGGCCCCCGTCGGGAGAGTCGAGGTTGCCGGGTAAACCGGCCGCGTCGCAGTTCTGGCAGATGTCGATGTTCTCGCATTGGGCGCAGTGGAATCGTGCCCCGACGATCTCCTGCATACAGCTACGGCCGTACTGAGGTTTGTACAGGGGTAAACTCAGACAGCGACAGAACTCACTGTGCGCAATGCACGCCTACGTGCGTTAGTGCTACAGTAGGTAATGGTCAGCGAGAGAAATGCTCAGACAAACCCGAAGATCGACATACATGGCTCTTCGAGAGAGATAGCCTGCCTCGTCTGGTCGATCATCCCGGAGCTCGACGATTGCGAACTACTGGGCTTGTCTGGTACCTGGAGGAACGCGTGTGCAGGGTGCACTTCGTACACCTGCCTATGAACAGTTTTAATAGCATCAGCACCCAGCTGCGCACCTGCTGCAGCCGCCAAAACGCACCTGTAACAGGCCCGGCAAAGATTGAAATCATCGCACGACGCGCACTTGTACCGATGGCTCGTGATGACTGTGTTGCACGTCGAACACCGGCACGTCCCCGTCCCTCCCTGTTCTGCAAACGACGACGGCCGCGTCAGCACTGTCTACATCGCCGTTCGGTCCTCGGACCTCAGCACAGACTGCGGCTGCGCAGCAAAACAGTTCCCGAGGGTGGACCAGCCGCAGTAGCAGGCGTAGGAGCATCATGCATGAGCCGATCAGACACGTACCTACGTCTTCCCAGCCGTTGTGTGTCCAACTCTTCTCGATGTATGCGTGCCGCAGCACGCCCTTCTGGCTCGGCGCAGTCCGCCGCCAGCGCGAGAGAGCGCGCTCCGCGTCCTCGGGCGACGTGCCCGGCCCCGGTGACGACCCTGGCGTAGCGCTGAACTCGAGCGAATGTTGTACGCCGTACGCCTGGACGCAGTTCGAGCACAGTTCGTATCCCTGCGGCGCCCGATAGTCCATTCCCGGTACTCGGAGCGTCGGTCGGGGTTGTGTATGCGCGTTCACGCCGCCTGGCGGGCCGCGCGGTATTGCTGGGAGCGGTTTCGCCGCGACGTTCAGGGTGCTGTCCGACATGGACATGGAGCGTGATGGGTGGTCGGAGCCGCCTGAGCTCCCGGAGCTCCCGGACCCGCTACCCACGACGGTCCACGACGAATTCGAGGGCGAGCCGTAGAAGGGAGGGTACGTCGCCTCGCGGTGGATGTCGACGGCGCGGGTCTTGCCCTTGGGGTCCCCCGTCCACTCGGCCATCACGGCGCCTGGCGGTTTCTTCTCGCCGCACGTTGAGCAGACGTATTTGATCATGTCGAGGACAACGCCGCATTTGGAACAGTTCGTCGGGTCGGGGGGAGGCTGCAAAGGGGCTTCGGGTTTGAGGAAGGACAGGACCTCTGGCGGGATGTCGGGGTGGATGAAGTCGGATGAGACGGACTGGTTCTCTCCGGGGCCCAAGAAGGGGTTTGACACTCGGTGCGGGTGGGTGAACTGGGTCGTTTGCATCGACGTCGGTCGGCTGTCTAGCCGCTTCTCCGAAGGGTCTGCGACGCTCTCGAACGCGTCGTTGACCACAGCGCTTGCCCCGTCGTCCGTGATATAGTCGCGTGCGCTTTGCGAAGCGGCCGACCCACTGCTGCCAGTCAGCGTATACCTGTAGTTCCCGTGCTGGTTCTTCTCCAGTTCCAGCGACATGTTGTCCTCGAGCGAGAACTCGCTCATCGACATCCCGTCTCCGTTCAGCGTCGTCGTGAAATGTGCGCTCTGCTCTCGGAGCCAGTTCGCCCCTCGTTCGGTCTCGAACGTTGATGCACCATTGAGTTGCCCGGGCGAGACACCCTGCCGTTCTTCCTCCAGCTTGAGCATCGCGAGCACCGACGACGGGTCCTCGGGGTAGCGCGCGAGT
Organism: Trametes polyzona; assembly: GCA_022606195.1. NCBI lineage: Eukaryota > Fungi > Basidiomycota > Agaricomycetes > Polyporales > Polyporaceae > Trametes > Trametes polyzona. The sequence goes on from JABYQF010000016.1 coordinate 761,049, forward strand.
GCACGCTCCGGCGACATCATGTCCCGACTCCGTTGGGAGCTCGTGGTGCGCGGCGCGCTAGAGATCGTCGCGACTTCCCAATTGTCGGTGGGCTCGATAAGCGGCTCGCGGCTGGGGCCGGCGACGATGGTCCTCGGGCCTTTGCCCAGGAAGGGATCGTACTTGGAGCCAACGTCCTTGGAACTGACCGTCATCGCATCGTCCTCCAGCTCTCGCGGTGGGATCGAAGAATGCGACAGGGAGAAGCCACTACCGTTCCTGTTCCTGTACTCCTCCAAGCTCACGAGGGAGCCTGTATCTGACAGACTGATCCCGTCGTAATCCACCACGATGTTGACTTTGAGGGTGATCCGTGATTGACGGAAACTGCGCCCAGAGAGGATGGAGGCGGCAGAGGAGAGGGGGGCATCGTCGCCGACCTTGAAGTAGTTGATGGCTTCCGTGAGGTCGGCCTCACTCTGGATGTAGATCGTCTCGGTATCGTCGTCGACGTATGTGATGGCGAAAGAGGTAGAATTGAGGCCGTATATCTTCTCTACCTGCACGGCGAGTCAGCTGCGTGTTCAGATAACCAAGGAAAGTGCAGGTGAAGGTGGTATAGCGGCAACAGTGATTTATTCTCATGCGCGGACGGTTTGTAACAGCATCGAGCGATGCTTCTGTAAAGTTACTTGTGTGCCGACCTGTCCGTCCAAGAGCATGCTGCGAACGGTTTTGACCAGCTGCGGTAGCACGCCTGGATATGCGTACTCGCTACATCTGTATCAAAGGGCAGCGATGTTGCGCACATGCCCCCCGAGACCCCTACATAATCGAGCGATGTTTCCGAACAATACATATCCTTGCATGCCGACCTGTCCGTCCAAGAGCATGCTGCAAATGGTTTTGACCGGTTGCGGTAGCACGCCTGGATATGCATACTCGCCACATCTATCATCTGTATCCAAGGGCAGCAATGTTGTGCACATGCCCCCCCCCCCCCCCCCCGAGACCCTGCCGCGATACCTCGGAGCCTGGCCTCAAAATCTTTGAAATGACATACCTGTCTGCGCAGATTATCGAAGGTGCATATCCTCGCGGAGGGGTATGAGATCTTCTTTCCTCCACGGTCCTCGTAGACGCATTTGACGACGAGAGGTTTGTCTGGACGGGGTTCTGATCTTCCATAGCTAGATCCGCCGTAGTCCGAGCCTGCTACCGACATTCAGGAGGGTCTGGTGGACGCTGAGAGAGGGCCGGAGGCTGCGCATGAGAGCTGCGGGCTCCGAGTCGGAATTGTCTGCAGCGTAATGCGGGGGATTGAGGGGAGGTCTCCGATTCCCAATGCCGAGTGATGGCCGTCAACTCCGCTGTCCTTTCATTGGCCATTTACCAGAGCGCCATCAATCCTCCTCGTGGCAAGGCGCCAAGCGCTCGTGTCCAGTGAAGGCCGAGAGAACCCCCAAGAGGACCTTCTGCGTTGTATAAGGTCTGAGCAAGGACATTTATGCCTCAGGAGTCTACCTATTCAAATTCTGCTACCGTGTAATGCAGAAATTGTGCAATAGGTCGCGCATCGCGGTCAAACGAGGGTAGGGCATTTGTTACGGGCGCTACACGGAGTTTGAATTGCTCAAGAATTGGCGACCTCCTGCGAAAGGGTCACCCCCTCCTCGACTCGGCCCGGCTTCCCGCGTTATGTAAGCCTCCGCATTGGGCCTTGTTTCGCGGCGCCCCTGCAGTCTTCTCTCTGAGTCTCTACCCAACTCCTGCCTTGGACTAATCTACGCTGTGGATTTTCGAACTCGAGCATCATGTCTAGCTCTTGGTCCCCGTCACTTGTCTTGCCCTGAACCTAGGAGGCTGTTGTGTTCCCAATTTTTCGATCATTGTCAAATGACCTGTGTCCCGGTGTCCGCCTGTCCGTACCGGCAAGCTTCTACAATCTCATCTGTGCGGGGAACAATAGTACTACTGGACCAACAAATGGCTCCGAAGAGCACTGAGTCTTCGCGAGATATTGCGACCACGCCCCGTGTACTATCGGACCAATCGTTATTCGTGGCCACCGTGTATATTAGTGCCATACGCCAGCCCCACCGGATCTTATATATCGTTGTCTCCCAACAAGAACCCTTGTACCCTCACGTCATGACGGACAAGCCCATCAGGCTGGTGACCGTCAACACTGCGCCGGAGCGCGCGAAGCGACTCATCGGACGTGTGGTTGAGGATGTGAAGGACAGATATATCATTGTGCATGCGGCGAACGTAGAAAGTGAGCTTATGGCATTTGTCGCTATACAATGATTGCTCACGCTTGTTGTGTACAGGAATCGAAGATGTGAGACCCACATTGGAGCAGGAACGGCCTGACCTACTGGTACAGACATGCCGAGTACGACGCATGCGAGTGCGCTATTGTGTCTGACACCTACAACAGTTTACTGCCTCGATGTGGTCCGCTGAACAGGTCCAAGTGCGTGCCTCAGCAGTTCTACGGCTAAACGGTTCATGTAGTTCACCTGCTGCAGGAGATCGTCACAATCGCAAGAGACACGATCCCCGGCATCAAGATCTTCAACATCCCATTTGGTCTGCAGGTCGAGAAGGGACCGGATGCCGTCGTCGAGTACATCGAAGAACACCTGCCGGGCGTGCTCGCCACCGGATCGTGATATTGTCCACTTGTACGAGCATACATTTCGGGATAGACGCCGATTACGAAACTTTGGTTCATCGCGTCACAATTGTCTGGGAGGGGGGAAACAAAGCCGCAAACCGCGGCGCTGCTATGTCATGACACCCGCAGTGCAACGGCAGACCGGCGAAAACCTTGAAGACAAGCGTGCGATCAACAACGCGGCCACGTGCCCACGCGTGTGCAAGATACGCCCAGGGATGAGCTAAAAGTGTATAGGTTCTCTCGACCACTACCACCAACTATAAGGGTGGCGCATGCCACCTCCGCACTTCTCCCGTACGTTCACCAACACGCTGCATCCCCAAATATCTCCCACCATCCCCGCAGTAGAGGGGCTCCGTGAGTCATCGCGTGAGTCGGGACGTTGATGAGTTGCTCCGCCGGCCAGCCGTGGAAGGGCAGGCGCCATATGGAGAGGCTCGAGCCTTTCCCATGGCAGGCCCATCGCGCCCCATTGTCCCGGCTCTCCATCTGGCAGTCCTCTGCCCGCCCTATCGTCTTCCCGGAAGCCTGACATTCCTTGTTCGCCGGCCGTCAAATAGTACGGCATCCAGACTCGAGAGCGCGTCAAGTGCTCCATCCAGAACAAGGTCGGGTATATAAACCAACTCGGCCACACGGTGCTACAAGGCCCGGCTTCGTCCTCTCGCGGCCTCCACGCCCCGTGTACACAAGATGTCGCGCCTCGCGAGCGTAGCCGTCCTCCTGGCCGCCCTTGTCCTCACAGACGTCCGCGCTGCATACCCTCCGAACCAGGTGCCTAGCAGCTGGCCCCACGACTACCCTGGCAAGCCATCCGGGGACTTCAGCCCGGCCTGGCAGGACTGTATGTGCGCTCGCATCGGTGAGAACGCCCTCGCTGACGGTCTCCCACCGATATATCTACGCTTTTAGACTTCGAGGTGAAGGGCTCGCTGCCCAATGTTACTTGGAGCCTGCCACGCAACTTTGCTGGCAATATCCCTGTCAACAGGGCGGGACACCCCAACGACACGCTCTTCTTCTGGGCGTTCGAGAAGGAGAACGGGTCTCTGACCGCGGGCGCGAATCAGCGCGCCAACGAGCCGTGGGGCATCTGGCTGAACGGAGGGTCAGTCGCGCTGTACCACTGACTCTGCATGCTTCGGGCTAAAGTTATCATTTGCGACCCATAGTCCCGGCTCGTCGAGTCTGATAGGTTTGACTTCGGAGGTATGCGGCAGCGTTCGGTCGTATATCTTGATCATGTTGAAGTTGACATCATGACATCATACAGAACGGGCCAGTACATATCAACGCGGACTTCAGTGCTCAGAAGAACAACTTCAGCTGGAATACGCTCGCGGACTACATATGGGTTGATCAGCCAGTGTGAGTGGGATGATAGCCACACATTGACCTAAGTTTGACGGAGGAGAGGCTCACGCTGACTGCCCTCTCTTAGTGGCGTCGGCTTCTCGACGTCCGACTCCGCAGGATACGGTGAGCTCTTTGATCTAAACTCGCACAAACATCTCTCAATCCTAGACGTATGCAGTGCACGATGAGGATGAGATGGGCAGAGACTTTGTATGTCTGACTACAGCCTTAAGACACGAAGTGATGTACCCTGATACGTGCCGCACAGATGGGTTTCCTCTCCAACCTGGTGAAGGTGTTCCCGAGTCTCAAAACGCGACCTATGCACCTTACCGGTGAGAGTTACGCGGGGACGTACATTGTGAGTAAGGTCGATTGTCGCGTCATACTCTGCTGCTGACCGGTCCTTACAGCCATACATCATGAAAGCGTATTTCGGCCTGCAGAACCCGCCTGTGAGGATTACGAAGTTCGCTATCGGCGACGGGACCGTCGGCTCCGGAGAAGTCTTCGAAATTGTGCCTACAGTGACGACCATCGAGACTTACCCCCAACTCATCGGATACGACCCCGCAGTGTTTGAGTACTTCCGGGAACAGTGAGTTCTCTGCCGTGCATGCAATCCTCACAAGTGTATTCCTAATTGGTGTCTCCCAGAGAGCACCTCTGCGGGTACGACTTGAACCTGACCTACCCACAAAACGGGCACTTCCCCACTCTGAGGCCCGCCGGAGACCCTGCGCCTCAAGGCCCCTCGCGCTTCGACCGTGCGCGCTTCAACCCCCGCAATCGCCTTCAGCGCCGCATGCAGGTGCGCGAGGTCATCCGCAACGCGAAGCGTGCGGCGGAGCTCGCGAAGCGGAACGGCGTTGCGCCGTTCGTGCCGCCGACGAAGCGCGACCTTAGCCAGCGGGCGAACGGGACGATCGATCCTTGGTATAGATGCGACCTCTTCGACGAGCTGATCGACTACGCGGTCAACTTCTCCGCGCCATGGAGTGAGTGCTCATATTGTATGACTCTTCGTATGCACTGACTGGCTGCCCACTCACAGACGTCGCCCACGACAACCGCAACGGCTTCGACGTGAGTCGTCATGAATAGCCGATGCTATATTCACGCTCCTCACTGTTCCGCTACATGATAGGTCTATCAAATTCAAGATGCCCTGGATCCCGAGGCGAACATGGACGCCAGCTTCTTCTTCAATGGTGAACAATCTCTTGGAAACGGTGAGACCGCCCCACTTACCTTCGCATGCAGACCCGAAGACGCGCGCGGCGCTGCACGCCCCCACAAGCAAGAACTGGAGGGGTTCGATCTTCTACCCGTTCTTGGGCGATCGGTTGAGTCTTGGAAACGATCCGAGTGAGTACCATCCCGGACGATGGGACGTTGAGTGGTATGGCGACTGACCACGATCGCTCTTCAGGTGTCGAGTAAGAATATCGTGCTCCTGAGGAAGGCCGTAGAGCAATCGTACTGACGCGCTTACTCAGGCCCATGGCATTCTTGTCGGAACTCGCCTCGAATGCGTCGGCCCACAATATTTCGGTAGTGCTGTACTCTGGAAACGATGACTCGCTAGTCGCGCATCGAGGCACAGAAGGTGTGTTTGATCGTCCGCTCCGGTCTGTGGTGACATACTGATCCTCCTGCAGTTGTGATTCAGGCACGTCCACTACGCCTACCGTGCGCCGGAGGCTTAGTATACTAACCAGTGACATAGAACACAACCTTCGGCGGCATCCAAGGGTACACTCGCCGGCCGTCTACCCCCTGGTTCGACGATAACGGAGAGCGCGGGGGCATCGTCCACCAAGAACGCAACTGGACCTACGTCCTGATCGAAAACGCAGGTCACCTCGTCCCATACACGAACCCCCTCAGAGTGAGTGAAACTCTTGGTGACATACCGACTCTCCCTTAATCACACTACTCGGTATACAGGGATTCATTCTCCTACGCGAGTTCATCCTCGGAAACAACCAGACGGGGCTCGTCACGAACTCGAGCGGGACCGTCTCCGTCTTGGGCGGGGAGAGCAGCGCGCTCGCGGTCGACGCCCTCCCCGGACAGCTCGGCATCTACGTCGGTTCCGGGACGACGCAGTCGACGTACACCTACCCTTCCGCGACGATCGCGGCGTGGTCAAGCTACATCGCGACCGCGACGGCTATCAATGCGGGAGGGCTGACGGCCACAAGCTCGGGGTCAGGATCGGGCCCTACAGCCACGCCGAACGGCGGTGTACGCAGTGCAGAGGTGTCTGGTGTACATTGGCCAATGCTTGCTCTCGTGTTGGGAGTGGCAGTATATCTGCTTGGAACTCTCTGAGCGGAACGATTAGTTTACGAATGACACTTGAGATGACTGTTGTATGTTGTAGTTCTAGTGTGCTTGATGTCCATACAAACAGAAGTGGACTATCACAAAGGCTGAACTGATGGTATTTGAATCGGTCGTTGATGAAGCACATGATAGTGTTTATTTTGACAGTATATACAAATTAATATGATATTGGGGTTAGGGTTAGGACCGCGCACCGACAACAAAAAATGGCCTGCCCAGCCCGAGGGCCGAAGCAGGACAGGGAAATATTGGGACGGTGCATGAGCCGAAGCCCATACAAACCGCAGGGTCCCCCTGAGGACAGGGTCGCCGTGCTATGAGAGGCCCCCACGGCCCACGAACCCAGGTACGTGAAGGGGCTCGTGCCATCAAGGTAAGTATGAGGTGTTACACTGTCCGCGGAGGGTTTATATAGGGTAGGGATGGGGTGCACGGACCAGGCGGTTTAGGGCGGGCGAGTCAAGAGGAGTTCGTCGATGCGATGCGCAGAGTAACGCGCGATCGATGCGGATGTGCCGACGCGAGGCCGTCGTCGGCGGGCCCAAAGCGGATACAGTCATGTGTCTCGCTACTCAGTACTACCGCCCAAGGTAACTCCTGTGATTGGATTCAGCCTGATTGTGGACATCCTACGGCTCGAGCAAGTGTACGTATATCATCCTACCACAGCCAGTGTCGTATCCATCTTCAACGCACTTGTCGAATAGCACAGCGGTATCTCATCCGGACATCGGGAGGCGTTTGTCTCAGCTGGATGTAGCCAGTTCATAATCCCACTACCGACTGCCTCGGACTGGTTTGGACGGGCAGCAATAGCATTGGCGTCACGGGATGGTCTGTAGCCGTTTTGCCTCACCACGGTAGCATGACATCAGATCAGTAAGGACCCTAGCTTTACGCTTTGGTCCTCGGTGCTCTCGGGCAGAAACAATATGTATAACTTATCTAGTACGACAGAACTGACCGCCACGACCGACGGGGTATACAACTGCCGATATCTGCGGATAGCGATACAGTACAATACAGGCCGGTCAATACAGAGCTCCTGCTTGAACGCATTGCCGATCCAGGGTACAGGAAGTGAGCTACGAGAATGAGCCACAGATTCAGACAGGGGACACGAGGCTTCCGTACCACGTAACCACGCCGTTGAAATGAAAACGCGAGGCGTCGCCGAAGCCAAAACCCGCGCGGCGGCGTTCGTCCAGGCAGCGTGCGGGATCGCAGGCGCTGAGAACGCGTCGCCGCGAGACGGGCTGGACGTTCACCCCATCGAGCCTCTCCGCGTCATATGCACCGGGGCGATTCGCGCGTCGTGATGGACGGACCTGGTCCAGCCAACGGGCTCGATGGGTACCACCGACCGCGTTACCATAACGCGGCGCACGGGAGGTGGCGGGGGGAGGTGAGGACGCCGCAGCTTGTGACCGCCCCGCAGGCGGGATGCGTATATGTCTAGCTGGCGTCGGAACCCTGGATTGGGGTGGACTATGGGTCGCCTGGAAGTCACGTAGTCGAGCGCCTGCTGGGCCGTCATGGACTTGTGCGCCATGAGGAACGCGGAGACCACGGTGGCCGAGCGTGATATGCCCATCGCGCAGTGCACCTTGAAACGCGGAGAACAAGGTTGAGTGCACTGACTGCGGCGGTACTACCGCACGGGAACGGCGCGACGTACGAGGACGATATTCCGCCGGTCCTCAAGGGCAGACTTGATGAACGCGGAGGTCACGTCCAGATGCTGCAGGATATCCGCGTACTCGCTGTCCTCGACCGGGATATGCAGCGTCTTGAGCTTTGTCAGGGTCTTGGGATACTTGGGTCTGTGCTCGATGACCGAGACAATGTGGGTGACGCCGATAGCTATGAGCTGCGCCTCGTCCACGGCGGTATAGAGCCCTGAGAGGAACAGTCTGGAGGTGATCTCGGAGGGGGTCTGTGCGGCCTCGCGGATCATAGCAACGCGCCGCGAGGGTAGTGGTGTACGAGTGACGATCTCGCGCGAGGATTTGGCTTTTGAGGAGGCGTAGGAAAGCATGGTGGTGGTTGCAACAAGAGGAGGGTCGGTGCTTTGAGCGACGCAAGCGCTCCCTGAAATAGGAATGCAAACGTGATATCTGGCTACGTCTCACAGAAGGCCTCGTGCGCCGACGATCGTCGTATACGGACAGGAGCCGTCCGCAGCGTCATGGCCAGTGCGAAATAGTACGAAATGCTGTGGCGAGGCGCTACGGCAACGACGGCCTGTGCGCAGAGCAGAGCCCCAGACAAACCAGTTCGATGCGGTTCGACATGTGACTGCAGGGAGCCGATTCGAGGATCGTGAGCGTCTCAATAGACAAGTCCCGATCTGAATATGTAACTTCGTTTCTACGCGATTGAATGAACTCTAGGGGAATCATACCTCTCTCTGTAAGGTAGCTTATGGAAGCCCCAATGTGCGCGAAGTTGAGGGGGGTTGTTGCACTGAACTACAAGAGTTGCCTCAAACGGACTGATCGCCCGCCTCGTAGCCGTTCCGATATTCCCGGACTTGCAGCTCTCCGCACTGCTACAGTGCTATTCCTTGCCACCAACTGCTGCCAGTCTGGGGGTTCTAGTTCTCGCTTGCTCACCGCTCCACGCCGCTGGGTACACTCGGACAGTTCCTCAATATCACGTCATATTGCATCAACGGTACTACGCAGCGTGCCTGCCGTGCAGCAGCCTGAGTGTTCTTCGGGGGCATAAGGGGACATGTGGTACGTCGGCAGCGCATCCCGCCACCTAAAGCGTCAAGCGGACTCTTTCGTGTGTATAGGGACGGTTCATCGAATGCCCAACTCCCGTGGTTCAACTCCAGCAAGTCTCCGCTAGCAGACACCGACATCAGAGATGCGGAGGCGTACGAATTCGTGGACGTCGAGGACGGCAATGACGCGCGCCGACCACTAAATCCCTCCCCACGTTCACCAGAGAAACAGACTGCGTATGAAGAAGGAAGCACGATTGACTGGCTGCGTGAAGAGGCGGCGGAACGCGAACGCAAGCGCGTACTCGGCTCGCAGCGGGGTTTGCGCGGGCTGCTTGCGCTCGTGCAGGATTCAGTGGGGATGTGGCTGGTGATCGTCTTCACGGGCATGGGCACAGGAATAGTTGGTGCATGGCTGGACGTGCTCGTTCGATGGTACGTCCGTTCTCTCCGTGCCTGTGGGAGACATCAGACGTGAATGCGGTGCCACAGGTTGGGAGACCTGAAGGAAGGCCGGTGTACGTACGGCTTCTTCTACAACGAGGTTGCATGCTGTAGTGGACTCGACCGTAAGCACTGGTTTCAATCAACGTATACGTCCTTATGCCAATGCGCCGTATAGCGGGAGAGCTTTGTGAGGAATGGCAGTCGTGGAGTCAGTACCTCAACGTGCACAGCATATTTGCGCAATCGTTACTGCAATCCGCCATTTATATTTCGTTGTCGGTGAGAACCCGTCGGACGCCCATGGTTGTCTTTTCGAAGCTAATCTGTACTTGATTACCAGGTTGCACTGGCTGGTAGCTCTGCAATACTAGTGAAGACATACGCTCCATAGTGCGCTGGACACCTACGTTACCAGGTATGATCCTCACTGACTCGCCTCTTTCAGCGCGTTTCATACCGGAAGTACGTACGGCATTTTGATCGAGTACATGCTCGTTGCTCAATGCGCCCCACCACAGTCCCAGAAATCAAGGCAGTAAGTGGTCGATGATGACGAACCCGGAGTATTCCTCCTTATTCCTCACAGATACTCAGCGGTTACGTCTTGGATGCGTTCCTAAGCCCTTGGGTGCTTCTCATCAAGTCGCTCGGGCTAGCGCTCGCCGTCGCCTCCGGACTGTCACTAGGCAAGGAAGGTCCACTGGTACACGTCGCATGTTGCTGGGCATTCCTGCTCTCCCGCGTATTACGGCAGTTGAAGCAAAACGAAGGTATGTTGCATCTGAACCGAGAGCCGCGTATACCTCTGTAACGGTGGTGTAGCGCGCAAACGAAGGCTTCTTGCCGGCGCCGCGGCTGCCGGGGTGTCCGTCGCGTTCGGTAGTCCGCTGGGCGGTGTGCTGTTTGGTCTTGAGGAGCTCGACGCCTTCTTCGACGACGGCGACGTGATGTGGCGCGGCTTCGTCACGTCGGTCATTGCTGCGGTTTCGCTGCAGTATATCGACCCCTTTGGGACCTCCAAGCTCGTTCTGTTCCAAGTTACGCAGTCCACGTCCGTATGGCGTGCGTTCGAGCTGGTATATTGGTCAACAAATCGGGGTTTGGTAAATTGCTGATCAAGTGCATGCAGATTCCCTGGATATTCTTGGCTGTTGTCGGGGTGAGTACATTGGTTGACACCGAGTTGCAGAGCGTTGACCCGAGTATGCCAGGGTCTGCTTGGTTCCCTCTTGATCAAACTCAACACCGCAGCGGCTGTGTACCGGAGGCATAGTGTACTGTACGAATGGCCCATCGTAGAGGTAGTCGGTTTCACCGCTATCACGGCAGCCGTCAGCTATCCGGTAAGTTATGGCATGACGGCTTTTTCGGGGAACACCTTTGACACATAGGTACTAGATGGTGTTCCTCAGAGTGCAGTCATCGGAGCTGGTGTCTAATCTGTTTCAAGAATGCGACCCAACGAAGGGAGACTATCACGGTCTATGCAAGTCAGTACAGTACAGGACTAACCTTTCTACCCGTCGCTCATGATGTTAATTTACGACAGTCCTACTGCCATCTGGGCGAATGTGTTCCTTCTCATCCTCACAGCTCTCGCCAAGATAGGCTTCACCGCTTGGACTTTTGGCATGATGGTGCGTTGTGACACATTCACGACCGACGTTTAGCTGTCCATCAACTAACACTCGTTTAGGTCCCCGCTGGTATCTTCCTCCCGACCATCACGATTGGTGCTTGCCTAGGGCGCGCGGTTGGACTCATCACGTTCGTCCCGTCGTCCTCTGTTGAAGGCTTACCCACTCACTGAACCTTGCTCTAGTCAAGGGTGGCACAGGGCATATCCTACCGCCTGGATATTCTCATCCTGCCCTCCAGATCCGACCGAAAGATGTGTCTCGCCCGGTTTCTACGCAGTCATAGGCGCTGCCTCTATGCTTGGCGGAGTCACCCGAATGACGAGTAAGTCCACCCGTCTCTATACGATTTGCGTAGTTTGAAACGCCTGACGAACTGAACTGGTTAGTATCACTGGTTGTGATCCTCTTCGAGGTCGGTACCTACGACGCATTGCTCGCTGAAGGTCATCTGACATGTATTCTGCAGCTTACCGGCGCGCTGTCGCACGTCCTACCGATCATGATCTCCGTCATGGTGTCCAAGTGGGTCGCAGACGCGTTCGGGAAGGACGGCATATACTCGACATGGATTGCGATGCGCCAGTATCCCTGGCTGCCCGCCCGGGAGTTCCGCGATAACGGCCAGACGGCCGCGCACGTCATGAAGGCCGCGTCCAACCTCGTCGTGATACGCGATGACGGTGCGGGATGTGCGTTGGGCGAGCTGGAGGAGCTTGTGCGGACGCACCGGTTCCACGGGTTCCCTGTCGTACATGGCGAGCAGCTGCTTGGGTTTGTCCTCAGGGATAAGCTACAAGCTCAGATCGGTGAGTGCTTTGCGTTCGCGTCCCCCTGGTAAGACGCTCATTTCAGCACAGAGGCGGTCCTTGCAGGGGGTCCTACAGCAGACCGTAGATGTACGTTCCTGCCCCCCAACAGAGTGGCTGGAGGCGACAGCAACGTCGTCAACTTCTCATCTCTGTTGGAGGAGTCTGTCCTCCAGCTACGGAAGGACGTGCCCCTCGAGCTCGTAGTGAACATGTTCCAGAAGCTGGTCCGTACTTCTTCCGTTTCGCTTCTCGGGTGCGACAGCGACTCACCTCCCGCCAGAACCTGCGTCACATTCTCTTCTCACAAGGAGGCAAACTCGCCGGGATGGTCACGAAGACGGATATCGTCTGGCTACTGACTGCGCAAGCGTCTCACGCGGGTGCGCTCGCGGAGGACCGCCGCTAGTGCTACCAATACCGATGATACTACCAATGCTACAACGTTCGACGCATCGCTTGTTTATGTCCTGACTATGTATAGGTAGTAATGGAAGGCCTCGCCTAATTTGCGGATCTCTAGCGTCGTGCCGGGGCGTTCGAGATATCTGCGGCGGAAGTGGGGCTGCCCGAAGGTTAAGTAGATGAAGATGCCCCCCTTGCGGAGGACTCTGTGGGATTGGTCAGACGGTTGAGTGAACGTATGGTGCGGAGGTGGGTGCTTGCCTCAGGACTTCATCTACCTCTCGATTGCAGTTCTGGACTACTTCCTCTGGCGGGTCCTGTCGGCCGCGAGAGTTAGCTACAAGGAGACGGCGAGAGTCTTTATGCTAGGCGACCCACCCAAACATCCGCCTTCGCGGTCATCATGGCGTCCATGGTCCCTGACAAAGCATCAGCATATCCGAATAGCCGTCATGGGCGCGCCGGCGCAACGCGTGTGCGTACCCTTGTCGATGGCGATGTCAAAGGAGTCGTCGTCGAACTTCAGATCACGAATATCCATTTCATGCCCTGTGCCGCAGGTAAGTTCATCATATCCATGGGCGGAAATCTTGACGTACATTCCATCTCTGGCCGGGACTGCTCGTGCTTATGGCGCATCTTTTCGATGAGGATGCCGGAGTACTGTATAATAATCAACAGTGTGCAGGTGCATTTGGTCGGCCGACGACTGACATCCGTGTTTACAATTTTCTTGTAACCATCATCGTACATCTGCGTCGGTGGGGTTTAGATTGAGCCACACGGCTTGGGAGGGTCACGCACATCCTGGGACAAGGTGGAGTTTCCGCATCCGAGCATCAGGATCCTCGACGATTTGTCCGGGATGAGCTCGCGCATAATCTCGGCGATGTCGTTATATGACTTGAACCAGTCAAAGGAGGAGTCTTCGGACTCCCTAAACGAATAGCCGGAGGCGTTCAGTCAGCCACACGCTGAGGACGGCCGCCCGCCTAGGAAACGTTCGGAAACGTTCTTACTGAGAGTACCGCTGGTCCCTTGCATCCGAGTAAACAGCCTATTTGAGCGATTAAGATAGTCAAGACATACCAGTACTCCTTCGTGCCGTATTCTTCATTTTTCTTGGGCAGCACACCGGCCATTTTGAGCAGATCTTGGCGGCGGGAGTGAGAGAGAATGTCAGCGGGATGAGGAGATTTCACAAGCGTCCCGGGAGATCTCCGATCAGGTGCGCACGGGCGCCTGTCCCTGTGCGGGGTAAATAAGCGTTGCGCACACGCTCGGCCGAGCTCACGCGCCCTACGCACACCCTTCCCACCTCCTTCCACGACGACCTCCACGTAGCCCGCATCCACCATGGTGAGCAGCAGCGCCGCTCGACGTACCCGCGCCCGACGCTGACCGTCCGCGACAGTCTGCATACCCCGCGTTTGTCATGGGCACCCTGTGCATCGTCGGTGGCCTCACCGGCTTCGCGCGCACGCGCAGTATCCCCTCTCTTGTAGCGGGTGTTGGGTAAGCTCCGCATCCTGGTGAGAGACGGAGTGGGGGCCCTCATCGTCTTGCTCTACAGTGTTGGTGTTCTCTACCTCTACAGCGCGGACAGCATTCGCAAGGGTACGCCCAATGGTCTGGAGGCCGCCCTCGGTAAGCCTCGCTCAGCCTGGCCGTGCCCCCGACCTCGACTGATGGTAACATAGGTGCTTCCGCGCTTCTCTTCCTTTCTTCTGCTCCTCGCGCCGCCAAGGGCCCAGTGCCTGCTGTTCTCACTGCGACGTCCGCTGTCGCTGGGCTGTACTACGGCAAGACGGTCTATGCCCTGAGGCAATGAGCGCGTGGTCTTGGTGTATGTACGATATTTTGTATACCTGGGGTTTATCTAGTGTTTGCTCTGCTTCTGTCAATGCCTCGCGCCCTCAGAGAGGCCTTGTCCTTGGCTGCGGAAGTCCGGTATCCTTCGTTGAAAGTCAGAACGTTTGTCACATCTCGTGTTTGTGCATCCGGCCCGCCCCTGTTACCGGGCCGGCTCAGTGACAACGATATCCTGAATCAAGCACTGCCTAATTAAACCGCCGAGGCACGCAGTGTCTCCATGTACGCGGCTGCAGTAGAAGGGGTGCCCCAACCATTTGGATTATTTGCGGTCCGTGCGGAAGCACACTAGGTACGTCACCATGGGTGATCGTCCGGCGATCAAGCCGCGATGTTCGGGGCGAGCGGTTGTTTGCGGCTGTTAGGATCAGAAGGCAACGGCTTTGACGCCCGCAGCTGCAGGCAGCTCCTTCCGCCATGGCGCCTCATTCTTGCGGCCTATTCCCTCCTCTGGATGCCAAGCGTGGTCCCCTCTCCTGGCTCCGTACCACACTGCGAGATTGAATTTGATCACGGAGCCTCATCAGGCTCTTCTGTTCTATGTTCCCCCGCGCTGCTCATGACGTAGTGCGGCAATGTGCATCTCGGACTAGGTTGAGCCGTTCTGCTTTCTCGACCACCGCTTTCCTCCTCGCGGCGCGGAAGAAGAAAGTCGAAGACATCGCGGACCCAATTAACTTTAACAACAAGTACTCCTTCTCTGATGTCCCCGACCCAGAACACATCAACTACAGACGCGTCACGGCCAATGATCTCGAGAATGAACGCGAGCCTCCGCGGCGGGTCAAGATGCTCGTTCGAGACTTCATTGAGGACTCGTTGTACAATCCTCACTATGGCTACTTCTCCAAGCAGGCCACAATCTTCACTGCTGTAGACCCCCTCGACTTCTCCTCTATCAAGAACATGACTGCGTTCGAGGCCGAAGTCGCGGAGCGTTATGCGGCGTACGGGGTGGATGGAGATGGTCCCGGGAAACAGATATGGCACACGCCAACCGAGCTATTCAAGGTGCGATATACTTAACATGTCCACTTCCCACAGCCCTGACATGAGTGGACAGCCGTGGTATGGACGTGCCCTCGCCCAATGTTTGGTCTCGGAGTACCTCCTCAAGTACTTCCCTTACGAAGACTTCGTCATATACGAGATTGGCGCAGGCAACGGGACGCTGGCCCTCAACATGCTCGATTACATCCGCGAGGAGTATCCCGATGTGTATGAGCGCACACGGTATAACATCATCGAGATCAGCGCCAACCTCGCCAGCCTGCAGAGGGAAAAGCTGGAGGCCGCACACCCTTGTGTAACGGTGTACAACAAGAGCATATTCCGCTGGGACGTTCGGGAACCCGCGCCATGCTATTTCGTCGCAATGGAAGTCATTGTAAGTCGCCCAATCCCATTGGTCCGATCTTTTCTGACTGGGGTGACGCGTCACAGGACAACTTCGCGCATGACATGATACGTTACGACCTTCGGACACTGGAGCCGTACCAAGGACTCATCACGGTCGACAACAAGGGCGACTTCAGCACGTACTACACCAAGATTACGGACCCACTGATCAACTCCTACCTGGACTTGCGCCGCTACCTCAATCATCCACCACCAGTCCATCGCTTGCTGAAGCTCTCATCCACATTCCGCACCTTCTATACCAACCTACCATTCGCACCTAATCTCTCGCCCCCCGAATTCATCCCTACCCGCCTACTTACCCTCCTCCGCACTCTCCGGCGACATTTTCCCCGACATCGCCTCCTTCTCTCCGACTTTTCATCCCTCCCGGATACCATCCCTGGGATCAACGCGCCGGTAGTGCAGACGCGCTACCAAAATACGACGGTGCCCTGCACGACGCTGCTCGTGAAGCCCGGCTACTTCGACATCTTCTTCCCGACGAACTTCGAAAGCCTACGGGACATGTACGAGCACATCCTCGCGCAGCCGCTCCCGATCACGGACCTCGAGCAACACGCGCCGCGGGTGACGCCGCTGAGCATGACCGCGTCCCCGCTCGTCGAGGGCACGAGCTTCTTCTCGTCCTACCACCCGAAGAACCGGCGCCCGCCCGTGGACGGCATCGCGTCGAGCAGCGGCCTGCCCGTCGGCGAGCGCAAGTCCGCCGTGTACTCCCACGCGGAGTTCATGAAGACGTACGCGGAGCTCGGGCGGACGCGGCTCCGGAACGGGGAGAACCCGCTGTTGGATACGTACGAGAATGTAAAGTTTCTGTTCTGAACGCGACGTCGACGTCTGGGCACCGTGCTTTTGCTCTCTCTCATCCTCGGTATTCGTACATGGCGAGGAGCTTCACTTTGCTATGCACACTCAGCCCTCCCCCACTCTGGCCAAAATCTAGGGAGGCCCATCGATCCCCGGTTGTACCTCCTGATGCCACGCCGACGCACACTTGCCACACCGGTGGTAGCGGCGTGTAATGTTGATCGCTCGGGGCAGCCACGGCCCGGGCCGTTCAGCATTGCGAGGTCGTAGGGAGGGCCTCGCGATGCCCACCTGGGTGTGCTTGTCCACGACTCGGTAAGGGCTCACCTGTTTCCTAGTGCATTGTGCCAACTGTCGTAACCGGTAAGTACTTCTATGTACTCATGAAGACTTCCATGTGAGCCTTGAGAGACTTCCGACTACGCAACTCTCTCGGTCCCATGTCCGTTGCGGTCATGTTGCGGTGTTGCAACGATGCTTCAAAGAAGCTCTTGGCGCGCGATTGTCCTCATTCGCGTACCGCATCTTCCGTCGATTTTCCCGTCAGAATAGAGCCATGCCGGCGGCGGCCTTGTGGCCGCCGTCCTTGACGACCGGCATTCAGGCACGGATCCTCGAGCACTCGTGCGAGGGTCGCGCACGAGCTGCTCGGAGGCACGATATAAGAGGGCGGAGCCGGCACGTCCGCTCCTCACAACTTCTGTCCTCTCTCACTCGTTCCACTGACCGGTTCAGCACTTCGCTCAAGCAGCGTCGCTTCAGTCTTTCCCTTCAATCGACTTGCTGCTTCTGCCGTCTGCGACGGTCTTTGGAATCGCTCTCCTCGGTGTTCACTCGCTTGCCCAGTCCTTCCGCACATCCATCCTCTCTCGCTCTCTCAAGATGCAGTTCGCTACTATCTTCTACGCGTTCGCCATGCTCTTCCTCTGCGCGTTCGCCGCGCCGCTAGAGTCGCGTCAGGAGAAAGTCTCCAACGTGAAGTGCACGGGAAAGACGTGCGTTCTCATACTCTCTTCCTACCCATGGAAGCACACGCATGCTCACTCTCTTGCGTTCGCAGCCCTCTTGATTTCCACACCTCCAACGTCGCGCTGCTCCAGATCTGCGGCGGCATCGCCGGCAAGATCCAGAAGTGCCAGGGCCGCCCGACGTCCACCGTCGGCCAGTCGGGCAACGTCCGCTTCACGATCAACCCCGTGGTGAAGGGCGACCAGATCAACATCTCCAAGGGTCGCTGGGAGCGTGCGTACACATCTCGCTATATGCATGACGTCCGTCGGCCATTCGTTGACTCGCGGGACGGTTTATTCAGAGGGCATCAAGGCCGCGTTCGCCGTGTGCGGCCAGAACATCCCCTTCACGGCCACGTTCGACGGCGGCGCGGTGAAGGGCGACGTCAACGTTGTCTACGAGCAGGTGTAAACTGGGATGCTCTCTTTGGGTGTAGTAGTGTGGTTGTACGGATAGCACCGCTTTCACTGGAATCGCATACGGGTCTCGCCGGGACATGTCTGTTGCTGAGTGAATGAGGCCACTGCTGAGAGATGCGGCTATTAAAGACCAACCACCCGTGCCATGACGTTGCAGCACCCTCAGTAGCAATGTGCATGTGTGCAATCAGTATGGATCAAGACACCGTCTTGGACTTTGGGCGTCTCACCGGTACCGGTTCCGGGAGTGCCAAGAACAAACCTGGCCGGATTCGCCAGTGTCCACGATGTTGGCGCATGCACGATAGGCCTCCCCAGTGCCAAATAGTACGTCGCAGGCTACACGGTACAGCACGGTACGCGTGGAGTCGACATATCTGGACAAGCTCGGTATTGACCTGCCACGACCTTCCACAGTCCTATCATGCACCAAGCGTTGCGAACCAACGATATAATCCAGTACATTTTCGACTACTGCGCCCCTCCGCAAGGCCCGCCCGCTCGCCTCACCTTGTATCATCTGGCATGCTGCTGCAAGGCGTGGCAAGGACCCGCACTGGATAGACTCTGGGCGAGGTTGGAGGACCAAAAACCACTCATGAATCTTCTCTCGCACTACCAGACAGACGACGGTGAAAAAGTGGGTGTATTCTCCATGAATCCACCACCTACACTTCATTCTTGGACTGAACCAGAGCTCAACTGTGCTATCTTGTGCAGGACATACGCCTTGAACTACCCGAGAGGTTCTACCGTTACGCTTCTCGTGTCAAAGCAATCTCGTACAATACCCGCCTCGATTTCTGCGTAGCTGGTCCAGATGCTGGCCCGGTGCTACCCCGACTGGAGACCATCACAGTTCGCGGCGATGGATATTTGGTCCCCACCCCTTGGATGTTGTCGCCGCGGCTCAAAGATATCTCGGTCTTCTTGAGCAGTGGAGAAGAAACGCAAGCACCGGCCGAACGGATGGCAGAGTACCTGACGCAGGCTCACCAGATCGCCCCTGATTGGCACACGCTCAGCATCTCCGTCGCGATGAGTCGCCGCCTGAATACCGCTGTATCGACGCTCACACAACTCCAACATCTCTCTCTCGACGCCAAGTATTCCCTCCGTTGCGAGACGCTTGTAGCCGTCGCGACTTTCCCCAACCTTCGCTCGCTCGACGTGGACATCTCTGCTATACCGCACGTCGAGCTGACTGCTGCGCTCTCCAATGTCGCCGCGCCGCGCTTTCCTAGACTGGAAAACCTTGTCATCTCCGCCGAGACTCGTACAATCGACATGGTCCTGAGGCACCTGGTTAGAGGAGTCTTGAAGCGGTTCAGGATGAAAATCGGGGACCCGCTTCCAGGCGACGCGGAACACTTGCAGCCTGTGTTGTACACCCTAGCACAGAAGACGTCCTCAACTCTGGTAGAGCTTTCCATAGAGGATCGAGCGCATTACGCTCAAACACTCGCGTACCTACGTGATGACTACGACGACGACCGTGGGTGGTACTCGCTCTCCATCCTCGCACCCCTCGCTGCCCTCCGCCAGCTCCGAAGTTTTATACTGCGGTCAAACCTTCCCTCGACGCTGACGGACGCGGACCTGGAAGAAATGGGGAGATGGTGGCCGCAGCTCGAGGTCCTCGACCTCAATGTCCTCAACTACGTCTATCCGTTTGATGCCTCGAGCGTCCAGATAACCCCCGCCGCGCTCCCCATTGTGGCGAGGAGCATGCCGCATCTGGTGGAACTCACCTTGCCCGTGCCCGCGTCTCAACTAGCGGACCCGGAGCCGGTGGACGCATCGGGATCCGACGCTCTTACACCCCGGCCTCAGCAGAGGACGCTGCGCATGTTGGCGATTGGAATAGTGGGTCGGGGGAAAGACTATCCGCAGCGTGTCGTAGAAACCGTTCTCCGTACGTTTCCTTGCTTGAGGTTCTTGGAATGTCCGACTCCCGAGGTCTCCCAGCACTTCCTTGCTACCCGGTGTGCCCGGCCTCTCGAGGACGATGATTCCTAGTAGCTATCCATCCGCACGCTCTGTTCGTGATCACTACTATATCGCTTGAATGGAATGTGAGAACTATTTGTGGCTTGGTCGCTGGACAGCGCCGTTCGAGGGTGGTATGTACTTATGGCCATGCACGCTGCCGGTGGTTGCGGCTCTCGATCGAGTAATGGACTCGCGATGGCGTCAAGCGAGATCTAAGATCGAGATCTGCGCGGATCGCTGCAAGTTCTCCGCGTCGGTGACTCTGACTTCAAACTCGCGCTCGACTCCACACGCATCTTGCTCTAGACTTGGACGGATATCCTGCTTATTGGCTCGGGACTCGAAGACTTCGAGACGACTGATAGACGGTGCCATTGGGCAACTTGAGCGAAGTCGAGCGCTAAAGAGACCATGACGGAGCGCGTAGGTCGCCTCGTGCGCACCTGGATCGCTGCCGAGCGGGAGCAGGAGGTGGAAGAGGTTGCAACTGGTGCGTACGAAACGATTGTCGCGACTAGTGACTGTCTTGACATTTTGTAGAGATCTCTCAGGGGAATATCACCCTCCTTGACCTCGTAAAGTCCTTGGGAGAGTACCTAACCTCGGAAGAGGATGACCTGCGGACGAAGGGTAGTCCTGCTGCCTAACCTTCTACACTGCTACCAATGCCAACATATGTTCACTACAGGTGTTGAGTTCCTCTCTTTGGTTTTGGCGAAATGCCCGCCCGAGAAGTTGAGCCGTCAATCGGGTATGCAAGTGTTATATGGACCATCCTATGTTCACTGACCGATGTCGTGACGATTGAAGTCCGCGTCCTCACCACCTTCTATTGCGGCAAGTTGGAAGACACAGAGACCATTATCCCTGCGCTGAAGGGCTTGGTCACATTGACTAAGCTGCCCGCGTTTGCTGCGACCGACGCACTCGAGGTCATCAGGGCGTAAGACTCACTGTCGCACGACGTTCAGAAGCGATTTCCGCTAATGAGTTTGCTAGCATTTTCTCACATGTGAAAATGAAAGCCTTGGTCCAGTCACAGCGGTTTATGGTCTTCACGATCGTCGACAACATCGTGGCTCGGCATCGAGAAGGTTAGCGCATGGACCCCATATGCGCGAGTACACTGACATCTCGCGGGTAGCCTTGAAGGGAATGGGCGAAGAGTTTATCCGCGGGTACATCACCCTCGCGGAAGGCGAGAAGGACCCCCGCAATCTTATGCTCGCATTCGCTATCGACCGCGTGCTCTTGATCGAGTTCGATGTGCAGAAACATATCGAAGTAGGTTGGCCGTGGACTTCTCTGGAAATCCTTCCTCACGCATATTCGCGCAGGATCTCTTCAACGACACGTTCTGTTACTTCCCAATCACGTTCAGGCCACCCCCGAATGACCCGTATGGGATCTCTGCTGACGACCTGAAGAATGCCCTGCGGTAATTGACACTCGCCGACTTCCCATGCAAACTATGTTGACAACTATTTTCAGTGCATGCCTCCATGCTACCCCTGCCTTCGGCCCCCTAGCTATCCCATTGTTTCTGGAGAAACTGACGGCCGGTTCACCCGTAACGAAGGTTGGTGCCCCTGGAGCCCGTTGAACTAGGTTGTTACTAATTCTACACGATAAATTGCGCAGAAAGATACACTGGAGACCCTCGACATCTGTCTCCCGGTTTACGGACCCGCCGTCGCCAGGGAGAATGCACGGAAATTGTGGAACTGCTTGAAGCTCGAGGTTAGAGACCACACTCTACCTCGGCGGAACGTGGCCTGAAAAGTGTCTATGCCCAGATCTTCCAACCCACCGACAGCGTCACGGAAGAAAAGGCGTTAAAGACGACACAGATCCTCATACAGACTATCTACGCCGCCAGCGAGCACGAGAGAACCGACAGTGCAGACATAGAAGGCTTGGCGAAAGATGCCTGTGACGAATGCATACAGATCCTGCGAGAACCCGAGAAAAGCCAGGCTCAGCATGCGATCAAGGTCCTATGCGCGTTCATGTCGACTACTCGTGAGTCTATCATATGATACTCGCGATGTTCATTGACGTTCCCCGAAAGCATCCGTCGCGAGATTCACGCTCGCAAGGGCGGTTCCCCACCTGGTGAAGTTGTTCCTGAACCCAGACGAATTGCCAAATCGTGCACCGACCTTGAGGCTACTGGCCGACCTCATCGAGGCTGCACGGATGTCCACCGCGGACGACCCGGAGGTACTACCAGAAGAGGGGAATGTGCCGCTTTCGCCCTATAAAGATGAAGTCCTTGGAGTTTTGACGGTAGGGCTCAAGACCCCTGCGTCGGCGCTGCCTGCTATCGACGGCTTGAAGAGCATGGCGCGGACAGTAGGCCTGCTTACGGATGAGGAACTCGGCTTTGTCGTCCACAATGTGAACGAGATCTTGCAGAAGGACGAGGATGAAAGCGAGATCAGGTGGGTATATGCTTCTCATTTTCTTAGGAGGATCTCATGTGAATACTCCACGTAGTGACGCTTCGCTGGACCTCCTGTCCACCATCTCCGCCTTTGCACCCGCACACGTCTCCAGAAACACCCTCCCCATGCTCTTCACCTCTCTTCCCGACAAGGCACCTCCCCGTGACGCAGAAGCGGACCGCATCCGCTACTGGCGCACACTCTCATATCTGAAGAGGCTCTGCACGCAGCCCGACCTCTTTGAGACTCTAGTCGTGCGCCTCTCTACGAAGCTCGACCTGCTTTGTGTGCCCTCCCCGTCTGCCGAGGAGCAGGCCACGGACGACCTCGAGCCCGCAGCTGCGTATGCGCATTCCATCCTGAAGACCCTTGCAGACGTGCTTTCCGCGAAGATCGATTTGGGGCACGCGGACGTCGCGAAGTACATCGACCGCCTTGTTCCCAGGCTGTACAACCTCTTCATCTACTCTGCGCTCCTCGCTGAGGAGAGGCCGATGCCCGCGACCGATCCTCGTCTGTTGGCGGTCACGGCGCAGATTATCACCCTCATCACGCAGACCTTGGGCGCAACGTAGGTTACACATCTCGAGAAGGGAGGTACGTGCTGAGCGATCTACAGGCGTCAAGAAACCTTCGTGAAGGCCGTATTTGCGGCGTATTTGGACGGAAACGTGTCTGGGCTTGCGGAGGGTATCCAGAAGATACCTGCAGACAAGAAGTTCACGCCATTGGAGGTAGGCCGCCGAAGCCGATTTCGCGGTTCGTTGCACCCTAATCGTCCGACCAACAGCCGTGTGCCTCTACGCCACAGAAGAACCTGGTAATTTTCTTCGCTGCTGCTGTCATTGCCCTGCACAAGGAGGTACGCACGCGTCGGCAGTTCGGTTGAGACGAATTGGTTGGTCATATAGCTCTGGTTAGGTGTCGTTGCCGGTACACGACGAGACCGCATTGCTCAACAGGCTCCTGCAATGGACTGTGACGGATGCCGAAAATTCGCTGCAACGGGGAGCGATCACGCATTTGATTTCTGCTATTCTCAACAGACATGCAGACAGTAAGCCGGCCTAGTGCGACCCGGTCGGCGACCAGAACTGATGTCATACCCAGAGCTGGACGCCTTCCTTTCTACCAGTGTCTCGGACTTCTTTGCGGCACAGATCGCTAATGCCCAGGTCCCTGCCGATGCTCGCCGCCACGCCATTCTGACGTTCACCTGGGTGTGTACAACAACCGTGATTGCTCGCACTAAACCTTGACTGCCGCTACGACAGATCACGAAAGCTCTCCTCGTGCGAGGACACTCCGCCGCGATGTCCAACGTCGACCGGCTGTTCGACCTGTTCGATGACGAGCAAGTGAGCTGGGACGCGGCGCGGGCGATAGGCCAGGTCCCCGGACCTGACAAGATCCTGACGAAGAAGAACCATGCGGTCATCAGGGTTGGTTCCCAGAACATCTGGACTGTACGAAAATACTTACCACCCATGTGCCTGAAGGTTCTATACGCACAGAAGTACTGCAACGCAGTCCTGCCGCGCATAATTGAGGGCGCGAAGACGTCACGTACGCTGCTTTCACTTGCCGCTGCACGGATAGGCTGCTTAAAGCTCACGCTTACTGCCTAGAATCGACGAGACAGAACGCATTCCTGGTCGCGCTTGCAGCACTCATCAAGTCTGTTCCCAAGTCCACATATGTCGACCAAATGCCCTCTGTGAGCACCGTGCCCTGCAATTCCTTGTATCGGGACGCTGACCCTTCGTGTTCAGCTCATGCCCTTGCTCCTCCGAGGACTTGACCTCCCCGACAACGAGATCCGCGCGAGCGTCATCGACACCTTGCAGGCTGCCGCTACCTCTAACGGGAAGGACAATGCTCTTCTCGCCGAGCACGCTTCGAGCCTTGTCTCGACAATGCTCAAGAACAGCGTTGTGTCACAGATGCCCTCTGCCGTGAGTTACTAGTCATTCTGAGAGCACATGAGCCCAGCTTGCTGACAGTGTTGTATCGCAGCGTGTGCGCGTGGCTGCGCTGCGATACTTGGCCACGCTCCCGAGCGTGGTCAGGTACGACGTGCTGCACCCGCAAAAAGCGACAGTAATCCGGGAGCTCGCGAAGGTGCTGGACGACCCGAAACGGGCAGTCCGCAAAGAGGCCGTAGAAGCTAGGTGGGTCTCCCTTCGAGCGCACAATCAAGAGAGGTGTCTCATGGAATCGCCACACTGTAGGACGAACTGGTTCAAGTTCACAGGGTAGCGGCCATAGCCCCCGGCATCCGGAGGTTGTAGGGGTATGCGAAGCAAGTGCAGTCAATCTATGTAGAACAGGGCGGGCGTGAGGACTACAGTGCGCTGTGTGTGTGGATATAGTAGTAACAAGTCGAGAACGATGTGTGTAACGAGAGATGTATTAGATACTCGGTCGCGCCCCAAGACAGCAGCCTTCCACCCATGCGTGATCCCCGAGAAACCAAGCAACGACGACAGCAACATAACGATAGTAGGCGGTGGTAATAGGAGTGTGGTCCCGATCGTGTAGGGCACGTCGTCGTTCATGAGACGGCGGCCATGATCGCTTGCGTCTTGAGGTTCGCCTCGGCCAGCGCCTGCTCGAACGCCTGCAGGTGCTCCTGCACGATCTTCCGCCCATCTACTCTCCGTGGTGTTCGTGGGGGCGTCGAGCCAGACGGAGTCGTCTCGACGTCCAAGCCTGCCTCCCAGCGTTCTATCCTTACACGACTTCGCTCCGCGCTGTCCCACTCCGTCCGCCACCCGCCCATCTTGTTCTTCAGTGCTCGGATCTTCCTCCCCGCTTCCGTGGTAGCAGCCGTATTCACCTGGGTATGTTCGGATATCGTAGCGAGCGACGTCGCGGTAGAGGTCGTAAACTTGCGTATCTGGGCGAGCAGCGTGATAGTCGTCGCCGGCGTCGGCGGTCCATTCAGCGGTGGCGGTGGCGGGAACTCGGCCTTGACGGGTGTCTGCGGATCGTACTCGTCTTCCTCGTCGTCTCCCAACCGTGCACGATCGGGGTCGACCTCCCAGTCGTTTGCCGACAGCGTCGACTCGTCCGCGATCGGGTCGACCTCGGACACATCCGCCTTCAGGCCCGCTGATACCGCCACCGATGCTGACGCAGGGGGCATCTGCACCTCGTCCTTGACGATATCCTCAAGCTCGGGGAGGTGGCTGAGGGCCTCGGTGCCGCCGACCTGGCCCGCGATCTTGCGGAACTCGCGCTCGTACTCGAGCAGCGCCCGTAACTGCGTCTCGCGGTCGCGCGCCGCGTCGTCGATCCGCCGAATCACGTCCGACGCGAGCCGCTCGAGGCGCGGCTGCGACTGCTCGCCGTCGAGGTGCCGGAGCTGCGCGAGGAACTTCTCGGTGTACTCCAGGTCCTGCGCGAGGATCGCCATCGGGTCCGCGTCGGGCTGCCGCTGCTGCCGCGTCCTCGTCTTTGTCGGGGACGCGACCGGGCTCCGGAAGTCCGGGTCGAAGTCGGGCGGCACGTCGATGGCGGGGGCGGGCACGCCGCTGAACTGCAGCTGCGCGGCGAGGGTGTCCTGGCCGATGCTCTCTTCCTCTTCGCCGAACTGTGGTACTGCCGCATCGTCGTAGTGGGGCGAGCCGGGGACGCCGTCGATGCCCTCCGCACCTTCATCGTACTCGATCCCGAACTCCTCCGCGAGCAGCTTCGAGCCGGCACTGGGTTCCGGGAGCAGTGCTGCGGCGAGCTCGTGGGCTAGTGAATGCCGGCCGTTCGCAGCGTCGTCGCCACCGAGCGCGTCTGCCAAAGACGATCCCCGCAGAGACGCGGACGACTTGCGGCCATTGAGATTGAGGTTCTGTTTGGACGGTGATCTACGGGGTGCGGGTGTCGAGCCTGTGGAGAGATAGCGAGAGTCAAACACGTCGTCGTCGTTGTCGATGGAGGGCATGGCGGGGGCGGGGCGGAGGAGGTGGTGGTGGTGGTGGTGGCTGAGTGCAAGTTACTTGACGACGCCCAATTTGGCGCGCTTGACTCTGCTTCCGACGCGTAACTCAAGACTGCGCGGTACGCTGAATTACCATGTATATACAGACAAGTAGTAGTTCGTAGCGTACATCGAGGGCCACAATATAACAGCAAGATGTATGTGTAGCGTATAATTCTATCTACACCAGGGTATACGCTGTAACGGGCAAGAAGTAGGGCGGCTCTAGGGATC
The DNA here is from genome assembly GCA_022606195.1 of Trametes polyzona. NCBI lineage: Eukaryota > Fungi > Basidiomycota > Agaricomycetes > Polyporales > Polyporaceae > Trametes > Trametes polyzona. Next base: position 787,631 of record JABYQF010000016.1, read on the forward strand.
TATGGGGTAAACGGAACGTCTAGTTCTAGCCGAATAAGACGGCTCTATGAATCTAGGATCTAAGCTTGGACGAAAAGGATCTCTAGCAAAGTCGGACAGCGGCAAATCGTTCGGTGACTTCGTGTGTAGGACACTCTAGCGTAGTCAAGGACGGGAAGAGAGCGAGGATGGTCTGTACGAGCGTAGGTATGCACCCGGCCGCGTCGGGTAAGTCGCCGATCGTCAAAGTGCGTAGGGTGGCCTGTTGGGGAGCAGGTGTCTCGGGGGTGGCCGGCTTTCCGGTCTCCGCAACAAAGTCTATAGGTAGGATGGGCAGCGCGAGGCTCTCCAGGCGGGGAAAGTGTTTCGCAACAGTGGGAAGTGCCGCGGCAGTCATATGGACTGGCCAGTCGGCAGGGAGATAGTCAGACTCGATCGTGCCGAGGTTGAGGTGCGTGAGCAGCGGCCACCACTTGCTCATCGACTCCAGGTCCGCGTCGGTGATGGCAGGTGGCAGTGCCGACACCAGAGAGAAACGCTTCAGCCCTTTGAGCGCGGCAAGCGGAGACAGCAGGGAGAGCGGGTACCACTCCGGTGAGGCCAGGGAACGCGCCGACTCGAGGTCTTCATGTTCGGTGAGGTCCTCGACGGAGAGTTCCGTGAGACTCGCGGACGTTTTCTGCACAAGTTCCTCCAGCATGCCTTTGAGGTAGCTGGGCCCATGGGGGGAACGGTCCACTTCGGCGTTCAGTTTCGTGAGGACCCCCGCGGGAAGATGCTCGACGAGGACAGCAAGCAGCGAGCCGCTTGCGCGAATCTCGAGCTCTTCCAGAGCAGGGAAGCACGGCTTGTAAAGCGGAGCAAGCGCGTCCGCGAAGTCTGAGTGCCGGACGGAGCTCGCATGGACAGCGAGCGAGCGCAGGTTAGGGAACGTCGCGATCTCCGCGAGCGTGTCGCACGTCAGGAAGCGGTTGGAGTATATCGAGAGGCTCCGGAGCTGTGTCAAGGAGGCTACCGCGCTGTTCAGGGAATCGGTCATCCGCCCGCGGATGTGGAGGGATTCCAAACCCGGTGCGCAGGATTGGGCTTGGGTCAAGTAGCCAGCGACCGCGTTGCACCGGTCGGTGACCATGGGTGGGTAGCGGGCAAACCCAATGTTCACGGAGATGCGCTTGAGGTGGCTGGACAACACCCAGGGCGTGAGAACCGTGCATCCGTGGAACGACAAGGTGACTGCCTGGAGTCGGGGCAGGATTGGGGTCGGTTCTCCGGTGGGCATGGGCGGGATGCATGCATGGTGCGAGATCTCCTTCACGCGCGCCGCACACTCGTGGAATGACCGGAGTATCTATCGGAAAGCAGGGTGGTCAGCAATGATTCCGAGCATAAGTGGTGGCCTCAACGACTCGTACTGCGATTCCGACATTGGTTGCGGCGTCCCTCCAGACGAACACTTCCCGCTGCGTCCGATGCTAGCACATGGTAGCTGGAGACTCACCTTGTCATCGCTAGACTTCAAAAGGTTGAGGAGTGGTGTCGCCCCATCGATCCTCGACCACAGCCTGTCCAGCGCAGGGTCCTTCCACGCCTTGCAACAACGCGCCAGCTGGCAGAGCGTCCAGCGCGGGTCCGCGTCCGGAAGCGCGACGCAGTGGTCGAAAATGAGCTGGAGAACCTCGTCGATGAGCAGCGCGCTGTGCATGGCGACGTCAAGCTGGAGGCCGCAGGGAGCAAGGTGGGAGAACGCAACAGAGCGGGGGACGGTCGGATGTATGCATGGTGGGCACCGTTGTCCGGTCAGACCGCGGGGGTCCCCAAGCGCGGCGGCTTGACATCAGCCACCCAAAATTTGGCAACACTGCGCGCTGATTGGCTCGCGCCCATGCACCGGCGAGCTACCGGTGCAGGGGACGACCATCATCATTTACCACTATTTCAACGGTTGAAAGGGTAGATGTGATTCCACGCTGAAGGTACACGGACAACAGTAATGGGCAGCAGCGATCATAGCAGTGCGCGACGGAAGATGATACAAGATCGTCATATGCATACAGCGTAGTACATAGCCAGGAAGCACATAACGACGCGAACCCGCATGAACGCTTAGACGACAGGGGGCTTGGTGCCGGGCTGGAACTGGTAGGTCAGGCCGCACTTGCCGCAGTACTGACGGTCCTTGTGGAAGGCCATCTACATAGAGAGTGAGCAACAGAGGGACAACGGGAGGTGACACGATGTACTTACGAAGATACCAGCACCGCACTCAGCGGAGGGGCACTCGCGACGGAGGCGCTTGATCTTGCCGTCGGACTCCACCTTGTAGTACTTGAGGATGGACATCTTGACCTTCTTGCGCTTGTGCTTGATCTTCTTGGGGGTCTATAGAGGACGAAGTCAGACACCAGCAGTAGCACTGCGCAAAGGATGTGCGAACGTTGTAGGTCTTCTTCTTGCGCTTCTTGGCACCACCACGAAGGCGGAGCACCAGGTGGAGGGTGGACTCCTTCTGGATGTTGTAGTCGCTGAGGGTGCGGCCGTCCTCGAGCTGCTTGCCCGCGAAAATCAGGCGCTGCTGATCAGGGGGGATGCTACAAAACCGAAGCTATCAGCACTGGCTATGAGTTGTGTGTACTCCGAGCACGTACCCCTCCTTGTCTTGGATCTTGGCCTTGACATTGTCGATGGTGTCCGAGGACTCAACCTCGAGGGTGATGGTCTTGCCCGTGAGGGTCTTGACGAAAATCTGCATTTCTATACAACACCAATCCTCAGCACAGATCGTAAGATATTGCGTATTGTAGAACTCACTGTGGCCGCCTCTGTCTGTCCAACGAACTGAACGGTGGAGTCGTTGACAAAAGCGAGTTCCTGGCTTGCAGGAGAGTCTGCGAGCGCTCACAAAGTTATATAGCCGACGATTTGTCAGCAGTGCTTTTGCGTTGATGGTCCGTGCATTAAGGTTCAGGCTCCGAGGCAATCTGCGTTGGCTCCGCCGTCCGGCGCTTGATTGATTTAATTGCCTAGACGCGTCGTCACGCGTCACGGGCCACGTGCTCATCGAGACGCGTCTCCTCCGCCACATTTCGCGACGCGACCTCAGCCAACGCGTTCGCTCAGACTCTCGACTTGACTTCGAACAATTACTCCCGACGCGTGTGCAACATCAAACTAGCAACCATGGACAGCGACGAAGAGATGCGCGTGGACGACAACGAACCCATCAACTGGCCGAACACCACGAAAGGGAAAGGGAAGGGTAAAGCCAAGGAGTCGGAGCATGCTTATGACACGGAGAACCTGCCGTGGTGGGTGTTATTCCGGTCGCTCTTGAGACGCAGCACCCACTGACTGCGAGCTAGGGTTGAGAAGTATCGTCCGGTGACCCTAGACGACGTAGTATCCCACCATGATATCACAAGCACGAGTAAGTCCCACGTCGTGCACGAGACTCGAAGTGTTTGAACCAACACCAGGCAGTCGAGAAGTTCATTGAGAAGAACAGGTTACCGCACCTGCTCTTCTACGGACCCCCGGGTACTGGAAAAACATCGACGATCCTTGCTGTGGCGCGGCGAATATACGGTGCAGACTACCGCAAACAGATCCTCGAGGTATGCTGGTGTATGCGCCCCGCTGCAGCTCGTTCTTACCTACCACAACTATAGTTGAACGCGTCAGATGACCGTGGTATTGATGTGGTGCGCGAGCAAATCAAGAACTTCGCGGAGACACGGACCCTCTTCTCCAAGGGCTTCAAGTTGGTCATTCTCGACGAGGCAGACATGATGACCATTGCGGCTCAATCTGCCCTGCGTCGCGTTATTGAGCAGTACACGAAGAACGTTCGCTTCTGCATCATTTGCAACTACGTGAACAAGATCATCCCCGCCATCCAGAGTCGATGCACACGGTTCCGTTTCTCTCCATTGCCCATACCTGAAGTTGAAAAGCGTCTCAACTCAGTGATCGAGGCGGAGGGGTAAGTCTACCACCTACCGTTGACGATGAGAGGGCCTGTACTGACGCCCGACGTAGCGTGAAACTCACGGAGGACGGCAAGAAGGCGCTGCTCAAGCTCTCCAAGGGTGACATGCGTCGAGCGCTCAACGTCCTGCAAGCTTGCCATGCTGCCTACGACCTGAGTGGCGAGGCAGAGATCTACAATTGCACGGGTAACCCACAGCCCGCTGACATTGAGACGATTGTCAACTCCATGCTGCAAGATGAGTTCACGACTTCTTACAACCGTCCGTACAATACATGCTTTTTGTTCTGCTTGCCTCTGACTCGCTATCGCGCAGTGGTGTCCTCTCTCAAAACCGAGCGCGGTCTTGCCCTGCCCGACCTCATCAACGGGGCGTACGAATACCTCCAGACGATCCAGTTCAAGCCGAACGCTCGCATATACCTTCTTGACTTCCTCGCGACCACAGAGTGAGTCCGTCGTTTGCCTTTGCCCGACTACACGCTGAATGCTGTGATAGGCATCGACTTTCTACGGGAGGGAACGAGAAGATCCAACTAACGGCTCTTCTCGGTGCGTTCAAGAACGCGGTAGAGCTGTCAGCCAAATAGGGCCGAGCAGCTGCAGTCGTTTCTTTGTTGTCTTTTTACTGGATCTTAATGCAGTCTCATTGTATGGATTTGTTCTCCTATGCACGTACCCGCAACCCCGCTGGCAATGTAATTCGCCTCGAAACCTGAAATCTAAAGGAACTTATAAGCGCCTCCAAAGCAAGACCGGATGGGCGCCAAATGCATAGCTGTATGATCTCACAGCGCGTCGAGAGCCGACAACGTGGACGCTGCTCTCATTTCTGCCGCCACCGCCGTGCATGCTGGTACCCTCCGCCGCTGGCTGCGTCGAAGGCTGTCTTTTCCTTCACGAACGACTGACGCTGTAACGACCTATACTTTGGGCCTTCGTCCGTGCTGACCGCGAGTCTCATGGCTTTCCCTATTCCCTCTCACCTTCCCCGCAAGAAGGATGCTCGCGACATTTCCACACAAATACTCACGAAGGTCTCTGAGACAACTCTGAAGGAACTGAAAGCTAGTGTTGCATCATCATGGGTCGTGGAGCTGGAGGACACTATCACAGTTACGAAGGTGCGGGGCAGACAAGGTCAGACATGTGTTGCCGGTTGACCACTTGTCGCATGTCTAGAACCGCATACATGAGCGTATCTCCAGCGACCTCCCACACTTTGAACGACAATTAGCGACATCCATCTCCGTGCAGGAGCGCCTCCGGTCATTAACGCAGAATGTGGATACCTTGGACCAGAGCATATCCAATCACGAGGTAGGTGCTCGACCCACTCTCGCGTTCCGGGGACGCGCGCTGAGTTGCGAGAAGTCAGGTCTGGTGCCGAACCTCTTGAGAACGTTGACAAGCCACTCCGCCCTCGCGCAAGAGGTCGCGGACGCACGGGCGAGACACGACGCGCTCGCGCACCTGCTACAGTGCCGGAATGAGCTCAAGCGGTTAACGCGACTGGTGGAGGAGGGCGAGCTGCCGGACGCTACGAAGGCAGGCGCGTCGCTAGACGCATTGATTTCAAGCGCGCCCTCACCTTTGCAGCAAAGTGAGGTTATGGGTGATCTGAGGGTACGTTTACGCTCGGTTCCAGTTGCGAGTAGACCCGGATGCTGACCGCTCCATCAGCGGAAATGCGCCGCGTTACGCAACCGCACGGAAGAACAACTCATACTTGCGTACTCGCGCAGTATCGTGGTGTCCTCTAGCGAGGTCATTGTGAGGCCCTCGGTCCAAAGTGAGAAATCCGGCATTCCTTGGTGTACGTACGCTGAACCCAAATGCAGTGGCCCAGTCTACGACAGCTTTCCCTCTCTCCGCCATCATCGCTTCCCTTTCACCCACCGTGCTTGCTACCCATATCTCGACATTACGACGGGACATTATCGCTCATTGCGTCGAATATGTGCTCAAACAACCTGTCACCATTCAACAGACCAGCTCCACTGACATCTCTGGGCCTGTCGAGCACAAGATCTCCTTGTTTCCCGCACCGCCCCACGAGGAAGACCTCATGTTCCGGATCAAGCGTTTGACAACCGTTATGACGTTCCTCGCCGACCACCTTTTCCCCCACTTCCCCGAACCCGAGCGCAAGTCTCTGCCGCTGTCCATAAGCACGCCATTACGCACGGCCATCCTCAACCACTTACTGCTACCACATTTGCCATCGTCCCTGTCGCGGTTACCAAACTATCTGCAGCTTGCGAAGCGCGCGGTTCAGGCAGAAGACGATATCGTCGTCAAGCTGCTGAAGGATACCTCGGGGGAGCGGAGTGTCCGGACATGGGTTGACGGCGTCGGTTCGCACTATGAGCGCAAGCGGCGAGCCGAGATCCTGGAGAAGGCCCGTGTGATCGTAGCCTCGCCGCAGGACGACAGCGCATCCTTCCGCGTCGAAGTGTCGCTGGTTCTGGACGATGTTACGTCCCCTCCGCTAGTGGAAGAGAAGGCTGTTCCGGCGAATGGGGAGGCTGACGGTCATCACACGAACGGCACCTCTGATATTACTGTTGATATCCCCGAGGCTGAGAACGCTTGGGATTTCGAGGACGATACCCCAGTCCAGAGTGAAGGCTCCTCGGCTAATGGATGGGACTTCGAGGACGATGTCGAACCGGCTCCCGAGCCAGAAGCAGAACCTGCGCCTGAAGCCGCGAGTGCCTCACAGCCCCCCGAACCTGAGCCAGCGCCAGCAGAGGAGCCTCCCGTGGACGAGGAGGACGATCCGTGGGGCTGGAACGACGAAACCACGGCGGTCAACGGCGACGAGGAGGTGGTCGAGGAATCGGCGTGGGACGACGCATGGGACGACAAGCCCTCCGAGCCGGCACCAAAGCCTCCGGTGCTGAGCGTGCCTCCAGCGGCGAAGCCCGCAAAGGGCTTGCAGAAGTACTCAAAGAGTGTCCCTGTGTCTCCTGCGTTCCCGCCCCAGAGTCCCCTCGCCAAAACTCCACTGACACCCCAACCGGCGATGTTCAAGAACCCGCCGCAGCCCCCACCCGTTCCGATTCATGCGCCAGTGAAGCCGGTGGAGGTCAAGGAAACCTTCCTCGTATCGGGCCGGACAAAGGAGCTGCTGCAGCTCGTGGAAGACGTCCTCCGCGAAGGCGCAGACCTCGTCGCCTCAGGCATCCTCGCTTCCTATGCCTCCGGATCGGCGGGGAACATCGTGATGCAAGCAGCCCCCATGGCGCTCGAGCTCTACCGAGCGCTTGTCCCCGTAGTGAACGCGGCGAACTTGCAGCAGTCTGCGAAGGAGCCCATGCGGTTCTCAAACGACTGCCGGTTCATAGGGCAGGAACTGCAGCGGATCGTGACGAAGCTGAGTGGACCCAAGGCGGCTTCGCGCGAGAAGCTGGAGGAAGGGTTGGAGGTTCTAGACCTTCTTGCTGATAGCTGGTTCGACAATGCGATCGTGAGTACTGTGAAGCAGCTGGCGTCCTTCCTGGAGATGCTGACGTTGAGGCGGTCGAAGGCTCGAGAACAGCGAGCGATTGACGAGATGTTGGACAGTGCGCGAGGATTCATCGACACGATGCACCAAGATCGATATGACGAGTGCGAGAGCGCCGTCAACGAGGTACTCCGGCGAATTCGCAGGGTCTCCCCCCAGTGGAAGGTACGGATGACCGGTTCCTACTCGAGTCCTCTGGGAAACTCATGGTCCGCAGTCGGTACTAGCGAAGAGTAAGTACTACGACGCGTTGGGAGCGGTGGTCGAGTCAGCGGTCTCCCGAATCCTCGGAGATGTATTGGCTTTGGAAGACATCACTGAGGTCGAGTCGCACCGGCTGAGCGAGCTCTGCCACATACTCAACGCGTTGGAGGGGTTGTTCGTGGAAGACCCCAATCATCCTTCGTTTGTCGTCTCTTACGTCCCCTCCTGGCTCAAATTCTCCTACCTCTCGGAGCTACTGGTACGTCGTTGCATCGCTCAGCTTGTATATGCGAACGGTGCTCATACGCATATCCCCTTGCAGGAGGCGTCAATCGCCGACATCTCGTACTTGTTCGAAGAAGGGGCCCTGGTCGACTTCGAGACCGAGGAGCTAGTGAAGCTCGTGCGGGCCCTGTTCGCTGATACCCCGCTCAGGGCGAACACGATCAACCGACTGCTTCAGGGACACCCGGTTCGCGGGTCATAGTGGATCGGTAGTGGCGACCATCATGTTCAGATGTACCCTTCTTACCTTTGCTTACCTACCGGACGGTATTTTTTATCACGGATTCCTGTATGCGAGACGCCCTTTTTTCTCTTTCCTCGGAGCCTCAAAGGCAGTAGACTCGAAATACCTTGAAGTCGACGTTGAGGAGACCTGCCAAGTCAGAGTATGAGCGCCTATGAACTGCAGCGGTCACGGGCTTGGCGCACGGACCAACCGCACAACAAGGGAAGGAAGTCGCGCATGTCGACGCTTCTTGTCGTGAAACTCCCTCGTTCAGGCATCTTTCAGTCTCTCTCGCTGCTGTATTATACCCCTATCGACTCGTCCGGCTCTATCTATGCTTTGAAATGGCTACTATTGAAGTACATCCATCCCTTCGCGCGCGTCAAAATGCCACTCACCCCGTGCATCCGCAGGAATTCGAAGCGGCTCTGAAAGATGTCCTGAAGGCGAAGAGGATATCGCAATCGAAGATGAACAATCTGACCGAGGTCGCTTTGAAGTGCATGGATGTGCGTCCCGATTTTGTGCCGAATAGCTTGTGACATGCGTCGTTGGCGGCCTGTCGCACCCGCCTCTCGTATACTCACGATGGACGCGCAGAATGACGTGCAGATGGTATCTATCTTATACCGTACGCATCGGGGACTGTCCACCGATGCGAAGGGTGCGAGTCTTTATGCGTTCGACGCGCTCGCGCGTGCCGCTCGCAATCGCGCCGTCAAGAATAACTTGGTCGGTGACCTGACCGCGGAGAAAGGAAACTGCGCAACGTTCTTGATCCGGATCGAGGGGATTCTCGACGGTTTATACCAGGATCTGTTGTCGACCAACAATGATTCTCTGAAGGTTCGTGTAGACATCTGATACTGACCTCTTTTGAGTGCGCTATCTGCCAATCCATCTCCGGAACCATCTTGACTTCTAACCTTACCCGACGAGCCCATGACCTCCTGTCCTTGGGAAAGGTAGTTCGAAGCACTTACCCAATACCTGACACGCTGTGCCGTCATACGCGCCGTCTATGACAATCTCCGCGTATGCCGCGCTTCTTACATTGACGCAAAACTTGCTGGGAGTCGGAACGCGTCGCATAGCGTCACAACCATTGTCAGACAGCCGCTTGCCATCGCACGATGGTGCTCACCTCCGCATTTCCCTTTGGACTCGGTGACTAGGAGGAGATTCAAATGTCCTAACCTATATCATTCGTCGACCTGCAGGAAAAGGCCAAGAAGATCCTGGACATCTGGACGAAGCAGAATACGTTTTCGTCCGCTGTTCTTTCGCCGCTGTATGCGATGCTGAAGCAGACGGAAAAGGGTGATAATAAAGGTGCATATGATCTGTCCTGTCGGTTCGCTAAGTACATCTTCCCATGCAATCCCATTTGCCTGCGCCGTGCCAGATCAAGAGCGTGAGATACGAACTGAAATGTGGTTTTGTCCGTGTCAGAACTCGACAAAGCAGATACGACGAATGTGGCAGCCTCCGAGCCTCCCGCGCCCGCTCTCCCCCCAGTCGGCTCTACTCCGCAGGGCCCTGCCGCCCCGCCCGTCGACGAGAAGGCCGTACAATCGACCCTCTTTGCCCTGCTCAAGGCCGCAAACATCGCGAAGCCCGTGGCCGCGGCCGCCCCAGCGCTGTGAGTCGATGGTTGCCGCCATGCCTGGTCGAATATCGCTGAACGCCTTGCAGCCAAATACCCGCAAATACATATCCCGCCCCGCCGCCGCCGCCCGCTGCACCGGTCCCGGCCCTGGATGCGAATCAGCTCGCCCTCCTGAACCAGCTGGCGCAGACGGCGATGGGAAATGCAGTTCCTTCGCAGCCTGTACCTGTACCCGCATCCGTAGTGCCTTCATTGACTACACCGAATGCCGTGCCTGTAGTACCCCCTGTGCCAGGGCCGCCGCAGCCTCAGCAGCCATTCCCGTATCGAGATGATCATTACGGTGCCCCTGCCACTGCCAGCGCTCCCCATAAAGAGTCAGAGCATGACCGGTTCGACGGCCCAGAGCGCGGTTATCCCCGCGATAACTCTAACGACCCCCGCCGCAGCTTCAGAGGCGGCCCCCAGGCGCGCGACCACGGGCGCGGCGGGCGCGGACGGGGCAGGTGGGACGACCGCAACCACCACCGAGAGCGAAGTAGAGACTTCCTGCGCGATCCTAGGCCGCGGGAGAGCCGCTCACGCAGCCCGCCCGGCCGCTACCCCGGCGGCCCTGGCCCGCGGGACGCCAGGCCGTACAGTCCCCCTCCTGGCCGGCGGGGCGGCCACGCCCCGTACGGGCGTCGGCCCCCACAAGGCTACGGACCGGGCGCACCAGGGGCAGGCGGGGAAGCAGAGTCGGGCAAGGACGAGTTCGGACGCGACATCAGGCCGGAGTCGCCCCCCGACTCGGACGCAGCGTCTGTGCAGGCGTACCAGCGGCGCAGCACATCGCCGCTGCCGCCCGGGACAGGCTCGGTCCACACCTCTGACCGCGGCGCATCTGCCACCCCCGAGAACACCTATTCCACCCCGCGCGGGCCAGCAGCCGACAGAGGGCCTCAGGGATACTCCCAGCCATATCCTGGAGCTGCAGCTGGCCATTCGTACCCATCCTCTCAGGCGGCCGGGCCGTCAGCATCACCGTCCATCTCGCCTTCGACATCTACCGGACCACCTCTCTCCCCGATCCAGCGGCGTGCGGATGGGGCTACCGGGCTCGACGCGTTCGATCGCACGCACTTCAACCCCGCCGACCCTGCCTCGTGGGAAGCGCTCGGGAAGGCATGGATCGCGACGCACGGGTCGGTGCCTACGCAGGAGCAGCTCATGCAGTTCGTCCTGGGTCCTGTCCAGCCGCTCGCGGGAGCCCCGCAACAGGCGCAAGCCTCGTACGGGGCACCCGCGGCGCAGCTGCAGCAGGACCCGCGGCCGCAACAACAACACCAGGCTTCTCCGCCCTCTCAATCTCAGCAATCGCCGAGTCAGCAATATCCCTCGCAACAGCTGCAGGGAGGCCAGTGGCAGAGCCCGGACCGTCAATGGAACGACAGGCCGCAAGGATCAGGCCAGCGAGGTGGCTGGCGAGACGGCCCTCAGGCTGGCGGTGGTGCGGGTGCAGGAGCAGGAGCAGGAAGAGGGGGTGACTCTGGCTGGCAGGCACGAGCACGTGGCCGGGGCCGTGGGGACTTTGGGCGTGGCGGCTACGGACGCGGGGACTTTGGAAGGAGGGGCGGCTTCGGCCGCGAGGACCACCACGCCGGACGCGGGCAATACGGACACGGCAACGGCCGGGGCGCGTATAGTGCGGGTGGAGGGCCTGATGCCGGCCCCGGGGGTTCGTGGCAAGGGCAGGATCAGCAAGGGTATGGCGGTCAGCCGTATGGTCAGCCACAACAGGGAGCATACCGGGGTCAGCCGCAGCAGGGGTACACGGGTCAGCCGTATGGACAGCCTCAGCCGCCGCCATTTCAGCCTCAGCCCCAGCCGCCGAGCCAGCCGCCTCAGGCGTACGATGCGTCGAACCAAGGGGGCGGAGGGGCAGGCGGAGGAGGGACGGGAAAGATGCAGAAGATTGGAGACAAGTGGGTCTTCGTGCGCGGCGCGGCATAACCCGCCGATGGACACGTCTCGACCGCACCGCAGCTCTCTCTCATACGATTTTGGCACTGTGCACATAGCCGCTCCATAGTATTAGCATGTCGTTTCGAATCGTTATACACTCTGCTCTGCACGTTCGTTCGCTAGGCCCGCGAGCTCGTAGCCGTACCTATCTTGACGCGACGGCATCCTAGTGGGGTCGGAAAGCGCGGTGTCATAGACCGTGCTTGCGGCGTGGTCCTGGGCTGTGAAGGGGTTCGGCCAGTATATGAGGTAGCAGATGGTCGCGCAGGCGGTGCCGATGAGGCTGCCTACGATGACATCCTCCTTGTGGTGCCTCTGGTTGCGAGTGTTGTCAAGTCGAGCACAATGTGAAAGTCGGGCAATACCCACATAGTCCTCGACTCGGGAGATAGCGACCCAGGTGGCATAGAACAGAGGGGCAAGCGAGAGTGACAACCGAGCGATCTTGCTACGGTGAAATCCACTCGGTACGGTCTCGGTCAAACGCCAGGCTCCAGTCGCACCGGCGATCCAGAGGGAGAAGAACACCATCCCCGCAAAAGCGGTCGAAGAATGGCCTGACGGGAACGAACGCCGGCCGTCTATGACCTTGTCGAGATTTCTGACCGTATACGGGCCCTCGTTAGTTCGAACAGCCGATGTGAGTGATCGACGCAGACGGACCCTGTGCATGCTTTGAGCTCCTTGTCCCATTTGCAACGGGACAGGAAGTCGGGCCGAAGACGTCCTATACACACCCGTTAGCGAGCGAGATGTGAGTTAGGACGCACGCAAACACTCACCGACCCGATTCTTGAGGAATTCGGTAATGAGCGTATTCAATGCGCTTTAGCGGGGACTTAGGTCTTATTCGGTCAACGACTAGTTAGAACGACCTACCCGGTGAGATACAGGCCAAGAACACTATGATGAACATCATTCGGTGCGCGACGGAGCACTCCCACGGTGACCATGACTATGGCCGGAGTACCGAATGCTACTAACCAATTCAGTGTTCCACCTATCCTGTATGGCGTCGTGTTGAGGGCGTGTGCTTTTCCCGTTTGAAGCGTGCTGATAGGACTCACTGGCTTGGCCGGTGCTTATGATCTATAAGCGAGTCTTTGGTGCTGAAGTCACGTTCGTACGGGGGAGTCTCCTTGATGACTGATCCCGCCAGCCACATGATACCCCCACAAAGCCTGGGCACCGGAGTTTAGTACCACGCAAAGGTAAACCCCGTGTTAACGCACCAATCCAGAATGAACGCCGGTCTCCGAGAGGAGTACCACGGGGAGAGCGCCGACAATGATCTATTTGACATTTTGCAGCTGTGGCTGAGGGCCTGAAGTGTTCAGCGATGTAATGGAGGATGGCCTATGTACAGATTGGGGTTGGCCTCCTGTACATTGGTCGTGCCAAGTAGCGAGCGGTGTGGTAACGGCGTGGTAGAGGCAAGTACTCAGGTACGTGTTACTTCCTACCGAAGCTTCAAGTATGCATTTAGCAATCCAAACCACGTGGCCTCCATACAGGACAGCCCAAGTTTGCGGTGTGGACTGGTGTGAATGTACCACGATTTTTGGGAGCCCTCTGTCCATATGTGCATTTGTCTTGGCGGCACTCATGATTCCGAATTCATGACTGTACTCTACGAGTCAAGAATCAAGATGCTTGCAAAGCCATAGTTGCTGACCGAGGCGCTGCTGACGCGTGAGTCACGCCAAGTCACAGCGTTATGGATCGTGAACGTGACAAAGCCGAGGACCGAGGTCAGGTCGCGTCGCGTGTGCTGCCACGCCCCGCGACTCTCGGCGCCCGATCTCTCTCCCTCCCCCACCACCACCATCACCACCACCCATGCCCCCCACGTCCAAATCCTCACGGATGAAGGGCCAGAAGGCCATAACATCCTTCTTTGCGAAACCGAAGAAAGCGGGGGAGCCCAGCAAGCCCAAGGACTCCGAGGACGAGGACGAGAAACCCGTAGACGACCCTGTCGAGGACACCTCCGACAACGACGCGCAAGAGGGCGATGCGGACGTTGCGAAAGGTGCAAATATAGAGAACTCCGATTTACCCCCAATCTTCCGTATACCTGCCATATTCTCCGACCTGGTGTCGCGTATCCCTCAAATCAAGGACGTTGCGGAGCATCTGAAGGGCCGCAAGATGCGCGTGGCCACGATGTGTTCGGGCACCGAATCCCCTCTGCTGGCTCTTAACTTGATTCAGCGGTCTATCTTGGAGCACTATGGTGTGGCGCTCGAATACGAGCACGTCTTCTCCTGCGAGATCGAGCCTTTCAAGCAGGCGTACATCGAGAGGAACTTCCAGCCTCCTCTGCTCTTCCGAGACGTTTGCGAGCTGGGGGATGACGAAGCGTGAGTCATTGCGCCCTTGTGATATTGCATCACAGCTGACAGAAATAACTTAGGACTACAGCGTATGGGTCTCTCGCGCCTGTTCCAGGAGACGTTGATCTGCTCGTAGCCGGTACGTCTTGCGTCGATTACTCGAATCTCAACAACGAGAAGCAGGACATCGATGCGAATGGCGAGTCTGGCAGAACATTCCGCGGCATGATGTCGTGGGTGAAGAACCACCGCCCACCCTTGGTTATCCTGGAGAACGTCTGTGGTGCTCCTTGGGAAAAGGTCGCCGATTACTTTGCTCGCCAGGGATACAGCGCCGACTTCCTTCGTGTGGATACGAAAACGTTCTATATTCCCCACACCCGCACGCGCGTGTACCTACTCGCCGTCGACCAAAAGCGTTCTAGTTTGCCTGACGCCTGGAAGTCGATGATTCAGAAGCTCAGGCGCCCCGCGTCCTCGACACTAGACGCCTTTTTGCTTCCCACAGACGATCCGCGTATTCATCAAGCCAGGCAGAAGTTAGCCTCCGAAGCTGGTGTTGTGGGACCCACACGTGGTCGGACAGACTGGGGTCGGTGCGAGAGTCGTCACCAGCGAGCTCGACTCGAAGAGCAGCTGGGGACAAAGCGTCCCCTCACGAGTTGGGAGGAGGGTGTGTACGACGCGCCGATACCCGGACGAGATGCTGACAGGGTTGGGAATTAGGTGGCTTCTGCAAACTCCCCGACTTCGCATGGAACGACTGGGGTGTCGGCCAAGTGGAACGAGTATGGGACTTGATGGATATCAGTCTCCTGCGTTCCGCGAAGAAGGGCGTTGACCCATCCTTCAAGACGTGAGTGCCTACGTAGTATAACTGGCCCGCACACTGATTGTCATATTCGTTACAGGCAAGTGTGGAACCTTTCACAGAACGTCGATCGTTCCACAGGTGCGAGCAAACCGGGCATTTGCCCGTGTCTGACTCCTTCTATGATCCCGTACATCACCAACCGCGGTGGTCCCATGGTCGGTTTGGAGGCGCTGTCTATGCAGGGTCTTCCTGTGGACGAGCTTCTCCTCACTCGTGAGACGGAGGATCAGTTAGCCGACCTAGCGGGTAACGCCATGTCGACGACTGTCGTAGGCGCTTGCATGCTCGCTGCTCTTGTTGTCGGGCGCAAGCTTCTCAAGGATGGGTCGGACGAGACCACGTATGAGCAGCGTCACGAGGACCGTATGGAAGAAGACGAGCCGAAGGCTGCGAAGGCCGAGGCTCATATGGACGTCGACCGGCAAGTGGAGGACGTCGAAGCCCACATCACGGGCGAAGACCAGCTGTCGTCGAAACCTCTCGATCTGGCCGCGTCGGCTTCCAAGCTCACTCTCAAGGGGATCTTGGAGCAGGCCGAACGTAGCGTCCGCCTCTGCGGTTGCGAAGGCCGCAAGGACATGACCGACCGGACCCTGAACCGCTGCGTTGACTGCGACTCGACGTCGTGCATGAAGTGCGGTGGTCGTCCGGAGCACAACTTCCAGCCCATTGATTTCAAGGCGCACCCTCGTCTTTCCCCCTCCACTTTTGAGAAGGACCTCAAGGCGGTCCTCCCCATGTCCCTCAGCATCTCGAACGTCTCCAAGCGACTACTTGACGCGCTCGCGCAGGCGAACGAGCTTGATACCTCGGGCAACCGCTGGGCGGGCTGGCGTGCCGCCGTTCTCCGTGCCGCAGAGAAGGAGATGCGCTTCGTCGAGCCGAAGCGCCAGGAGATCTGGTCCGTCGTGTATCAGTCGCCTACCGCGAAGCTCGAGCTTTCCCTCCACCCGAAGCAGCCTGAATGGCGCCTCTTTGCATTCCCTGAGGAGCAGGAGCCCGCGAACGCAGAGATTCGCAAAGTGCTCGAGTTACCCGTCGGACGCTTCGTTTGCGGCGATGATCTCTTCTCAGGGCGATGGGAGTTCGCACTCCCGTCCGTTGCCAAGGTCGACGTGACCATCGAGGGCAGCAGTGAGCTGGTACCCGCCTGGGAGCAGAAGCTCGGCCTACAGGGCGACGAGTTCCGCAACAAGATGGTGCACGCGCAGCTCGAGGTACGCGTGCCAGAGGAGCACCGCGATCTCTTCGACCGCGACATATCCGGGACGTACACCCTCATCGACAAGTGCGGTACCGCGAACTCGGCACTACACAAGCGTGCGCAGACGGCCGCTGACGCGGACCTGCCGCCCATCTTCTTGCTCTTGGACCCGACGCGGTGCGGCGAACCGAGCAGCGACTCGTTCGTGTTCTCGACGAGTACGCGCCGGTATGAGTACGGCGAGAGCCGGCCTGTCATCGCGCTTCTCGACCCCAAGTGGAGGCAGTCGGACACGGAGGGGACGCAGAACGTGAAGTGCGTTGTCCCCTGTCGGTGGACCGAGGCAGCGGATGTCAAGCTGATTGTAAGTGCCTGGTACGTTCTGCCCGCACCCATGCTAACATGGATCGTACAGCCTGCCATTGGACACGATGCGGTCTTCTCGACTCCGACCGAGGGCGTCTCGATCGATGTCTCCCAGGACGCCTGCAAGAGCGCAACAGCGCTGCTCGTCTGTCGTGTTCCCCTCGGAGAGCAAGCTGGCCCGGAGTGGCCGCGCGGTGCGTGGACCGAGGTCGACAAGGTACACGAACGGTCGATCTTCAGGTCCCTCGCTTGGCTCGTCGAGCGCATCCGCAACATCGACGGCCAATTCAGCGATTGGCAGACCGCGAGCAACGTCGACGAGGGTCACACGCAGTGCACCCGTTGCGCTCCTGTCTCACCCTCGATCCGCTGGGCGAAGGTCAAGAAGCGGATCGCCGCCTTCGAGGACACGATCCAGGCCGGAGAGTACGAGCGTAGCCTCAAGCGGCGCCCGGCGCCGTTCGTTACCCAGCTGAAGCTCGACCACGACGGCCTCGGTATCGTGCGCATCGGTGTGAACGTCACCTCGCTCATGCACCGCGCTCTCTCTCGCCTCCCCACGAATGGTCGTACCGACCCGGCAACGCTGTCGTGGAGGCTCAACACAGACTTCACCCCCGCGGTGAAGATCTCGCTTCCGAAGTTCAAGCTCTCGAGTAACAGGGGCGACGTTCCACACGAGCAGCCACCGAGCTTCAAGATCCCTCTCCGCCCTGAACAGCTCCGCTCTCTGACGTGGATGCTTGCGCAGGAGAAGAAGAACGCGCCGGCGTTCGTCGAGGAGGAGATCTCCGAAGCCATCCTCGAGCCGCTCGGCTGGCGCGCGGAGGGTCGTGCACAACGGCCGCACCGTGTCCGTGGTGGCGTGCTCGCAGACGAGGTCGGATATGGGAAGACGGCGATCTCGCTTGGGTTGATCGACTGTGCGGCGGAGGACGTGCAGAAGGAGTTCGCAAAGGTGAAGAACACCAAAGGCCACATCGCGACGAAGGCGACGCTCGTGATCGTGCCCCCGCATTTGACGCGCCAGTGGGAGTCCGAGGTGCGCAAGTTCACGAAGAACAAGTTCGAGGTCGTCGTGCTCCACACGGCGTCGAACTTGAACTCGCTCAAGGTCGAGGACGTGATGGACGCGGACATTGTCATCGTCGCGTCGAACCTCTTCCGGAGCCAGGTGTACCAGGACAACTTGGAGGCATTCGCGGGTGCGGGCGAGCTCCCGATCCAGGACGGCCGGTTCTTCGACGCGCGCCTGGACATCTCGCTCAAGGGATTGCAAGAGCAGGTCGAGCGCCTCAGAGACGAGGGTGCCGAGGCGGTCATGGAGCAGATCAAGGAAGGGCGTAAGATTGGTAAGTCGACATTTGTTCAAATTTCTTGGGTTAGCGGAATACTAACAGTCGGGTCAGACGAAGCCGCGCAGCTGTTCGTCCCGACCAAACGTCTGAAGGGCAAGTCCTACCGAGATGCGGCCGAGACGACGGAGAAGGCCCCGAAGGTCAAGGACGAGCCGAAGGAGGCGACCGTCCCCGTCAAGAAGAGGTCGACGGTGAGCCCTCGGACGGGTATGAAGGTCGAGGTGGTCATTCCCTCTCTGCCCAAGAAGCGCGGCTCTCCGTCCGCCTCGAGCGCGCCTTCGTCTGCACCGGCTAGTGACGAAGATGAGGAGGTGCGCTCCGTCCGTCGCGCCGTCAAGCGCAAGGCCATCGTCATTTCCGACGACGAGGACGAAGAGGAAGAGGTGGCCCCGAAGAAGAAGGGCAAGGCTCCCGCGAAGAAGAGGCCTGCGAAGCGCTCCAAGGCATCCGAGTCTTCTGACTACGAGGCCTCTTCTGCGGAGGAGGACGAAGAGGACGATGACGAGGATGACTTCGTCGAGAGCTCGGACGACGAGATGCCGAAGAAGGGCAAAGGCAAGGCCAAGTCGAAGCCTGCACCGAAGAGGGCTGGAAAGTCGCGCTCTGCTCCTACAATGTCCGAATCGGAGGACAACATGGAGGTCGACGCCGATGAGGACGAGGACGTTAAGCCGGCTAAGGGCAAGAAGCTAGCGAAGAAGGCCAAGGTCGAGAAACCCGTCAAGCCGAAGAAGAGGCGAGAGGACTCGGATCCGTGGAAGCTGAAGACGTCGGCCGTCAAGCGCGACTGGCGCAAGATGCAGTCACCTCCGCTGGAGATGTTCTACTTTGCGCGCAAGATCGTTGACGAGTACACCTACCTGGATGGCAAGGTACTCTCGATGGTCACGAAGCTGAGGGCGGATCGCCTCTGGGTCCTGTCCGGTACTCCTCCCATCCACGACTTCGGCGCATTGAAGACGATCTCCGCCTTCCTCAACATCCACCTCGGCATCGACGATGACAACGAGGGACAGTCGCTGCAGGTCAAGAAGCGCAAGAGGGAACAAACCGGTACGTATCCCACAAGTTTTCATATGACCCTGGGCTCACGTTTTGTTCAGCCGTGGAGAAGTTCCACTCCTTCCGGGAGGTGCACAGTCTCGAGTGGCATGCGCATCGACACGAGCTTGGGCAAAGATTCCTTGACCAGTTCGTCCGACAGGTACGTTCGATTCCGCCTCTCCTCAGAGTAGCCTAGCTCATGCCTGGCAGAATATCGCCGAGATCGACGAGATCTCCTGTGGCCAGGAGATTCAACGGGTCAAACTCCCTGCGTCCGAGCGTGCTATCTACCTGGAGCTCGAGCATCACCTGCGCGCCATCGACATGACCGTCAAGCGTGGCAGGAAGAGCGAGAGCGATCGGGAGAAGCGCCTCGCGCAAGCACTTGGTGACAGCAGGTATGCTAGGCCTTCGATGAGTTTTGGCATGCTCTGATCCTATGCCCTCCAGTACCGCCGAGGAAGCACTGCTCAAGCGTTGTTCGCACTTCGAACTCGAGACCGCCGACAAGGAGAACGCCATCAAGGCGTGCGAGGTCATCGTGAAGGAGCGGACGAAGCAGTTGCAGGACTGCAAAGCAGAGCTTCTGAAGAAGCTCAACGATGCGGTCAAGATGGAAAAGAAGATCGGCAAGGTGCCGGAGGAGTCGCTGTTCCGCGAGTACGTCCGCGTTACACGGACCGAAGGTGTGGGCGATAAAGAGGCAACCGAGGCCGTACAACGCCTCCTCGACGAGGCGAACATCGCTGGTCCGCTCAAGCCGCTCACGAACAAGTTGAGTGGCAAGGGCGGCGGAAAGAAGGACGATTCGGACGTCCCGAAGGCGATCAAGGACCTCATCTGGGACCACCGCGAGCAAACTCACGAGATCCGCCGCCTCACGAAGGAGCTCGTTGGTCGCGTCCGGTCGCTCAGGTATTTCACCGTCGTCCGTGATCTCCAGAAGCAGGCCGAGTCACCTCCCGTCGTGCACTGTCCGAGCTGCGGTCGTGACAACGTGCCCCTCGAGGAAATCTCCGTCCTCTCGTCTTGCGGGCACATGGGTTGTCACACCTGTGTCGTCGCCTGCGCAGACAAGGAGGAGTGTGTCTATGCAGCATCGGGGGCATGTCGCGCGGCCGCGCGTGCGCTCAACATCGTCAAGGCCGACACACTAGGCGTCGACGATGAGGCGCGTGACGGGCGTGGCAAGCACTATGGTCTCAAGTTGGAGAAGATCATGGACCTCATCAAGTGAGTCTGATCCCTGCTATGATTGAGATGGAGATGCTCACAGTCGTCCAGGAAAACCATCCCGAAGGACGAGCGAGTCCTGATCTTCGTCCAATTCCCCGACCTTACGGCTAAGGTTGCCGAAGCTCTCCAGTCTTACCGCGTTCCCTTCCTCGAAATCAAAGGCTCCGCCTCGCAAAAGAGTAAGAACCTCGAAAAGTTCCAGAACGACAGCGAGGAACGCGTGCTCTTGCTGAACGTCATGGACGAGAGCGCCAGCGGGGCTAACCTCACCTCGGCCAACCATGCTATTTTCATCTCGCCGCTCCTCGCACCTACGCAGGAGATCTACGATGCGTGCGAGACGCAGGCAATCGGTCGTCTGCGGCGTTATGGCCAACTCAAGCACGTCAACATCTGGCGCTTCCTCAGCTTGGATACGATTGACGTCGAGATTTATCAACAACGAACGGGCCAGAAGGTTTGAGATGGCTGGGTGTATTTGTAGGATTGTGTTGTTGATTTATCATCATGTCATCGTATGCTCTCCCTTGTATTTGGACTGTATCCTCCATGCTATACCTGGTTTCGAGCGCTGCGTTTGCTCTACTTTTGATTCATTGTGTCAGGAGGCTAATGGGGAGCAATGGCCATTTGCTACCCTCGTGAGGATCGCGATAGTCTCGCCGCATCACGACCCATATAGCATGACTTTCTGCGACGACTCCATATGATACAACATAGTGTGCGTAGATTATGCCTCCCAAACGCGCTTCGGCTGGGCTGAACAGAGCCAACATGACTATAGATACATTAGAGCTGGTTGGACTAACGGCCGCCTGGCGAAATGGCATCGCGTCTGACTACGAATCAGGAGATTGCAGGTTCGACCCCTGCGGTGGTCATATTTTTGTCGCGCAGGTCTCTCGGCCCACGGTGAGGGTGTGAATCCTTTGTAGATACGTGCACGGCACCGATGTATAGAAGTGCGCTCGCGCTCTTAGTAACCTAACTGCTGGCGGCAGACAGTAAGGGTGAGCCTTCTTATGCATGCAGATTCTGTGAACAGTCCCCCAATCAGCAGAGGACTATCGAAGGGATAAAACTCTATCCGTGATCAGAAGCGAGAGATCACACCAAGTATAGTCACCATTTTGTGGTGATCACCCACTGGCACCACGCAAAGTTCGGCGAAACTGAGGCAAAATGAGTCGGCCCAGGTTCGAACTGAGGACCTTCTGTGTGTTAGACAGATGCGATAACCAACTACGCCACCGACCCGATATTCTGGGCTTCCCATACACTGTCCCCGGCCTGATGAGAGGGGTATTGGTTTGCTTGTAATAACTGAGAGTCCCGGAACCTCGCCGAGTCTGTCGTGGCCCCTTTTAAAGAATGCATAGGGATAGACGCAAGGTCGGGGACGTGACTAAGCAAGGCTCTTACGTGGGTCGGTGGCGTAGTTGGTTATCGCATCTGTCTAACACACAGAAGGTCCTCAGTTCGAACCTGGGCCGACTCA
Organism: Trametes polyzona; assembly: GCA_022606195.1. Classification (NCBI taxonomy): domain Eukaryota; kingdom Fungi; phylum Basidiomycota; class Agaricomycetes; order Polyporales; family Polyporaceae; genus Trametes; species Trametes polyzona. Next base: position 809,350 of record JABYQF010000016.1, read on the forward strand.
TCGTTTTGCTCAATCATCCTAGGGCGTATTCCGCCAGGCCCGTCTTCTGTAAAGCCGCTGTATAGAAGAGTGAGGTTTCAAGTACGCCAATGGCCATCGGCCCGCAGTAGAAGGGTACCTTGGCGTCAGGTCTACTATCTATGGATAACACCTTCGGGTCCCAATGTGCAGTATCTTGTCACACTCGCAACGGATAATATGGGGCTGTTAACATTCGATGCCAACCTCAAAGGAGCAAAATGACCACCGCAGGGGTCGAACCTGCAATCTCCTGATTCGTAGTCAGACGCGATGCCATTTCGCCAGGCGGCCATGTGGAATCAGCCGTCATGCCGTTATGTGGTCCCTCGTACAATTCCCGATGAATCACTGGCATCCCCTCACCCAGTTCTCAGGCTGACGGGAGAACGCTGGACACCTGGACTGTACTGTACGACCGTGGCCTACGAGGAGAACATGTGTGCCATGGCGGGCCGGGTGACGTCAAGGTTCACATGTGGACGCCTATTCCGCACCATGAAAAGCTCCATGTCATTAAGAGAAGGGTGGAATTTGGGTGGACCAGTCTGGATCGGCTGGTCGTTGTAGAACTCGCTGATACGACTGAAACAGGCCGGGCATGCAGTGGTCGCGGTGAGCGTGGTCGGCTCAATCAACATAATTGTATTACTCAACGCACCATTCAGTTAGTGACACCCGCAATGGGCGGAAGCGCCTCCGCATATCGAGGGTGGTGTACTTGTCGCCGAAGATGTATTTCCCCTCGGTTTCGATGAAGTCGGAGAGTTCGTCGAAAGGCAGGCAGGTGTTCAAGCTGCATGAAAAAGGGGCGAATATCAGAACGACGCACACAAAATCGGGAAAATGTGCGCACTCGCAATAAGAGGCCGTCATAACACCCAGCACAGTCACCCCAGACTGTCCGTCGATGACGCGGGTCGGGAACGTGAACGTCGCCAACTTGCCTATCTCGAGACTTTCCACCGGTATGTCCGTGGCGAAACTCCACTGGATGAGGGGATGGGCTCTCAGGCAGACGTCGCCGGTATACGCGAGCCCCGCACTCGTGAGCTGGCGGAGCTGCGCATCGTCCAGCAGCGCATAATACCAGTCGGATGCCTCGGGGCGGAACGCTGTTCTGAAGAGGACACGGTGCACGCCGACAATTGTGCGCTCTGTTTACCCATCTTCGAGGCTTGCAGTCGTACCCGGTGCCGTGTGGACTTCGTCCGTCCAGTCGTCGTCGTCTGACCAGTAGTAGGCCGCCGTGGGATCGACTATCTCGTCCATGCCCCCCATGAACTATGCTGACCCGAGGGGTAGAGCATCCGGGTCAGCACCGCCGTCGTTAACCAAAAGGTGTGTGCGAGAAGAAACTCGCGGCAGTACCGCAGCAGCGTCTCTCCGCACTACGGATGCGTGCAGAGCCCATCTTGCTCTACGAGCTCCAACGCAATGTCGCGCGCTAGCAGTTCCGCTCGGAGAGACAGTCCTTTCCGAGCGGGTCCATGCCGTTGTACCAGCACAAATGGCGCCAGAACAAGTCCGGCTCCTCTTCCGAGTGGTAAAAGGCAGCGATACGCGGGTGTTTTAGGTAGAAGCAGACGTGAGTACGCGACTTAACGAGTAGGTAGACCTCAGGCGGGAGGAGTCGCGGCGCATACAGTATACTTCGTCGTCGAGGAGGAAGTGGCGTAATCGAACACGTGGCGGCTGCGTTGGGTCACCTGACCGCGTTCCAGGGCAGCGCAAGATTGTGGGCCATGGGCGAATCTCGCTGTCACTTTCATACTGACGCTCCAGTGGCAGGAGATGTTGGTGTTTATATGAACACTTCCCTATGCCTGTATGTCGACGATCTGGAGAACCAAAAAGAAGGCTTACAAGACCACATGACCACCGCAGGGGTCGAACCTGCAATCTCCTGATTCGTAGTCAGACGCGATGCCATTTCGCCAGGCGGCCGTTGAAGTGTGCGTCAACTATGCAGCCTGATTCGCCACACTCCGATCGCAGTTGTTAGCACTATCCACCCATAACCATACTATTACAACAATCAGTGCATGTACACCAACGTATAACCCCGGAGAATGTGGAAACATCATGAAACTGCTGTCCTCTCACCTAGTGGAGGCAGGAGCAATCGGCTACGCCCGCGACTTCCGCTTAGGTATCATGTCTCATGCTCCGCAGCCGTCCCACAACGCTGCTCCAGCTCCTCTTCCTCCTTCTGCAGCCGACGCATAGTTGCATCGAGGATCCTGCGTCGTCGTTCCTCTGGCGAGTCCGGGGCGCTGCTGAGGGCGGGCCCGCCAAGAGTATGGGAGCCACCGCCGAGTACGTATTCCTGCGCTTCGGCCTCGAGAGCGGAGTGTGGTATCTCGAAGCCTTCGCCCGCAAGATGGTGGGTGCCTGCGGCCAAGGCGCGCTCGAACTCTGCGACCTCCTTGTTGAGGATCGAGTTCAGCTCCTTGAACTAGATGTTGAGTGTGCGATTAGCTTAGCCTTCGAAAGTCGCAATGGGATGTCCGAGTGTTACTCACGTTGTTATCGTGGTCCCCCCAGACGTTGTGCGTAAGCTCGTGACACAAGACACGCCGTACTTCCTTGTAGGTGCGGAAGCCGTCGTATCTGTCCGTGCGTAGCCGTAGCTTGATCGCTTGTCCGGCGTTCACGTTCAGCCCGAGTAGATGCGGCTGCTCGTGCGGCGCGAGCTCGGTGAGAACTCCCACGGCGAACTGATGCTTGCGCATCACATGCCGGATAGCAGGATCGTTGGCGAGTTTCGTGAGGAGGTCTCGAGCGGAAACGGGGTTGGGGAGGTGCGGAAGGGGTTCGATGCGGTGGAAGGTGTACTGAGCGTCGGACGACGGCGTCGCAGGTCCCGTCGATCGTACCTAGGGTGCGAGACTTTGTGTCAATACAATGCATGCCATTGGGGCAGGTGGAACAACGTACCTTCGCATGCACCTTCTGTGCTCGTTCTCGAAGAATTCGTTCCCTCCGCTGATGCTCGCTCTCCGCCGCTTGTAGCCCACCAAGCTCCTCTGCTGTAGGTCCTATGAGTTGCACCTTCGTCCCGTCCTTGAGGCCGGCATCTAGGACAGTGGCGTCCTGGGGTACGTTCTTCTTGCCTTTGTATAGCAGCTTCTGGTTGTCGGGGGGGACAGACGTAAGCTCTTCTAGTCGAGTTTGGAGATACGCCAAAGTCGAGTCCGGCAGGAGAGAGAGCGGGTGGGTGGTTCCTCGATGGGAGACCGTGAGGTGTATCTCGCTATTGCCTGAGGCCATTGGTGGTGGTGAACACTGGTATCCCGAGTAGAGTGTGGTGGTGGTAGCTGTGGTAGATGCGTAAACCGTAATCAGCGAGGGCGCTACTCGTAATCCGGGGAAGCTGAGATATAAGCGCCTCCGATCGGGCTGAGGCTATTCGTCAGAGAAATGATGTCATGGGTACCGGTCCGGTCCGAGCCTGTGTGAGCCTCAAGGAAAACGCCGGCGGACTTCTTGCTGTGGGTGCATCCACGTAGGCCTCAGAGGCCATGGAATGCGCCGATTACACGTACTGGCTACTGTAGAATATGACGATCTATAGTGTTGGGGAAGAGCAGCTATCAAAGTCAGGGTCAGCAGGTGAAGCGCCTAAGCCGAACTTGCATGGTTGCCGGATATAGCGACGCACCTCTGCCACGTGGGGCGAGATATCCCGGAAATTCACCTGCGCTGGTGCCTTGCCCTCGCGTGACGCTCTCCCCAGCCATCCTCCTCCCGTCCCTTCCTCCACCTTCCACGTACCCCGCACTCCCCCCGGCAGCCTCTCGCACTTTTCGCAAGCCCTCGAGGTCCTAGATTGACAACCATGGCCTCGATATTCCCTCACCGGCGTCGCCAGCCCCGCCCTGTGCCGCCTATCGACGAGGTTCCCGAACCAGGTCTGTCGACCGGGGTATATATGCTTCAGCATCCCTTGTTGACTCCCTACAGATCCCTGGGGGTTCGGAGGCTCCCCTACTAGCGAAGCATCCTCAAGCAGTTCTGGTACCCGTACCACCGCGGTCAAAATCATGCATACAGTCCGGCGATTGTCGTACAGCTCACCTAGGAGGCGGGATCGGGGTCAACCAGTGCGTACCCCGAATATCATCACTTTGCCGTCTCCCTCATCTTCTTCCCGACTCTCAGGAAGGAGGGATGTACTCCACACCAGCAGAACGCTCTCCTCCAACACCATCGCCGTACAGTTTCCACGATAGGCCCGACACTCGGCCGACGATAGAGCAGATTGCTATGGGCCTCCATATATCCCGCACACCCCACGCCCTTCCTCACCGCATCCCTCAACCACTCCACCCGATTAGCAGGCGTAGTGGAGATTCGCCTCGCGCAGCATCACATAGCCACCTGCTCACGCGGCCGAACGCCCACACGCGACGTGCCTCCATGTCAGCCGTCGTCCTCCCTCCGCCCCCTGCACGTTCTTCCCTGAAGAAATCAAGTACGGTGAACACAGCAAACGGGTCGCTGCTTGCAACGTCCGCCTCGGATGCTTCCATTTCGACAATGACTTCCACTGCGCCGTCCACCCCCCGCTCCGCCCAAAGCGCGCCTGCGAGTTCGTTCCCCGGCAAGCTCAGGATGGAAATGCTCCGGCTGCTGCCTACCCGGAAAGGCTCCCTGTCTTCGAGCGTGCGCTCGGACAGTCCGTCCGTCATGTCCCCGGCGTCGGACGACTCGGACTCCGTCACCAGCGAGCTTACTCCCCGGAAGATGGTTCGGTTCTCGACAGGGCCGGGGCCACACGACGTGCCGCCAGCCGCCGCATAACCCCATTCGCCCCCTCCCCCCCCCCCTATAACACGTCTTCTCTGGTCCCCGGCTTGATTCAACTCATTCCAGTCCCTTGGTCCCGGTACACATACTATTTTCCCGTCTGAGAACGGTGTATCTGCGGTCTATCTATCGACATATTTACTATCGGGTTGTACGCATCTATCCCCACGCAGTATAACATCACCATACGACCCCTCCATTTGCCTCGCATTGCATCTCTACCGTCTGTAGCTAGATTTGTTCAGCCAGTGTGCCTTCGCGACTTACAAGTACGCTACGCCTTATAGCTCTATAGTGTTTCTTCTGCGGTTACGATTGGCAGGGCTGACCTCCGCATACCCCCAAGGAATTCAATGGATTGGTCTACCTTGAACTGTGTGCTTGGGCCCTTTATCCCAGCCGCAGCGGCGGTGGCTGCGGGCATGCCAAAGCTATGTCATGGCGGCGGGCGCTCTCGAGCTGCCGGCCGAGAGCTCGCGCCTGGTGTGTCCGCGATCAGTCCGCCTGTGCTTTTCTCTCCTTCTTTCCTCCCTCTCCCATTACGCTCTTTCAGCTTTGCTCCTTTTCACGACCACACACAGCTTCTCAGCACGCTCACCTATATAATCATCGGCCGCGGCAGCAGCAGCAGCTCTCCACACGACAGAACGACCCCCGACTTCACACAAGACCGTATCCGCTCCCACAACACCTCTACTGCACTGCACCCGCTAGACTGAACAGACTATGGCGCCGGTTGAGACAGAATACTACGATTTGGTGCGCGGCCGATCATGCTGTACGAGCGGCGCGCGAGCGGTGGCTCATGAGGGAGCGGGGTTCGGTTTCTCCTGCAGCTCGGCGTCCCCACGGACGTGAACGATACGGACTTGAAGAAGGCGTACCGGAAGCAGGCGATCAAGGTACGCATGTTCACAGCAGCGAGAACTTGTATTGGTGTACTCACTCTAAGATATGAACGCTGCTCTCACCTCGCCGTGAACTATCGCTCCGCCACCGACGTCGCGCGGGATAGTATCACCCGGACAAGAACCCTTCGCCCGACGCGGAGGAGAAGTTCAAGGAGATCAGGTCAGCCACCCTTTGCTCTCGCCTTCGGAACAACATTTGTAACGCGGCAGCCACACAGTAAAGCGTACCAGATCCTATCAGATCCTGTAAGCCTCATATGCCGGTACTCGGGCGTACCAAAGTCGTGTGAGACCAACACGACATGTCTGTTCACAGAACCTCCGCGCGGTCTACGACAAGAATGGCGCTAAGATGGTACGTACCGAACTAGGCTATAGCTCAAAGTCGTATGGGAGTGCTGACTCGTGGGCACGTAGGTTGACAAGGAGGGTGGAGTCGGTATGGAGGACGCTGCCGGCTTCTTCGCGAACGTCTTCGGTGGCGAACGGTTCAAGGACTACGTTCGTATCGCGCTTCCACCCTACTCACTCGGCCTAGGGACAGTGCTCATGCCCTGGGTGTCCTGCAGATCGGCGAAATTTCGCTCATGAAAGAGATGACGAACGTCGCGACAACGATGATGTCCGACGAGGAGAAGGCAGAGATGGAGCGCGAGATGAACGGCGGCGTGTCCCCGCCGTCGCCCGCCGCCACCCCCGTCTCCCCGACGCCCGTGTCTCCGCAACCTACTCCCGCCACTGCGGCGCCGCAGTCTAGCACATCTCTGGTGGCAACGCCTGCCCGTTCGCCCTCGCCGTCCCGCGCGGCGTCCCCCGCATCCGCAGCTCCCGCGCCCGAGACGCCGCTCTCGGCAGCAGCCAAGAGCCCCGCGTCCTCCTCCTCGTCCAACCTCAAGGACCACAAAGACCACAAAGACAAGGAGCTGCACAAGGCCGACAAGGAGAAGGAGACACAGGGCAAGAAGCGCTCGAAGCTCACGCCGGAGCAGCGGAAGAAGCTGCAGGAGCTCGAGGACGAGCGCCGGAAGAACATGGAGGAGCGGATCGAGACGCTCACGAAGAAGCTCGTCGACCGCCTCCGGCCGTTCGTCGAGGCGAAACACCCCGGCGCCAAGGACGACCCGGAGACGCTCGCGTTCGAGCAGAAGATGCGCACGGAGGCGGACGACCTCAAGCTCGAGAGCTTCGGCGTCGAGCTGCTGCATACGATCGGGAACATCTATATGATGAAGGCGACGTCGTTCTTGAAGTCGAGGAAGTTCCTGGGCATGTGCGTACCGCTTCTTGATGGTCGTGGGTGAGGGTTCTGTAGCTGACCCGCTTTGCAGCCCTGGCTTCTTCTCGAGGCTAAGGGAGAAGGGCGCCATGGCCAAGGACGCATGGGGAGTCATCGGTAGCGCGTACGTCGTCATGTGATCATACCCAGATTCGCCTATTCTGACCTGCCTACTAGCATCGGTGTGCAGCAGACAATAGCGGTCAGTTTCTTGTCTACTGGCGAACATGCGTCGGTACTGATAGGATACACCTTCCAGGAAATGGAGAAGCTGCAAGCCAAGGGCGAGATCGGGGAAGAGGAGCTCCGAGCACTGGAAGAGGATGTCACCGGAAAGGTAAGAGGATGGCAAGGTATCTTGCGAATACATTCTGAGTATTTGCTTCCAGATCATGCTTGCCTCATGGAGGGGGACACGATTCGAGGTCTCCCAAGTGCTCCGAGAGGTACGTCGTTTCCCTCGCATGATTCTGGAGCGTCCGCTCATTCTAGAGTCAGGTCGTAGACCGCGTCCTCAAGGAACCCGGAGTCCCGGACCAAGTGCTATACAACCGTGCAAAGGTACACACCATTGTCTCACTAGCGTGTTCGCTTTTTGTAACAAACGAGCGCAGGGTCTCCTTTTGATTGGCGCTATCTTCAAGCAAACGGTCCCGGATGAGACCGACGAAGAGCGTCGCGAGCTCGAGAGGTGCGTAGAATATGATCTTTACATTACACCGCTGCTGACGGCAACTCGCCCTGGCAGGATGGTCGCGGAGGCGGCGTCGGGCAAGTCGAAACACCACCAACTCCGCGCAGAGAAGCGCGCGAAGAAGCACGAGTCCGCCCCCGCCTCCCAGACGACGAGCAGTTCCGCCCCCACGGAGAAGGCGGCCGCGGAGGGCGCGAAGTCGGAGAAGGCGCCCCCCGCGTCCGCCGCATGAGCGTGGATGCTCGTGCGGCACGTTTTCCTTTCTGGTGTCTGGACCGTTGAACGACCTTGGATATGCGTATCAGCTGGTTTTCCGCGGTGGCGGCGTTCGACTCGCAGGGTTCCGGTATTGTACTCTACACAGCGCGCGGTTTAATCCCCATTCTATCCCTCGTTTCTTCCGCATTCGCGGATCGTCTACACATACATGCGCTCGTGTTCGGTCGGGCTGATGTTTTCGGACATGCACCTTCGCATTTCGTTTCGAGTACGGTTTGGCACTCAGCGTGGTATCCGGTTTAAACGAGCCGTCCGCTCCCTATATGTGTTGTCGTCACTGTCAGTGTCTCGACCGTCTGCCCGGTACGTGTGTTCTTCAAGTATGGCGAATCACTGCCGTGGCTGATCGCCAGCGTACAGTTTGCATCGACCGATTCTCGCATATACCGTCGAATGATTATGTTTGGTGATGCTATGATGTTGCATCCCGCAACCCAGCCGCAGTCCCTTGAGGACGGGGCCAGAGAGAGCACCTCATTAGAGCTGACGAGGGAAAGCGATGGGTGTCACAGAGCATATACCACATTCCTCCAGCCCGCGGCTAGCTTCACAAGTCACCTACTCTCGCGGAGCTGGGATATCATCGCCACGGCCCTCTAGTACGTTGAGCGACTCGCCGTGTGTCGCGACGAACGACCGAGATTCTTGCCCTCCTTACGCAGGTAGAGGTGAGCCTCATGTACTTCCAATCCCGCGGTCCAATCACTGTCATCATGGGATCCCTCCGGAAACGGAACTGGAATGCCGGCTACACTGTCTCGTGCATGCATAGCTTCGCTCGCCCGCGAGGTCTGCCGGGTGAGCTCAGAATTTTAACAGACGGGAAGCAATGTCCTCCGTATATGCACACTGTGGGGACGGCCGAGCACAACCGATGGTGCTGCAGTGCGCCCACTGGGCGCAAATATGATGATTTACACCATCGCCGAGAGCCCTGCCAGTGACCGCCGTGCGTCCTGAGCGCCTGAGGGATTTGTTTCGAGCTGAGCAGTCTCCCATAGGTGTAAACACGCACCCACTGGAGACACTGTGAACGTCGAGTCGTGAACTCCAAGTAGAAGTAAAGGTCTAAGTTGGCGCACTCGCACCTGTCATATGCATGCGTATGTCGGAAACGCCGGTCTGCTGCCGGCGTCATAACGGCCACATAAGGCGGGCCCATGTGTCATACATATGTATGCACACTGCCGAGTCCGACGCACGCTGGAACAGCATGAAAAGAAACCGGAAGACATGAGGTCATCCGCGCAGCACCGAGCGCGGCGCGACTTGCCCGTGGAATGGTCGCGGTTCCTCCTAAGCGCTACAGCCAACCTCCTCCAAGCACCCAGCACCGCCGCCTCCAGGCTCCGTCTTCGTCGTGTCTCTCGGCCGTCCCGCTCATCGCACCGGGCCCAGCGCGCGAGACGAGTCGGCGAGGGGTTCCCGCGCGGTGCGCACCCTCGTTTCGCTGCCGTCGACACTCTAGGCATCATGCATGGTACAGCGTGCTCCACTCCCGGCGTGGGGCTGCCCGAAGGATGCGGTGGTCGGCACCCACAAGCAATATGCATATGGCTGTGCAGCGTTCTTACAGGCGGAAACGAACCGGTTCAACCTCTCCGGAAGTTCAGATTCGGGTTCAGATTCGGATACAGTGTGGGTGTGTTTACAGTAGCGTACATGTGATTACCGTAATAGATGGAGAATGTCCGTGAGGTTCGTGTGTGCGTTCGTAAAGGGTCATTTGGAAGCGGCCTTGGTGGTAGGCGATCACTGGGTCTTCTTGCGACCTTGGGGGCCGCCGACTTGGCTGTCGATGAGGTTCGCCTGAGCCTCGAGCTGGGCCGCCCAGAGCGCCGCGCCGACCGTGTTCGTGAAACTGAACAGCAAGCCGACGAGAGGGATGAAATTGAACAGTAGCGTCGCCATTCCGAACCTACAGGATCGACCGTCAGCATTGTAAGTGTACGAAAAACAACGTCACGTACGCAGTGTATTCTGCCCGCCGGTTCTCAACGAACGACCCGCGCTGGCCCTTGGAGAACCCTTTGAGCTGGAAGTACCGCGAGTGCCAGCCTGGGCCGCCGTTGTAGCCGTTATACAGCAAGAACAAGACGGTGCCCACAGCGGGAATGAGGTTGAGCGGGAGGGTGAGGACATAGCGTACGATGCCGTCCTTGGAGAACGCCTGGAGCGGCTTCACGAGCGCGCCCTGCACCCCCTTGGCCACGGAGCCTTGGGCGGAGGCGCGAGAGCGGCCCTCACGCACGAGCTGGCCTTGTCCACTGGCCTGGAGGGCCGCATCAAAGACGTGGGTGAGTGCGGGCTCTAAGAAGAGCGCGCGGGCGAAGAAGGAGAGGAGCAGGAGAGACTCGGCTCCGACGAGGACCAGGGCGACGAGGGGGGCGAGGGGGCCGGTGAATATGGCGAGGATGGCCATCTGTGGCACGAATGTAAAGAAGGCGAGGACGCAGAAGATGACCGCGGAGGTAACGAGGGACTTGAGCAGAGCGTATCGGACGGAGAGGATGATTTGTGGGTCTGAGGCCCGTGTCAGTACTAGACGAAAAATTATGATTATGCCAACATACGCGTGACGGAGAAGAGAAGGCCACGCAGTGGCCATAGCCATGCTAAGGAAGCAAAGGCTTCGAATGTGTGCGAAGCGGTCTCGCGTGCTTCATGCTGTACTTTTTGCACGAAGGAATTGGCGTGCGTCCTTGATTGTTGCTGCACGGAAGATGATGGTGAGGAGGAAGACATTCTGATCTTCTGATTTTTGTGTGTTTTCCCGAGTGTGAGAGTCGAGAGAGAGGTGGAGGATGCGTCTGCGGCAGTCCTGCGCCTCATATGGCCGTACTAGCTGCTCGTGACGTCACTCTACACTCTCCACCCAAACGCGTCGCGTCGCGGTCATGTGCGTTTGGTCTTTCACCGTCTCTCTTGTTTGTCGACGGTCAACTCGTTCTAAAGAGGCCCTTGGTATACTAGACTGCGCTCCCGGCGGCCAACATTTCCAAGCCATCGCAATTCAGTTTGGTGTTCCTGAGAAGGCACTGGGCGTTTACACACTTTGAGTCGCGCTGCTAGTATAATGCTCACGACGATTTCACTCACTGTCTGCAACAGGTTGCAACATGCTTTGAGACGTATCGTTGACACAACGCGTACATCTTCTGCGTTTTTGTAGCGTACTGTAGAAGTAGTTCCACAGTCCATTGGCCGTCGCACATGCTTCAGGCGCTTCCGCCGGGTCTCGTTCCCGATCGACCTTGTTGGTACTGCAGCCTATCTTCCGCCACCCCTGCCAAGTCGGGAAAGCACCATTCTTGGCCTGTCGGATGTACCACATCCGCTTGCATGAAAACCCACCAGCTGCGACCACATACTGTATGCACATTGCACAGTGCTGGGAGAGCGTGAAGGAGGTGCTAGCTGGGTGAGCTGAGCTGTGATATGTCCGAATTTGATGTTCTCGCGTGCACGTTCTACCGACCGTCAAAGGGGTGCGGCGCGCGTCGGTTCAATTGTCGACTCAGAGACGATGTTCCACCCCTCAACCGACCCGGAAGCCGATCAGCACCCTCCCGCCTGGAAACATGTCGTCGCCAAGCCATCGCCCGACCCCGGCAATTCTTTACAACACACGCCCGACCCCGCCACCCTCATTCTGTTCCTCGCCCAGCCTCTCCCTTCCACTCCTTGCTCTCCCCCCTCGACGACCCGCGTTCTGCACATCTACAAGGTCGCATTGCTCGTTGCGCCAGCTCTGCGACTTTCCGAAACATCCCCCTCTCCTCAAGCATTCCTTGGACTGTACCCGCCCGTGCAGCCATGTTCGCCCTCCCCGCGCTGTCCGCTCTTTTAGCTGCCACGCTCTCTCTCGAGCTCGTCGCCGTCGACGCCCACGGCACCCACGGCGGCGCCGTCCTCGCCAACCGCCACCACGGCCTCGTCAACAAGCGGCAGGACACCGCCGTCGCGGCCGCGGCCGCGGGCACGACGACCTCCTCGTCTCAGTCTGCGACCGGGGCGACCGTCTCTTCTTCCGCTTCTTCTGCTGCAGCTCCCCAGCAGGCCTCCTCCGCTGCGAGCTCGGGCGCCGCCCCGGCAGGCACGACGACCTCCGGCGCTGCGTCCGCTGGCAGCGCCGCGGCGACGGCCTCCGCGGCGGGCGTCCCCGTCGCTGGCACGGGCGCATACGATGTGCCCCCGCTGTCGGCGATCTCGATGGGCATGCCCAGCGGCGCGATCCCGACGCTTTCGACGACTTACACCCCCGGTGCGACGCCGACGTACCTCTCTGGCGCGCCGCCGCTCCCGACCAAGTGTGCGTGTGCTCGGCTTGGTTTCAGATGTGGGCTGTTGTGCGCTTGTGCTGATCGGTTTCGCGCGTTGTAGTCGTGTTCAGCCAGTCTGAGTGGCCCGAGCTCGACAAGGTCCCTCCTACCGGTATGTGTCTCATACTACCTACTCGATCGCCGGATTACTCACCAACTTACGTCTGACGCGTCTGCGGTTTTTTCACGAGTAGATTCGGATCAGGTGAAGGAGTGGATGAAGGAGCTCGAGGGCCACGATATCCCGGATATCACCCCCACGCAGGACGGCTCGTGCGCGGGCGACCCCGCGGCGGCCGCGCAGGCGGAGGAGCGCGGTTGGTGGACGTGCGGTGGGTACACGTCCGGGAACGACATCGTCTCCTGCCCGGACAAGTTGACCTGGGGCGTCAGTTTCGATGACGGCCCGGCTCCTTACAGTGAGTACCTTTTGTCCTCTTCCTTCGGTTTGGACAGGGTGCTAATCTTGTTTTGCAGCGCCGTGAGTGAACTCGCAGCGATGCAAAACTGTAGGGTCAAGTACTGATTTCGAACGTTGGAACACAGGAAACTCTTGAAGTACCTCGACGACAAGGACCTCTCTGCGACGTTCTTCGTCGTCGGTTCGCGTGTGGTGTCGTACCCAGACATCCTCATTGCCGAATACATGGCCGGTCATGAGATTGCTGTCCATACCTGGTCCCACCACGTACGTAGAGCATTTGTTCCCGCATATTCTGCGATGCTAATAATGCTACGGCGTCTAGCCGCTCACCACGATGACGAACGAGCAAATCGTCGCTGAGCTCGGATGGACAAGGCATGCCATTCAGAAGGTGCTTGGTGTTACCCCCACCTTCATGCGTGCGCCGTTCGGAGACATCGGTACGTCCTGCACTAACCATGGTATGGGAGTTGTGTAAATCGAGCTGGTACATTACCAGACAACCGTGTCCGCGCGATCTCGAACGCGATGGGTCTCCGCCCGATCATCTGGACGACTGGCCCCGGCGGTCCCTTCGACACCAACGGTACGTCCGTCTTCTCCGACTGCAGCAATGCAACGTAGGGTGGCTCACACAATGAATCGCAGACTGGCACGTCCCCGCCGGCACGGTCACCGCGCCCGAGCAGTTCCAGATTTTCCAGAGCCTGCTCGGCAATGCGACGCTCATGGACACGGGCTTCATCGTGCTCGAGCACGACCTGTTCGAGATCACCGTCGACCTCGCCGTCGGCTACACGCTCGACGCCGCGCTCAACCACAACCCCAAGTTCCACGTGCGTGTTCTCTCTCCTCCCCTCTCCCTCTAGTGCACGATTTGTTGCGACTGACACGCATGTGGGCCGGACAGCTCGAGTCAATCGGCCAGTGCTTGAGCCTGCCCCCAGCCGACCTGTACGCGGAGACGACGACGAACTCGTCGGCCAAGTCCGACTCGAAGTCGTCGAGCGCCGCCGCGGACGGCTCGAAGAACCCGTCCGGCGCGATCCCGCGCTCCGCTGCGTCCCTCTCCCTCGTGGGCGCCGCGGCGCTCCTCGCCGCCAACCTCCTCTGAGGAGCTTTTTTCTCGAGGAACTCGGGCCGAGCGGCCAGGGGTGGAGGAGGTTATCGCTTTTTTTTGTAGATGGACTGTTACCGCTGCTGTTCCCCGCTCCGGGGGGTTTTGCTCCATGATTTTGCTTGATTTGATTTTGATTCTTTTTCTAAAAGATATGAAGTAGCGAGAGCGATAATGAGAGTTGTTGTTGCTCGCGAACCTTCGGACTGCGTAGACGGAACTCGTTGAATCATGATGATCGTACCCACCGTTAGTAGAAGTACTATGCGTACGCTTAAACTGACCTGCTAATTCGATACCTTGACATGCGATGCTGGTCTCGAGCCGCCTGCGATGATACAGCTTGGACGTAACTGAGTGTTGTCGAGTATGTGGACGCGGATGCGAGATTGACTGTTTACAGCAGGTGGGAGTGGTATGAACGTAATCGGGCGCGCAGATCGCCGGATGGGTCGGCGTACCGCCACCGTACACCGTACTGCCCATACTCCTCCCCAAGCCCTCCGCTCGTCCCACCTCTTCCACCTCCTTCTCCTCCCTTGCTTCCAGCCCTAGCCTCCCCTGGTCCTTGTGCGGCATCCGCGGCCGTGCCCTTGGATTAAACAGCAGCGATGTCCTCGCTGATCGCCACCGTCAGAGCCAGTGCGTCGCGACCCCACACCCTCGTCCTCATCCCGAGATATATCGGACGCTCACCTGCTCCACCCCCACCGCACCGCACCCTGCGCGCGTCGATGCCGCGTCTGCGTCTGCGTTTGCGCTGTAGAGTTCCTCGAGGCGATCCGCTCGGTAAACCCGCCCGGACGATGGAAGATCCTGGTCGTGGACGAGCACTCGCAGCGCCTGCTGGGCTCGGTGCTCAAGCAGTTCGATATCCTGGAGGAGAATGTCACGCGTATGTTCCATTCTTGTTCGCGCTTTGAAACTGGAGGTTTCTGATGAGTTGACGTCTTGTGTTCATTCGCTGTATCCATGCCCCTACGTCGTACACTACCTCCTTGAATCCCCGCAACACTCGCCTACCGGATGCTATGCCTCGATGCCGCCGGTACCGGATACTCTTCCTTGGTACACAACGTTGCTGCACTCTGCATCGGTCTATTTGGTGCTTGCCCGCGCTCTCGCCTTCTCACCGTCCACGGGTCTCCTTAATGCTACCCTCTCGTCCGACATATCTGGCAACCTGATGACACCTTGTCGCGATGTATTGGCCACCCGCAAACGCGACCCTATGCTTACCTACTGCGCCGACAACCGTTGCGCCGCCTCGCAGTCATCGAATCTATTACGAGCCACCGGGAGCCGCAGCAGTTCGAGGCGATGTACCTGCTCATGTCGACCTCGCAGAACGTCGACCGAATCATCCGAGACTTCTCGAACGGTCGCCAGCAGTACGCCGCTGCGCACCTGTTCTTCATTGACGGTGCGTGTGTCGTGGCATCTGCTGGGGGAGGCCTACCGTCACCATGACGGTATGTCTTCCCCGGAGACCGCTGTCGTTGCTGACGGTGACATTGGTGGGAAGGTCTGGCGGAGCCTCTGTTCGAGCGCTTGACGTCGTCCCCGGCCGAGCCGCACTTGAAGGCACTACAAGAGCTATTCATCAACTTCTGGGGTACGTTGCGCTGGGCGTTGGTAAAGAACAGGCACTAAGACCGGATCGATGCAGCTATCGAGGCGCAAGCCTTCAGCTTGCGTGCGCCCGGGTCCTTTTTCAACATATACAGCCCACCACGCAGTGATACATCTTTCAAGCCTATGAAGGACCGACTAGACGAGGAGCTCCGATTTATGAGCAAGATGGTTTGTGTACACCCTCAAGCGCCCTCACTATATGCTGACCGCACTACTTCCTTCTCGCAGATCTCTAACGTATGTCTGACGTTGAACGAGTACCCGTTCATCAGGTACTACTCGCCCAACCACCACCCACCTCTCGGCCCCCTTCGACCACACGCAAGCACACGCCCTCCACCCCCAGCAGAGACGAGCAGCCGATGGCGGACAAATCTCGCGCGCGGGACGGACGCGCGGGCGTACGAGAGCGTAGAAGGCGACTACGTCGCGAAGGTGCTCGCATTTATGGTCCAACAGAACCTCGACGAGTACAAGAAGGCGAATCCGGACTGGCCGAAGCCGTCAGATCCGCCGCGACCTCGGGGAACGTTGATCGTCACGGACCGGTCGATGGATACGATGGCGCCGCTATTGCACGAGTTCACGTACCAGGCGATGGCGAACGACTTGTTGCCGATAGAGGACGGGAACACCTACAGGTAGGTTGTATGCCTTTGTCCTCCGTCCATAACTGATGTTCAATGACCCGTGTGGTGCAGGTACAAGTTCCAGACGGCAGTAGGCGCGTACGAGGATAAGGTCGCGACGCTCTCGGACGCGGACAACGTCTGGACGGACCTGCGGCATATGCACATGCGAGAAGCGATCGACAAGCTCATGGCGGACTTCAATCAATTCATGCAGGATAATGCTGGCTTCAAGGGGTGCGTAGTTTCACGGGATTGCCAAACCACTGATTTCTTATACCAGTCTTGCAGGGAAGGTGCCGCGAACTTGAACGACATGAAGGACATGCTCGCGAACCTGCCTCAGTACCAGGAGCAACGAGAGAAGGTGAGCCCTCGGCGCCTCGGCGAGAAGGGCGCTTCCATTGACCTGGTCCTATGTTCCCAGTTCTCGCTACACCTGAATATGGCACAAGAATGCATGGCCATCTTCGAGCGCGACAAGCTGCCGGCGGTAGCAAACGTGGAGCAGGTACGCGAGAATGTATGACGTACTCTTCGAATCGTCGCACTCAACACCCCAAAATACACCTGTAGAATTGCGCCACGGGCGTCACTGCAGAGGGCAAGGCACCGAAGACGCTCGTTGAGGAGATGGTCCCGCTGCTGGACAGCCGCGATGTGGTGTGCGTCATGGCGCGCTCGGACGTTGTACGCTTGTATGCTGACAGGGGCGCAGTAACATGAACAAGGTCCGCATCATCGCGCTGTACATCCAGCACCGCGACGGCGTCCCGGACGAGGATCGTCGGCGACTGTACCAGCACGCACGCTTGACGTTGGCCGAGCAAGATGCGGTGAATGCGTTGGTGCACCTCGGCGTCCGTATCAGCAGGGTGAGTCGTCCGAGCCCTCCCGCTATGACGCGCACTGATGATGGAATGGCATCAGCAATCTGGGGATAAGGACACGAGGAAGAAGATGAAGCAGAAGCCTAGCAACGAAGAGGAATACGAGCTCTCACGATACAAACCCGTGCTGCGCACCGTGCTCGAGGTATGACGCCACGTTGTGTCCCCTCGTGCCCGCGCAAGGGACTAACGATCGCGGCAGGAGCATGTGTCGAACAAACTCGACCCGACGCTCTTCCCGTACGTGAAGGACGCCCCGACGGCCGCGACGCCTGCGAGCAGCCTGCGCTCGAGCCCGGCGATCCAGCCGGCGGTGTCGCTGCGTAGCCAGAAGCCGAGCTGGCACAAGGCGGCGAGGGGCGGGGCGACGCACCAGGACACCCGCCAGCGGATACTCGTGTTCGTCGCCGGGGGCATGACGTATTCCGAGATGCGCGAGGCGTACCTGCTGTCCAAGTCCCTTAACAAGGAGATTATCATCGGTGCGTGCCCGCTTGTCCCGTAGTCCCAGCGAGCTCCAAGCTCACGCACCCACCAACGATCAGGTTCGACACACGCGCTCACGCCCTCGCAGTTCGTCGACGACCTGAAGGTTCTCGAAATTGGCGGGGTCGGGTCGCGGGCGCTGCCCAACGGCCTGGGGGAGACGAACGCGCCTGCGCGGTCGGCGCAGGAGATCTACGACCAGAAGTTCTTCACGAGGGACGCGCCGCCGCCCCAGCGCGCGGCACCCGCGCCGTCGCCGCAGGCGCAGGAGAAGGGGCGGTTCCTGCGGCCGTCGCCGGTGCCGTCGTTCTCGAGCTCGCAGGGGTCGGCGACGAGCCCGGGCGCGGCGAGCTACGGCGGGGAGAAGGAGACGGAGAAGAAGAAGAAGCACAGGTTCCTGCGTTTCTGACGCGGCGGTGGTCGTTGTCGTTGGCGTCGGCGTTGGCGTCGGCGTTGCGCCCGGGCCCTGGACGGTGTATATCTTATTTGTTCAACAGTTGTTATAATAGCGGGCGATATACCACGGAACTCTTTGATAGTCATGGGCGCTGCGGGGAATTTATGCGGTTGGTTGCTTGGAGCTACCACCGACGTCAGACGGGTGCTCGTCGTGTTAGACTGCGAGGTCACGGCAGCGGAGAAAGGTCAGAGGTCAGTGCCGCATCGGTGCGGCGCCGGCGCCTACCGGATTGCCCTACTTGCTCGTCGACCTCGACGACGTCCCCACCACCGCCGCCCGTTCTGGCCACCATGGACAGGCCAATGGGCCCCAGAAAGCCTGACAAGCGCAACGCCGCATACGAATCCATCTTCGGCCGGCCCAGCGCGATCCACCGCCACCAACAGCATCCTCCCGGTCCTGGTCAGTTCGCCCCCTCCCCACAGCCATACCTGACGTCACGCGTCCGATCGCGTGCGCATCTGGCGCCGGTGCATGGCTGCAGCGGCCGTCTGCTCTCTCGCTCTGCTCTCTCGCTCTCGCTTTCGATCTCGCTTGCTTGCTGCGCCGAGTCGCTGCTGGCTGCTCGCTCGATCTCAGTCTCACTCGACTATGCTTTGCCTGTCGACTGCCCTCTGCGCGTGAATTCGCCGTCCGAGTCCTCGCCTTCCGTCCCTCTCTGCACCGTCCCCGACGGCGTCCGCGCCCCCTGGCGCACGCCTCCCGCTCCGGCCTGCCCCAGGAACGCATACACTCGCTCCGCCTGCGCCTCCCGTACTCGACGACACCGCAAATGCCCCGTGCCGTGCGATAGGCGTGTGCAAGGTGCTTTTCTGGCATCACCCGCCGCCTGTGGCTACTCACCCGTCCGGCTCGACAGATCGTCTCGCGTTTCTCGACTGCTGCGGTCGTGTTTCGCGTCACCACACACCGGGGCGTGCTCGAGTACACAGTGGGATACACGAGTACCGACGCAGAGCCCCGGAACAGCCCACACCGAGCATGCCGCCGTCGGCTATAGATCTGCTCGGACAGCCCGTACCGTGCATGTTCCCATCGTGGTTTTTGGTTCCGACGTCCCCGCGGTTGCTCACCTACGTGCTCACAAAGTCCCACCTCGACCGGTGCCGAAACACGGTCGGTGTGCTCGTGTTATCGCCGGTACCGCGCCCTTTTGGGGCACAGCTCTCCCGGTACGCGTCGCCTCCCGCTGCCGCATCGAACGTGTGCTAATGGAACCGTTTCGAGTCGAACTAGGTCGTCGCTGCAGCGCGCCGCGGACGTCTGTAATCCGACGTTTCGAGCCGTTTTCATTGCGCGCGTACTAGGCGCCCATAGCTCGCCCTCACGTTGCCGACCGTCGTGCAGCGCAAGCGACGCGCACTCGGCCTCGCACACATCGAAATACACATCGCGAGAGGGCTACGCGACGAGCGCCTCGTACTCCAGTATGCACAACGCGGTGTCGCGAGCGGGCTCCCCTAGGCGGTGAAATCGCAGCCGCCCGTCGTCGCGGCCACACTCTCGCCCGCGCCGCGTCTCTCCGCCCACCTTGCCCTTTGATCGACATTGTGGTCGCGTCCCGCTTCGACAGGCGCCGAAACACGGTCGGTGTGCTCGTATTACGCCGGGCGCCGCGACGTTTTGGGGCATAGCTCTCTAGGTACGCGTTCCCATCCCGCTGCCGCGTTGGAATACTGCTTATTGAAACGTTTCGAGTCATGCTTGGTGGTCGCTGCAGCGTGCCGCAGAGGTCTGCAATTCGACGATTTGCACCGTTTCATGTGCGCAGAATAGGCGCCCAACGTACGTCTCCACATTCCTGCCCTCCTACACCGCTCGCGACGCATCCTCGGCCTTGCACGCGTCGAAACAGAGGTAAGTGAGACGCCGGCGGTACCTCAACGAGTACGGCGCTCCGCCACGAGCAGCCCCTCCACCGCAATCCAGGAGCGGTCATGCATCCCGCCCCGACGTCCCCCGCCACTTCAAGTCCATCGATCAACGACATCGTGCACAAGAGTCTCTCGCTAATACGAAGCTACACGTTACTCCGATCGTGCACTCCACTGCCACCTCCGCATCCTCCACCGCGTCCTGCGCCCCACAACCGCCTCCTACCCGAAATCTAAGAAAGACTGCTCATCGAAAGGTCAGTCGACTTCTCCCTCCGGTCTCACATTAACTGCGCGCGCGGGGTATGGGCACACATCGCCCGGGCCGTGCTGCACGACGTCTAGGGGCGGCGAACGAGCGTTCCCAACGTCCCGCGACAGGGAGACAAGACATGAGAGGGAACCGTGGTGAGTCTGCGGGAGGAGGGCGGTGGGCGATGCGAGGGCCGGTGCGCTCAGCCCCCGGCTTTTATACGCCCAGAGCTCCTGGCACGGACCCCTTCGGCTGTGTACGCCCAGACGGCTGCCCCGCGGGCTGCGTGCACGCTCGGATGCGCACGAAATCGGGTCCCGCACACCCGGTATCGCCGGCGCTCGCATCGCCACGGATGCCGTCGACCGTCGACCGCCCGCCCAAGTGACGTACCGCTATGCAGGGGCGACACGAGCAACGGCCCAGTGTCCGGAGCCTGGCACACGTCTCGCCCGCCACAGACGGCCGCGGTTACTCATCTCGTCATGCCCGCCACGGTGGGCTCCTCCGCAGGCCGTCCCGCTCGAATGGCACCCTCGCGAGGATGGTCGCATGCCAGCCGGGCACCGTATGGACGCGCACGAAGGTACGTCGTGAACACGAGACGTCCCGTCTGGGTCTACGGCCGGCCGCCTGCCCGTGCTGTACCGCGCAGCTCTGTGCTCTCCCGCTCCCTCTCGACCGCCGCCCAACGTGCTGCGTAGTGGCCGGAGCTCGGTGCGAGGGTCGTCGACCTCTACGTATACTGTGAACGGCCACCTACATCGAGTCGGCCCAGAGTGCATGCCCACGCCACGCCCAACCGTCGTATCGGTGACCGCGGACGCGGCACCACGCCGCCCTACGAGGTACGCGGCCGGAGCCCGACTGGGGACGGAGACGGCGGGGTGCGGCTGCAGATGAAACGCAGGTCCTCGTGAGTGCGCCTTTGCCCGTTCGTGTTCAGCTTCGTGCAGCAGCTAGCTCTTGTACAGACGTCTGTGTGTCGCGTCGTGTAGCAGGCTATGGAATGGATACGCTGTCCGCCTCGCTGACAGGTTTGCGTGCTCTCAGAGTGCGTGTGCACAAGCTGCGGTCTGAGAGACGTAGATTCCGCCGACATCGTGCATACTCGAGCGCCACTCCGCCGAAGGACGAACCGGTTCGCGGCGTCGTACAGCACATACGCCATCGACCGCACGTCAGGCAGATGTCGGGCACCGTCGACGTCGTCGATAGGAGCACGCCCGCAGCGGACACCCGGCGCGCTCACCGGGCATCCATGATCCGAGCAGTCCGTCGCATGCTCGAGACGTTCTCTGCGCACACCGGGGTAAGCCGCCGAGAGGCAGAGCACGCACCCACGGGACGATCGCGAGCGAACCGCGCTCTCCGCCGCCCACGCGTCGGGGGTCTGCGAGTCTGCAGTGCGACGGCCGGGCACTGGCGGGCGGTCGTACTCTCGCGGCCGAGGTCCAACGCAGGCGAACGTGTAGCGGACGGCCGTACCGCGTGCGTGAGTGCGCCCCCGCGCATGGCACCGCCGTGTCCTGGCCATGTCCGACGTCTCTCCCAGACTGTGCGGCATGGCGCACACGAACGCGGATGGCGGACGCTGGTACCCCGTCTCCCGCCATGGGCCGGCTGGACGACGGTGTCGCATTGCGGACGGTACGGCGGCCCCGAGCCATTTTGCTCATAGTTCTCATGGCATTTGGCTCGCAGCGTCGTGCACATGGCTTCAACTTCGGGCCCTCTGCTGTGCGGCCTCGCGGGCTCGCGTCTTAGGGCGGTTTCCGACCGTTTTCAAGCGGCCGTGGTACCGCAGGTCCTCCGCTCATACGAGCAATTGGCCGGGTGGGTACCGCGACGACATGCTCGCGCGCCCTCCAGACCCGTGTCCTACTGACGTCTCTTTGCTCGCGCCGTGGTACTGCTCGCAGATGGCCGCAGCGTCGGTCCTTCGCTAGCTCTCAAGAGTGTTTCATCTTTGCAAGGCTCGGCGAGGATTACGGCGGTGTGCTCGCTCCCCCTCGAAACCCGTGTCCTACTGACGTCTGCCTGCCGCGCCGCGGTTGGCCACGCTCTGCCGTCTTGACTATGGCATCGCCTGCACCATAGCGCGAGTCCCAAGGATGTCCGGCGCAGGGCACCACTCGATTTCGCGCCGGTGAGTCGTTCTCCGGCAGCCGTGGCGACGCCGTACTGACTGTCGTGGTGCAGGAATCGCTTTGTGCCGTGCGGGGCACCCGAATTGCCTCCTGTGGGCTCCTCCGAATTTGCGGCACAAGGCATACGACGCCCAGAGACTCCGTGCCTCGATGCGCACGCCCAGGACCGGCGTTCCACCGACGTCGATTCACTCGCACCGCGGTTGCAGGCCACACCCTACCGTCTCGACTACCTGGCCGTGCATCTGCGAGCGGCTGTACGGTGAGTGCCAGCTCATGACCGCTGACGTTGGCCGTTTCGTTTCGGGTTTCCCGAAGGTGCCGTCACGATTTCGCAGGAGCCGTCCAGGTACGGCCGGTACGACACACAGGGTGCTCGATGCCCGTGCCGTAGCTCGAGTCCCAGGATCAGGATGCCCGGTGCAGGGCACCGCTCGATCTCTGCTCGGTGAGTCGTCATCCTGGCCACCGTGTCGAAAGCGCACTGACTTTTCGAGTGCTGCAGGGATTACTTTGCGCAATGGAAGACACCCGGGCCGGTTCGCGTCCGCGGTCCGTAGTGTGCAACGCCCAGAACCTCCGCCTCTCGAGTCGCATAACGCGACGTCCTCCGCTCCCGTCCCCGGCCCACGCTTATCCAAACGGTAGACACACGGCGGCAGCTCCGCCGGCGCGCCCCGTCCGAGTCTAACGACCACACACAGTGCCCATCGCCGCCCGTGTCCCGCGACGAGCCCGCTCGTCCTTGGCACATCACTTTGGGGCACACGGCAAGCGTGCATGCGCAATTCGGCAGCGAGTGTCGGCCGACACGCCCAGCGCGCCAGGCTTCCTTCTGACGGTCTGGAGAGCGGTACGCGCGGCGCTCATGTGTGTGCCTACGCCATGCAACTACGCTTGCGTCTGGCGCGGAAACGCCCCGTACGCAGACCCGGACTGCAACAATGGACTGGCCGACAATACAGTCGTTCAGCTGCTGCACGGTATGCCTGCTTGCGTCGCGCTCACCGTGTTTCCACCGCTATCAATGGTCATTATCCAGACGGCAAGGGGATGCTCCGCCGGCACACTGACCGCTGCCCGCTTTCCTCGGCGAGCCCGCTCATTACCGGCATTGAAAGGTTCCGGCATGCACGGTGCCTCGCGTGCACACCCGAGCGCGCAATTCGCGTGAGTGTGTCCGCCAGGCCCAGTCCGCCGTGATGGCTCTGGCTTCGGATGGCCAGGACATGCTGTACGAGCAGCGCTCTTGCATACGCGTACGCGCCGCACCCGGCGCAGGGGCGGTGGCAGCACCGCGCACAGACTCGGACGGCGGCTGATTGCAGACTAACAGACACTGGACCTGATATGTCGGTACTGCAGTGGCCCCTCTCACCCCCATTCACACGAGTGCGGTGAATGCCTAACGGCAGGATGGGTCCGCTCTCGACCAGGTACGGTACAGACTTGCCCGCTGACTGGTCTGCGATGGGAAGGGCTATGGCCGCCTTTTGCGGTGCACTTCTGGCCTCCCAAGCTTGGCCTTCTGTGCGCAGCAGCCCTTGGCTGACAAGGGTATCCTGTGAAACGTCAATGAACCGTCGACAGTGATTGTCTGAGAGCACAAGCAGTGTCTTGCGCAGTACTACATGTATTCAGCCGATCTGCCATCTGTGATGGCAATACATGGTCGGTTAATGGGATCGAGAGGTGTACTACAGCCCTGGCGTATACTACATCAAGCCTCAATAATCATTGGGCCATGAATAATACAGACGGCGGCTGTGTGAGTGGGCAAATGACCACGGGCTCGACGGGCGGGGTTCGGTGATATCAATGAAACACTGCGGCATACTGTGCACATTGCCGATGCACATCAGTTTCGGTGTGCGACCAGCCACTCTATTCTGTCAGATCCGCGAGCCGATTGGGTGGGTGGCAAGCGAGCTAAGAACGTTCTGGACCATGCCGGCTAGCCCGTGATTGTCTTTGTGGGTAAGTCAGCGGGAGTCGGCCGTGCAAGTATCTGGGAGGCCAGCCTATGCACGTACACTTACTACTCCTCGGTCCTCCCGACGACTCACGACTCTCAGAAATGGCTGGTGGCGATGGCGGGTGCACCAGCGCGCCCTCGCCGCAGATGCGGGAGCACACGGCATCTGTCCCATGAGGCCAGCACCGCTTGCAGAGGTGAGCACATCATGCGACTTATACGTGTACGGTGAAGCGTCGGGATTGCGCCAGGCAGGCAGCGTACGGCGGGCGATGCTCAAGGTGCCTGCCTGTTTGTGGTTTGTGTACGTTCTGCAGCCCTGGAGAGGTGAGTACTTGATCACTGCGACTCCACCCTGTTGTGTACTCACAGAGACGCAGGAACGCGATAGCTCCCTGCAGCGCGCGGTGCGTGTTGAGAGCTCACAACTGGCAGCCAGCAGAAGATGCGTGCGGTACCGTGGCAGCGGAGTGAAGGTGCGGTACATGTCAGAAGGGACTGCGACGGCGGCATCCGGGGCTCGGGATGAATCGCAACACGGTGGCCGGCCTCGCGCAGGCGAAGGTGTAGAGTATCCTGGGGACGAAACAGCCGCGAGAGGTGAGCATTCCATAGCTGCGAACAGTATGGCCGAGTCCTCACGGAGATGCAGGAACGTGCATGGTCCCGGCATACTGTGCATCACGGTACCGTGATGGCGACGTTAGGGCGAGGTCGGCTGGGAAGGACACGGTGGCGGCGGGGTTTGGGCACGAGATGAGCATGGGCGTGGGCGGGACACATTCTAGCACTCGAGAATGCGATGAGTAACCCGACCACTCGCTCCGCGTCGAGCTCACGATGGCCGGGGCAGAGAGGCGACCGGGTACATTGTGGCAATGCGGAGGGGATCTAGGCGAGCTGTGGGCGTGGCGGAACTCTAGGGCGCCAAAATGGGCGCCCGCGGGGGCCGGCGGAGCGGTAGTAGTTAGAGAGAGCTTGTACGGCAGCCAGCTGCACGTACCTCGACGAATCCAATGCAGAGGCCGGTGAATACGAGTGTGGCGGGAGCCAACACCCCACACACCAGGCAAGAGTGCAACCAAGACCACAAACTGCCCATGAGACCGCCAACTGCCAACTGCCCACAAGACTGCAAGCTGCCCTTGAGCAAACTGCCCTTGAGCAAACTGCTCTCAAGCAAACTCAAGCAAACTGCCCTGAAGCAAACTCGGCGGGCATAGTCTCTTGCTCTCCTCCTGGCAGTTCACACTCGCCTGCCCGCCGGCACCGTGCACCGCCGCCGCCTCCGTCCCGGCCCTCGCGACCACACAGCACCGCCCCGCGTCCGCATTCCTCACGGTGCCGCGAACCTGCCTCAGTACCAGGAGCAACGAGAGAAGGTCAGCCCTGATGTACTCTTCGAATCGTCGCACTCAACACCCCAAAATACACGCATAGAATTGCGCCACGGGCGTCACTGCAGAGGGCAAGGCACCGAAGACGCTCGTTGAGGAGATGGTCCCGCTGCTGGACAGCCGCGATGTGGTGTGCGTCATGGCGCGCTCGGACGTTGTACGCTTGTATGCTGACAGGGGCGCAGTAACATGAACAAGGTCCGCATCATCGCGCTATACATCCAGCACCGCGATGGCGTCCCGGACGAGGATCGTCGGCGACTGTACCAGCACGCACGCTTGACGTTGGCCGAGCAAGACGCGGTGAATGCGCTCGTGCACCTCGGGGTCCGTATCAGCAGGGTGAGTCGTCCGAGCCCTCCCGCTATGACGCACGCTGATAATGGCATCAGCAATCTGGGGATAAGGACACGAGGAAGAAGATGAAGCAGAAGCCTAGCAACGAAGAGGAATACGAGCTCTCACGGTACAAACCCGTGCTGCGCACCGTGCTCGAGGTATGACGCCACGCTGTGTCCCCTCGTGCCCGCGCAAGGGACTAACGATCGCGGCAGGAGCATGTGTCGAACAAACTCGACCCGACGCTCTTCCCGTACGTGAAGGACGCCCCGACGGCCGCGACGCCTGCGAGCAGCCTGCGCTCGAGCCCAGCGATCCAGCCGGCGGTGTCGCTGCGTAGCCAGAAGCCGAGCTGGCACAAGGCTGCAGGGGCGGGGCGACGCACCAGGACACCCGCCAGCGGATACTCGTGTTCGTCGCCGGGGGCATGACGTATTCCGAGATGCGCGAGGCGTACCTGCTGTCCAAGTCCCTCAACAAGGAGATCATCATCGGTGCGTGCCCGCTTTCCCGTAGTCCAGCAGCTCCAAGCTCACGCACCCACCAACATCAGGTTCGACACACGCGCTCACGCCCTCGCAGTTCGTCGACGACCTGAAGGTTCTCGAAATCGGCGGGGTCGGGTCGCGGGCGCTGCCCAACGGCCTGGGGGAGACGAACGCGCCTGCGCGGTCGGCGCAGGAGATCTACGACCAGAAGTTCTTCACGAGGGACGCGCCGCCGCCCCAGCGCGCGGCACCCGCGCCGTCGCCGCAGGCGCAGGAGAAGGGGCGGTTCCTGCGGCCGTCGCCGGTCCCGTCGTTCTCGAGCTCGCAGGGGTCGGCGACGAGCCCGGGCGCGGCGAGCTACGGCGGGGAGAAGGAGACGGAGAAGAAGAAGAAGCACAGGTTCCTGCGTTTCTGACGCGGCGGTGGTCGTCGTCGTCGTCGGCGTTGCGCCCGGGCCCTGGACGGTGTATATCTTATTTGTTCAACAGTTGTTATAATAGCGGGCGATATACCACGGAACTCTTTGATATTCATGGGCGCTGCGGGGAATTTATGCGGTTGGTTGCTTGGAGCTGCCACCGACGTCAGACGGGTGCTCGTCGTGTTAGACTGCGAGGTCACGGCAGCGGAGAAAGGTCAGAGGTCAGTGGCCGCATCGGTGCGGCGCCGGCGCCTACCGGATTGCCCTACTTGCTCGTCGACCTCGACGACGTCCCCACCACCGCCGCCCGTTCTGGCCACCATGGACAGGCCAATGGGCCCCAGAAAGCCTGACAAGCGCAACGCCGCATACGAATCCATCTTCGGCCGGCCCAGCGCGATCCACCGCCACCAACAGCATCCTCCCGGTCCTGGTCAGTTCGCCCCCTCCCCACAGCCATACCTGACGTCACGCGTCCGATCGCGTGCGCATCTGGCGCCGGTGCATGGCTGCAGCGGCCGTCTGCTCTCTCGCTCTGCTCTCTCGCCTCGCTTCGATCTCGCTTGCTTGCTGCGCCGAGTCGCTGCTGGCTGCTCGCTCGATCTCAGTCTCACTCGACTATGCTTTGCCTGTCGACTGCCCTCTGCGCGTGAATTCGCCGTCCGAGTCCTCGCCTCCGTCCCCTCTGCACCGTCCCCGACGGCGTCCGCGCCCCTGGCGCACGCCTCCCGCTCCGGCCTGCCCCAGGAACGCATACACTCGCTCCGCCTGCGCCTCCCGTACTCGACGACACCGCAAATGCCCGTGCCGTGCGATAGGCGTGTGCAAGGTGCTTTCTGGCATCACCCGCCGCCTGTGGCTACTCACCCGTCCGGCTCGACAGATCGTCTCGCGTTTCTCGACTGCTGCGGTCGTGTTTCGCGTCACCACACACCGGGGCGTGCTCGAGTACACAGTGGATACACGAGTACCGACGCAGAGCCCCGGAACAGCCCACACCGAGCATGCCGCCGTCGGCTATAGATCTGCTCGGACAGCCCGTACCGTGCATGTTCCCATCGTGGTTTTTGGTTCCGACGTCCCCGCGGTTGCTCACCTACGTGCTCACAAAGTCCCACCTCGACCGGTGCCGAAACACGGTCGGTGTGCTCGTGTTATCGCCGGTACCGCGCCCTTTTGGGGCACAGCTCTCCCGGTACGCGTCGCCTCCCGCTGCCGCATCGAACGTGTGCTAATGGAACCGTTTCGAGTCGAACTAGGTTGTCGCTGCAGCGCGCCGCGGACGTCTGTAATCCGACGTTTCGAGCCGTTTTCATTGCGCGCGTACTAGGCGCCCATAGCTCGCCCTCACGTTGCGACCGTCGTCAGCGCAAGCGACGCGCACTCGGCCTCGCACACATCGAAATACACATCGCGAGAGGGTACGCGACGAGCGCCTCGTACTCCAGTATGCACAACGCGGTGTCGCGAGCCGGTCCCCTAGCGGTGAAATCGCAGCCGCCGTCTCGCGGCACACTCTCGCCCGCGCCGCGTCTCTCCGCCCCTTGCCCTTTTATCGACACTGTGGTCGCGTCCCGCTCGACAGGCGCCGAAACACGGTCGGTGTGTCGTATTACGCCGGGCGCCGCGACGTTTTGGGGCATAGCTCTCTAGGTACGCGTTCCATCCCGCAGCCGCGTTGGAATACTGCTTATTGAAACGTTTCGAGTCAGGCTTGGTGGTCGCGGCAGCGCGCCGCAGAGGTCTGCAATTCGACGATTTGCACCGTTTCATGTGCGCAGAATAGGCGCCCAACGTACGTCCCACATTCCTGCCCTCCTACACCGCTCGCGACGCATCCTCGGCCTTGCACGCGTCGAAACAGAGGTAAGTGAGACGCCGGCCGTACCTCAACGAGTACGGCGCTCCGCACGAGCAGCCCCTCCACCGCAATCCAGGAGCGGTCATGCATCCCGCCCCGACGTCCCCCGCCACTTCAAGTCCCATCGATCAACGACGTCGTGCACAAGAGTCTCTCGCTAATACGAAGCTACACGTTACTCCGATCGTGCACTCCACTGCCACCTCCGCATCCTCCACCGCTCCTGCGCCCCACAACCGCCTCCTACCCGAAATCTAAGAAAGACTGCTCATCGAAAGGTCAGTCGACTTCTCCTCCGGTCTCACCTAACTGCGCGCGGGGGGGCACACTCGCCCGGGCCGTGCTGCACGACGTCTAGGGGCGGCGAACGAGCGTCCCAACGTCCCGCGACAGGGAGACAAGCATGAGGGGAACCGTGGTGAGTCTGTGGGAGGAGGGCGGGGGCGATGCGAGGCCGGTGCGCTCAGCCCCCGCTTTTATACGCCCAGAGCTCCTGGCACGGACCCCTTCGGCTGTGTACGCCCAGACGGGCCTGGCCCCGCGGGCTGCGTGCACGCTCGGATGCCACGAAATCGGGTCCCGCACACCCGGTATCGCCGGCGCTCGCATCGCCACGGATGCCGTCGACCGTCGACCGCCCGCCCAAGTGACGTACCGCTATGCAGGGGCGACACGAGCAACGGCCCAGTGTCCGGAGCCTGGCACACGTCTCGCCCGCCACGGACGGCCGCGGTTACTCATCTCGTCGTGCCGCCGGTGGGCTCCTCCGCAGGCCGTCCCGCTCGAATGGCACCCCCGCGAGGATGGTCGCGTGCCAGCCGGGCACCGTAGGGACGCGTACGAAGGTACGTCGTAAACACGAGACGTCCGTCTGGGTCTACGGCCGGCCGCCTGCCCGTGCTGTACCGCGCAGCTCTGTGCTCTCCCGCTCCCTCTCGACCGCCGCCCAACGTGCTGCGTAGTGGCCGGAGCTCGGTGCGAGGTCGTCGACCCTACGTACACTGTGAACGGCCACCACATCGAGTCGGCCAGAGTGCATGCCCACGCCACGCCCAACCGCCGTATCGGTGACCGCGGACACGGCACCACGCCGCCCTACGAGGTACGCGGCCGGAGCCCGACTGGGGACGGAGACGGCGGGTGCGGCTGCAGATGAAACACGGGTCCTCGTGAGTGCGCCTTTGCCCATTCGTGTTCGGCTTCGTGCAGCAGCTAGCTCTTGTACAGACGTCTGTGTGTCGCGTCGTGTAGCAGGCTATGGAATGGATACGCTGTCCGCCTCGCTGACAGTTTGCGTGCTCTCAGAGTGCGTGTGCAATAGCTGCGGTCTGAGAGACGTAGATTCCGCCGACATCGTGCGTACTCGAGCGCCACTCCGCCGAAGGACGAACCGGTTCGCGGCGTCGTACAGCACATACGCCATCGACCGCACGTCAGATACCGGCCACCGTCGACGTCGTCGATAGGAGCACGCCCGCAGCGGACACCCGGCGCGCTCACCGGGCATCCATGATCCGAGCAGTCCGTCGCATGCTCGAGACGTTCTCTGCGCACACCGGGGTAAGCCGCCGAGAGGCAGAGCACGCACCCACGGGACGATCGCGAGCGAACCGCGCTCTCCGCCGCCCACGCGTCGGGGGTCTGCGAGTCTGCAGTGCGACGGCCGGGCACTGGCGGGCGGTCGTACTCTCGCGGCCGAGGTCCAACGCAGGCGAACGTGTAGCGGACGGCCGTACCGCGTGCGTGAGTGCGCCCCCGCGCATGGCACCGCCGTGTCCTGGCCATGTCCGACGTCTCTCCCAGACTGTGCGGCATGGCGCACACGAACGCGGATGGCGGACGCTGGTACCCCGTCTCCCGCCATGGGCCGGCTGGACGACGGTGTCGCATTGCGGACGGTACGGCGGCCCCGAGCCATTTTGCTCATAGTTCTCATGGCATTTGGCTCGCAGCGTCGTGCACATGGCTTCAACTTCGGGCCCTCTGCTGTGCGGCCTCGCGGGCTCGCGTCTTAGGGCGGTTTCCGACCGTTTTCAAGCGGCCGTGGTACCGCAGGTCCTCCGCTCATACGAGCAATTGGCCGGGTGGGTACCGCGACGACATGCTCGCGCGCCCTCCAGACCCGTGTCCTACTGACGTCTCTTTGCTCGCGCCGTGGTACTGCTCGCAGATGGCCGCAGCGTCGGTCCTTCGCTAGCTCTCAAGAGTGTTTCATCTTTGCAAGGCTCGGCGAGGATTACGGCGGTGTGCTCGCTCCCCCTCGAAACCCGTGTCCTACTGACGTCTGCCTGCCGCGCCGCGGTTGGCCACGCTCTGCCGTCTCGACTACGGCATCGCCTGCGCCATAGCGCGAGTCCCAAGGATGTCCGGCGCAGGGCACCACTCGATTTTGCGCCGGTGAGTCGTTCTCCGGCAGCCGTGGCGACGCCGTACGGACTGTCGTGGTACAGGAATCGCTTTGTGCCGTGCGGGGCACCCGACTTGCCTCCTGTGGGCTCCTCCGAATTTGCGACACAAGGCGTACGACGCCCAGAGACTCCGTGCCTCGATGCGCACGCCCAGGACCGGCATCCCACCGACGTCGATCACTCGCACCGCGGTTGCTGGCCATACCCTGCCGTCTCGACTGCATCTGCGAGCGGCTGTACGGTGAGTGCCAGCTCGCCCCTCCGGTGACCGCTGACGTTGCCGCTCGTTTCGGATTTCCCGAAGGTGCCGTCACGATTTCGCAGGAGCCGTCCAGGTACGGCCGGTACGACACACGGGTGCTCGAAGCCCGTGCCGTAGCTCGAGTCCCAAGGATGCCCAGCGCAGGGCACTGCTCATTCGGCTGTAGTCGTTCTCTGGCAGCCGTACGGCGTCCGTACGATGCACGGGATGCTCATAGCCTGCGCCGTAGTTCGAGTCCCAAGGATGCCCGGTGCAGGGCACCGCTCGATCTCTGGTCGGTGAGTCGTCATCCTAGCCACCGTGTCGAAAGCGCACTGACTTTTCGAGTGCCGCAGGGATTACTTTGTGCAATGGAAGACTCCCGGGTCGCCTCGGCGGCTCCTGCCGGTTCGCGTCCGCGGTCCGTAGTGTGCAACGCCCAGAACCTCCGCCTCTTGAGTCGCATAACGCGGCGTCCTCCGCTCCCGTCCCCGGCCCACGCTTATCCAAACGGTAGACACCGGCGGTAGCTCCGCAGGCGCGCCCCGTCCTAGTCTAACGACCACACACAGCGCCCATCGCCGCCCGTGTCCCGCGACGAGCCCGCTCGTCCTTGGCGCATTACTGTGGGGCACACGGCAAGCGTGCATGCGCAATTCGGCAGCGAGTGTCGGCCGACATGCCCAGCGTGTTAGGCTTCCTT